>JAYESA010000008.1:167803996-167898996 GCA_036927795.1 Iris macrosiphon | reverse complement strand
GTACATCTCTAACAGTAGTTCTAATCAATGATAAAAACTATGTAACAGTAAATAGATGTGAATATACAAGATGCACAATAGATACAAGAGATATATATACAATAAGAAAATACTATAAATAATACAATAATGAGCAATATGTCAATGAGCAAGAATACTAATATCTAAGTGTGTGAGTACTAGCTTTAACATGTGATCGGCTTAGAAACTTGATACACGAGATACTAATATCTAAGTCTGTTATTATTATGGTTGCTTGTTTATTTAGTTTTGTGAACTTGATTAATTTGTACCTCCTTTCATCATCATCTAGCGTACTTAAATTTACTGTACTTGACTTATGCTGCTAATATAGCCTAGTTTTGCAAGCTTACTCTTCTATCGAGCTTGATCATGATATATGTATTAGTGGGTTAACACACCAATACATTTCAGAATCAGTATATTAAGGTCTAGCTAACCTTAGTGCGCTTGATTCGCCCTTCGTAATACTACTTTACGTGGATTGGGATATGTAGTGATTAGTAGACGAATATACTTGCCCTAGACATGTCTGACATATCGTATCGGTTACATAACTGTACTAATACGAGCATGCGAATGAAGAATTACCAAAATAGGACTTCAATCCACAACTGCTTTGATAATTCTCCTTTGAATTCTTTAAACGCCATGATCCCGATACTTCTATTCTATTACCTCTCCCTTGAACTCTTTATTATTGATCTCCGTCTTCCCTTATTTCGGAAAGACGAAATCTCGTGCTTGGTATAAGTTTGATATATAGACAGTACTAGATATACCCCACAGGCCGGTCGCATTGTTTGATGACCCTTTTATAAATGATTAGGGGATCACCATAGGTGATATGTTTTGTGTTAAAGACTTGAGAATTCAATAATATGATTAAATAATTTGGGGCATAGCTTTCTTAGATGTATAGTCTTAGATGATAGATGGGTAAATTTTAAGTTGGGTAGAGACCGCAATGTTCACTTGAGAGAAATTCTTTAGACACTACCCTATTTTAATTTCGAGGATAATTTTTATAAGTTGGGTAGATTCTAAACCCCCTGATTTTTCAGAAATTTTTATTTGAATTTTTTATAATTTTCCGGGATTTTTCTGAAATTAAAACTAAGGTATTTTGCAATTAAATGATTTTTAATTACTGTTAAATAATATTAAAATATTATGGAAATAATATTTTATGGTGTAAAATAGAAAACCGGATATAGGGTAATTTTCTGTGAATTTATTGGACTCCGAAAGCAGTTTTAAAGCCCTAAAAACTATTAATAAATAAACCGAATTAAACCCCTAAATAAACCGGGTTTATTTGAAATAAACCAAACCAACCCAGATCCGGTTCAACTGAACCAAACCCAACTTTATCGGGTCGGGTCGGATCTAAACCCGACCCGAAACCCGCAGACCCGAACCCGCACTTAAACACTAGCGGGTCGGGCCGGATTCATGTTGAACCCGACCCGGACCCGAAACCCACACAGAAACCCTAATCCTATTTCGGGTCGGAATCACTGTTCCGACCCGGCGGCGCGACTATTTAAGTCGCCTCGAACTCCGCGTAGCCGCAGCCGCCTTTCTCGACTTCCACGCCCCGCCGCCTCGCCTGAATCCTAGCCGCCTCCTCGTCGAACCCCAGCCTGCAGCCATCTCCTTCCTCCACCACGAGTCCAGCAGCCCTAGCCCTCTCCTCTCTCCCTCTCCTTCGCTTGCCGACTCCGGCCGCTCAGCCCCTAGCCTAGCCCTCTCGCCGCCCGAGCCCGACACCTATCCCCTTTCTCCTCCGTCCTAGCCATCTCCCCTGAGCCGCCTTGCCATCGCCATCACCCAAACCCCGACCATCCCCGCTTGATCCCCTCCTCCGGCGGTGCCCTAGCCCAGCCCGACCTCTCCCCGAACTCCCCCCCTAACGTCGCCTCTGTCTCTGCCTCACTCCCAGACTCCACAGCCACCACCCGCCGTGCAGCCCCGCTCCGCCGATGAGCCGACGACCCCGAGCCCCTCGCCGGCTACCTCCTACTCCTTATTCCCCGCGCCGCTCCTCGACAACCCCCTCACAGCCTTCACCCTCCCCGAGCTCCGTCGTCCCACAGCTCCTTGAGCCGTCGGCCAACGCCCTAGCCGCCTGGCCTCCCCGCCGTGCAGCCCCACTCCGCTGACGAGCCGACGACCCCAGCCCTAGCCGCAGCGCCGCCTCCGGCCAACAGAAGCCCAAACCCTAACCCTAACCTAGACGGACACAGAACTCGAACACGACACAGACACGTAAAATTCAGATTCACGGAGCCCTGTTCAGATAGCGTTTCCTCTCTTCTCGTTGCCCCATTTTCCTTTCCGTCAGTTGTGTCGCGAAGACTGTATAACCCCCTCGATGCCCGTGCAACTCGCTCGGTGCGTCGCACCCTGTGGTGATCGCAAATCGCGATCCAAAAACAGGAAAATAATATCCTGTTTCACCCCGGAACTGAGTGCGTTCCGCCAAACAGGACGACTTGGTCGCGCGCGGTCTTCACCGAAACGTGCGCGTCGTTGATACGGACGTGTGAAATTTCGCAGAAGTTGATTTGGATGTGCGTGCACACCGGAATCAACGCGTATCCGCCGACAACGCCCCGTATCCGCCTGTTCTGGAATACATTATAACTTTGTGTACATACTTCGGATCGAAATAAAACTTGCGCCATCGGACTCGTAGCAATACGCTGGTCCTGTGACCCAAGTTTGGTACGATTGTGAGAACGTTGACAAAATTGCGTATCGTGGGCCCCATAGGCTCCACTTGACGGGCAATTTTGTGATCGGCTCATCGGAATCCAATTCTGGAAGTTCCGTTGGATTCGTATCATCGTTTCTGACTTGTTAACACTAAGTTTGACGAATTTGGAGACCTTTGACCCTGACACACTTTTTGGTGCTAAGTGGCCCACATGTGGACCCCGCTTTGACCCAGAAATGTTATTTTTGCCCTTGTGTCCAAATTGGATTCAAGGACAGGCATTTTTAGATATTTGATATTTTTTGAATCTAATGGTGATGTTTATTTCAGCAACCGGAGTAGTACCTGCAAATCACACTGAGACCAGAGCTACAGTCGGAGCCAGAACCACAAGCAAGTGTACCTTGCCAAAACTTACAGTTCTTGTTATTATTCCTTTGACTATGTTTATATTGTTGTGCATGCTTGACCTAGGACCGTGTAACTTACTTAGCGTCCGATTAATAGTCTGGTGCCAACACCGTACGCGGAGTTGTGTAACGTCACTTAGAGATGGACATTCATGACCCTTTACCTTCTCGTACTTGTCTTATCAAGTACACTATAACCCAGGACACTTGACACTATTCATGAGACAGAATCTTCCTGAGATATTCATGGTGATTCTGTGTAGGATACATATTTTATGACATAGATATTAGATGACTTGCTGCATTAGATATGATCGTGCGTGACATGGACATGAGACATCGTGGACATGAGACGTGTGATTACATTGGGTGGGGAGAGACACACAGGCTACAGGCTGAGTTTATATATATATATAAAACATAGTAAACACATAGTAAAACACATAGTAAACACTGCTATCGGCTCCCAGACACAGAGCTTGTAGTGGTCTCAGCCCGAGTTTAGTGATGCTCTCAAATTGTATTTCACATAGATGGTTATATAGTTTACCCTATTTATTTCATTTAATATTACACTACATTTTGGCTTGTATTATCTGTACCTTGATATGTCCCCTGAGGACCTGGATCCGGATTATGTCCCCAGGATTAGCAGACGAGATCGACCCCGAGGTATACAGGACAGGAGCATTATCAGGAGCAGGCACTGGAGCAATACCAGATCCAGTAGACGAGTGATCATTGAGGGTATCTTCTGAGTATATACTGTTCCATACTCAGTATTGGCTGTAGTTATCTTTATTCTTGTATCTTGACAGATGTATCAGACTCATTATCGGGTTATTTCTCGAGTTTATGTTATATTGAGTTTGATCTTGCTTTATGATTCTGATATTGTTGTATTCATTTCCGTGGATGAAATTAGTCTATCTAGACCCTTATTATTGTATTACAGCTTAAGTACGCCCTGATGGATCCATTAAATTGGGTTTGTCCATCGGTGTGTGCTGCTGGCCATTGCCACGTGTCCGGTCCCTCGGTATTTTGGGACTGGGGCGTGACAAATATATATATATATATATATATATATATATATATATATATATATATATATATATATATATATATATATATATATATATATATATATATACCAATAAACTATAAATACAACTCCTTATTAATATGTACATATTATGACATAGCCACAAGCACACACATACATAAATACATTTATAAATATTCAAATATGCATATGTATAAATAATCATATATAAATTATATATAATATATTTCTCCAATTAAATATACATATATACATATTGTCACAACATACATACATATTTACACATAACATATACATATATATTTATACATGTAGCTACATAATATATATATTCTTAGTACATATATAATACATAGATCTCGGATACACGAAGCATAATTATATATACTATAATATATATAATAATATCTATATATATGCACAAATACAATCTACATGAATTAAGAGCACAAGAATTAGATCTACATATAATTACACAACAAATGGAGAGTATTATATCGTATCCCACTAGATTTAGGATACGCATGTGACAGGAGTCCACCACACATCCAATTGTACCCCGAAGGACACAAACAAGTCACATATATTATTTATGAACAATACAAAGAGTCAAAAATAGATCTACGTGTCCGTGTCAAAATATGACATGTACAAAGTTGACCCGTATCGGAGGAAAAACCCCCAAATCAACTCGTATCACCAAATTGTTGGGATACGACCTACACGTACCCAATTATAGACATGACACTTGTCCCAAACACACAAGCATATGCCAAATTGATCTATAGGATCAATTGACACACACAACAATTGTTAATTTCGGAATTCCCCCAAAATTGACATAAAAAGTACCATAACTTTCTCCATAGGCCTCCTATGAACACAAAACCAAATCCTATGGGTAGCCTATGCATATGGGTTGATTTTTCATGGTTAAATCTCATATTTAGAACTTAATTTAAGGGAAAAAAACTGAATTGTACCTATTGGGAGATGGATTCCTAATGAAACCTCCCATTGAGATAAAATTGCCTTCAACTTGTAGATCCTTGCTCCTCTTTGTAGATCCTTGCTTCCTCCTTCTAGATTCTTACTTCTCAAGTCTCTAATGGTGATTTGGTAAGGAATTGGAATAAAATTTGGTAGGAAAATAAAATGGGAATGAAGGAATTTGGTAGTGGGAAATTCTAGATCTAGTTTTGGAATGAAAAGAGGAGAGAGACTTTATTAATAGGCCGGCCCCTATTTCCCCTCCCTCAAGTTATCATGTAATGTTCATTATACCCCTTGGGGCCTCTCATGAAGAAATAATTAAGGAAGGAAGCTTCTAGTCTAATAATTTAATTAATTTAATCCATCTCCTTAACAATGGGCCTTCTAATTGGGCTAAATCTAACTAATTAATTCATGTTGGTCCATGGGTCCAAACTAAACTAGTTAGGTCTATTAACTCAAGTCCAAATTAAATAATTAATATCTAACAACCATTAAATAATACAACAAATAATTATTTATTAAGCACAATATTTAATAAATATAAAATTACTAAAATATCCTTTCCTAGAAAATGTGGTAGTGACAAGTATACCCTCCTTAAAATAATTTTATCCTCAAAATTCAAAGATGAAAATTACCCCCAGAAAATAACAGAACAGAACTAAAGAATCATAACTAACTATGACAGAATATAACAATGAACATAACATAACTAGAAAATAACATACCTCAAGGAACAAACAAATATGGATAACGCTCTCGCATTTCATCCTCTCTCTCTTCCAGGTAGACTCCCCCGAAGAGTGATACATCCATGCGACACGTACCAAAGGAATAGTCTGGTTCCTCAGCACCTTCTCTCTCTGATCTAGAATCTCAACTGGCTGCTCTGGATAGCTAAGAGTAGGGCCCACCTCTATCTCCGAGTGATCCAATACATGACTAGGATCTGCCATGTATCGTCTCAACTGCGACACATGAAACACATTGTGCACTCCCTCCAATGCAAGTGGCAAGTCTAGTCTATAAGCAACTGCACAGACCCTCTCTAGAATAGTGAAAGGTCCGATGAATCGCGGACTATGCTTCCCGCCTCCACCGAAGCGAATCGTGCCTCGTGTCGGAGAAATCCTCAGAAACACCAAACCACCCACCTAGAACAAAACACCACCTTAAGAACTTAATCTATAACAAACAACCAAGAACAAGCACAAAATAAAAATCTAAACTATACCTCAAACTCCAAAGGTCTTCGATGGCTATAGACCCAATGCCGCTGTCTGTCCTGCGCCACTCGAAGTCTGTCTCTGATCAACTGAACCTTCTCTGCTGCATCCACAACCATCTCTGGCCCAAGCAAAACTCTCTCTCCAACATTGTCCCAAGACAAGGGAGTATGACACCTCAGACCGGACAGAGCTTCAAATGGTGACATCTCTATACTGGCCTAGTAACTGTTGTTGTAAGCAAACTCTACCAAATGGAGATGTTCCTTCCAAGAACCCCCGAAATCTAGTACACAAGTGCGCAATATATCCTCGAGAGTCTGAATAGTCCTCTCTGACTGCCCATCTGTCCGGGGATAATATGCATTACTGAACTTGAGCTGAGTGCCCAAACTCTCCTGCAAACTCCTCCAGAAATGAGAAGTGAAATGACTATCCTGATCCGAGACTATGCCGACGGGAACTCCCTGTATCTTAACGATCTGCCTCACATACATCTCTGCCAGCTTCTCCGTAGACAAACCCACCTTGAAAGGTAAAAAGTGGGCCGACTTGGTCAACCTATCAACGATGACCCAAATCGCGTCTTTCCCTACTGGAGATCGTGGAAGTCCGGACACAAAATCCATAGTAATGTGCTCCCACTTCCACTCTGGAATGGGTAATGGCTGAAGTAAACCTCCTGGCCTCTGCCTCTCGGCTTTCACCTGCTGGCACACTAAGCATCTGGATACAAACTGTGCCACTTCCCTCTTTATGCCATACCACCACACACTCTCTCGCATATCTCGATATATCTTGTTCGCACTTGGATGCATGGAATACTGAGAGTGATGCGCTTCCTGCAATACCTCCTCACGTAACTCCCCACTAGGCACACACAATCTAACTCCATGCCTCAAAGATCTATCCTCTGCAATAGTGAAATCATCCTCCAATCCTGACCTCACCTGAGCTCTGATACTCCTCAGAGATACATCCTCATACTGTGTTGCCTTGATCCTGTCCATCAAATCTGAATGTATCTACAATCCCCACATCTGCATAGCACAACCAGGAACAATCATCTCGATGCCCAAGCTCTCCAAGTCCTCCAACAAATATCGATCCTGCGTCAAGAACATAGCTACCGGATACCTGCTCAAAGCATCGACAACTATATTAGCTTTCCCAGGATGATATTGCAAAGATATATCAAAATCCTTCATCAGTTCCAACCACCGACGCTGCCTCATGTTCAACTCCTTCTGCATGAAAACGTACTTCAAGCTTTTGTGTTATGTGAAGATCTCCACACGCTCTCCGTACAAATAATGTTTCCACAACTTCAGAGCGAAGATGATTGCTGCCAACTCCAAATCATGGGTTGGATAGTTCTTTTCATGAGGACGCAATTGCCTGGATGCATAGGCAATCACTTTCCCATGCTGCTGAAGAACACAACCCAAACCTTTCCCCGATGCATCACTATAAATAGTGAAACCTCTAGACCCTGATGGCAACGTCAAAATAGGAGCAGACGTCAACCTCTTCTTCAACTCCTCAAAAGCAACATGGCAATCCTCCGTCCAAACAAACTCCACATCCTTCCTTGTGAGTCTGGTCATCGGCTCGGCAATCCTCGAAAAATCTTGCACAAACTTTCTGTAGTAGCCTGCCAATCCCAAGAAACTCCTGATCTCTGCTACCGAACTCGGGGTCTTCCAAGATTTTACTGCTGCGATCTTCTTCGGATCCACTAAAATACCATCACCAGTCACAACATGTCCCAAGAACTCTACCTTGTCCAAGAAAAACTCACATTTGGACAACTTTTCATACAACTTCTCCTTCCTCAGCACATCCAACACAATCCTCAAATGCTCCTCTAGTGTCCTCGAGTATATGAGTATGTCATCGATGAACACCACCACAAACTTGTCAAGGTACTGGTGGAACACTTTGTTCATCAAGTTCATAAATACCGCCGATGTATTAGTCAAACCAAACGGCATCACCATAAACTCATACTGACCTTACCGAGTTCTAAAAGCAGTCTTCGGTATGTCCTCCGGCTTCACCTTCACCTGATGGTAGCCTGATCTCAAATCTATCTTAGAAAATACCTTCGCACCACTCAACTGATCAAACAGATCATCAATCCTTGGCAAAGGATACTTATTCTTGATAGTGAGATTATTCAAAGCCCTGTAATCAATGCACATGTGCACCGATCCATCCTTCTTAGGTACAAACAATACCGGGGCTTCCCACAGTGAAGAACTCGATCTGATGAACCCCTTATCCTGCAATTCGTCCACCTGCTTCTTCAACTCTACCAGCTCGCTGTTGTTTACTCTATAGACATACTGTAAAATTGGTTCTGCACCTGGCACCAAGTCTATAGAAAATTCAATATCTCGATCTTTCGGCAAACCCGACAATTCCTCAGGAAACACATCCAAGAACTCTGCTATCAACGGATGCTGCAACTCCTTGTTTTCCACTATAGCTCCACAAATAATGCCTTCTCCCTGCTCTGTAGCTCCTCTAGCAAACTCGAACTCTGGCTCTCCTGGTGGACCAAACAAAACTCTACCTCCTCTATAATCTATGCTAGCACGGTGCCTACTCAACCAATCCATCCCGAGTACAATGTCGTAGCTCGGAAGTGGCATTACAAATAGACACGCACTCAACTCTCGGCCTCCCAGAGTAACTCTCGGATCCTTGTAAATATCATTAACCAGGATAATGCCTCCCCAGGTCATCATCTTGCAAGTCCTAAGCAAAGACTCAGCTACCAAACCATGCTTTAGGGCAAAAGAAACAGATAATAAACTTTAGGAAGCACCACTATCAAACAAAGCTAAAGCTGGAATGGAATAAAGAAGAATAGAACCTGCGATGACATCTTCGGTGGGTTCATCCTCCTCAACGGTTATAGCAAACGCTCATCCCTGACGTGCACCTCCCTGCTGCTGATGCTGGACAAAATGCTGCTGCTGTGTCGGAAGCGGTCCCCTCGGCTGTGCTGCAGGTGGTCTCGTCTGTGCCCTCGGAGCTGAAGCTGCTTCCTGAACTGTACGACGAGGACACTCCCTCAATTGATGCCCTTCAGTACCACAATACAAACAAACTCCCAACCTTCTCCTGCAAACTTCCCAGATGTGGCCGAACTTCTTGCAATAGTGGCATAGAGCTTGCTGTAACTGTCTCTACTGCTGTGTTGCCTGGTAAAAAGGTGCCTTAGCTGGAGTCTGGTTCTGCTGTGGCTGTTGGAAAGGTCTGGACTGGAAATGAGGACGTTTGGCAGATACTGCACTGCCGTTGGCCCCCAGAAAAGAATCACGATCTCTCTTGGGCTTCAAACCCAACTCCCGCTCAACCTTGTATGCCTCCGCAAGTATCTCCGAGTATGTCTCATAGAAAGACAGAATGAGAATCTTCACTTCCCAGTTTAGACCCTCACGAAAATAAATAGCTCAAACCTCCGGCTCTCTCACCAGATACTCTACAAATCGGCTCAACCTGCCGAACTCCGCAGCGTACTCCTCCACAGACATGCTCCTCTGAATGAGACTCTCAAACTGCCTCCCCAAGTCTAGCCTATTTGCCCGGGCGAAGAACTTCTTCTTGAAGAGGTCATTGAATACCTCCCAAGATTGTCCTGCGTCAACCAGAACTGGCTCATTCCTGAACCAAGTACGAGCGACGTCGAACAGTCGAAGTCCTACCGCCTCAACCTTCAGATCCTCAGAAAGACGGGACACCCTCATAAGACGCTCAATGTCCTCGAGACAATCATCAGCATAGACGATGCCCTCCTTCCCCTTGAAAACCTTAGGCTCCAGTTTCTTGAAGTCCTGAATGTTGCCTAGCCGAAGCTGAGCAACCTGAGGAATATCCTGCTGCTGGACCGGAACTCCTCTCTCAACTACAGCACAAGCAAGCTGATGAGCACTCTCGATGCCCTGCCGTAGAACGTCGATCTGCCTCTGATGTGCCTCTGACTGAGCCCTCTGTGCCTCGAGCATCTCACGAAACAGTGTAAACATATATGTCACCTCTGCTGGCACAGGAGGTGGAGGTGGAAGCCCCTCAGATACAGCTAGCATAGTCCTCTGAGTAGGTGGTGGACCTTCGAAAGCAGCTGACACTCCAATCACCGGACAAGTGACTGGTGCAGGCCCTCGGGATACCGCAGACCTCTCAGAAGCTGCTCTCCCCTGCTGCGATCTAGTCTTAGGCGGCATCCTGAGACAAAGTGAAAGAAAGAATCAATATGGCACAAGATGTAAGACATTCAAGGAAAGGACAGATTAAGAGATCAAGTATCAATATCAAAGGAGAATAGTTGAATCAAAAGAATTTTCCTAGGTGTGATTGAGTATCTCAGCCTATATCTTATATCCTATCACAGGCTCGCAGTAGTACAACTAAATCGTCGCACTACCACGATATCGCATAACTTGTGAAGCTAGACCTGCATGGGCCACTACTAAAAACGTATCACGATCCACACCCGGTATAAGGGTCCAAGTCAGAAACAACGCCCAGCCTACGCCGCAGAATCGGCGGTAGAACGCTGTCTGGATAATCTATCTAACAATATAATAAACCACCAACAATGATAATATACTCAATCACAGATCTAAGATGGAAAGCACGAACCAGATACAGAATAGAATAGTCACAATACAACTCATGAGTCTAAAATAATACATCAATGAGTCTGAAAGAAATAATAAAATAAGCTGGAGACAAATCCAGTACAAGAATACTAAGAAGCTACTACTCCTGGGTCAACTGTCTCAGTTGGGATAAGTCCCTCCTGAACCAAGGTCTCAGACTCTAAACCCACAACATCCTGGGGTCCATAATCGGTAGGGTACCACTCCTCAGTGTCATCTAAAAAAATATATCCGGTCAGGAAAGGAGCAGAGTACATCTCTAACAACAGTTCTAATCAATGATAAAAACTATATAATAGTAACTAGATGTGAATATACAAGATGCACAATAGATACAAGAGATATATATATAATAAGGAAATACTATAAATAATACAATAATAAGCAATATGTCAATGAGCAAGAATACTAATATCTAAGTGTGTGAGTACTAGCTTTAACATGTGATCGGCTTAAAAACTTGATACACGAGATACAAGATTTATGGCCTGGCTAATCATACGTGCGGTGTATGATTAACACTATTCAAGATAATAAGATGGGTATGATCACATATCTACACTAAAATACTCTCCACCCTCGACTGGTATAATAGATCCAACTATGGTACGCTATGGCACGAGATTCCCCAAGAAGATAGCTAGTCTCCACGAGAATCAGTATTTGTACATGTACAAGATAATCAATAAAACAAGGCTTGCACAAGATACACCATATACCAAGGAATAATACCTCATGACGAGATCTGGATATACCAATCCGTGTAACCATCGTGTCAAGAGAACATGGATATCTACACTAGATACAATGAACATAGAGGATATCATAAATGAGAAACTATCAGAGAATGTACTCGCCTGAAGTCTAATGAATAGTCTCACTGATGTCTGACACGGTGCCTCGAAGACCTAGATATGGAATACAACATCAATACAAGGTTCTGGGAAGAAAATAAGTTAAACTAGTCAACTTCTAGGTCAATAAGTCAATTCTAAGTCAAAAGTCAACTATGGTCAACTACCTATTTCTAGGTTGCATAAACATAGTACAAAAATATTGGGTCAAGATACTAAGGTCTAAGCCAAGAAACCCACATCTTAAAAGTTAGGATACCGTATCTCCGGATACGTAAATTCCAAGGTAAACATCACAATATATATATATCAAACAAATATGAATAATAATATAGAATCACAATTACAACATTAATTAGGTACCGTGGTTTTGAACCAACTTGGTATCTCAACAAAATCACAAACTTGATACCCAAACCCCATATCTTGGGTATCCCCAATTACCTTGGTTCCTCAAGGTAATCCCCAATACCTTGTTATATTAACTACCCGTATATATATATAATACATATACTAAATATTATAGATATAAGAAATTAGCAATTAAGAATACATTACATCAATATTAATACTAATATATATACATATACATATATATATATATATATCTATATATAAGTATATAAACATATAAATATATAAACTGCCTACTGTCGCTAAAAACTGTGCTGGAATACTGATATTCTGATACGCTGCCTTTTTAGTGACAGTTCTGCCTATCGCTGAAACTGCCGTCGCTGTTGCTGTTGATTTCCTTCACTGCTGCTGCTGCTTTGGAGACGGTTTACAACCGTCACCGATTCAACTGTCGTTGCTGTTGCTTATTCCCGTCGCTGCTGCTGCTGCTAATTAATGACAGCGGCTGCTGTCATTAATGTCCCGCCACTGCTACAGCGGCTGCTGCTGTATTAAATGACAGTGGCTGCTGTCATTAATACCCTGTCGCTAAAAACATATAAATATATATATATAACATATATATATATATATATATATATATATATATATATATATATATATATATATATATATATATATATATAAGAACCCATAATAAATAAATAAATAAATAAATAAATAAATAAATAAATATATATATATATATATATATATATATATATATATATATATATATATATATATATATATATATATATATATATATATATATATATATATATATATATATATATATACCAATAAACTATAAATACAACCCCTTATTAATATGTACATATTATGACATAGCCACAAGCACACACATACATAAATACATTTATAAATATTCAAATATGCATATGTATAAATAATCATATAACAATTATATATAATATATTTATCCAATTAAATATACATATATACATATTGTCACAACATACATACATATTTACACATAACACATATACATATATATTTATACATGTAGCTACATAATATATATATTCTTAGTACATATATAATACATTGATCTAGGATACAAGAAGCACAATTATATATACTATAATATATATAATAATATCTATATATATGCACAAATACAATCTATATGAATTAAGAGCACAAGAATTAGATCTACATACAACAAATGGAGAGTATCACACCGTATCCCACTAGATCTAGGATACATATGTGACACGAGTCCACCACATATCCAATTGTATCCTGAAGGACACAAACAAGTCACATATATTATTTATGAACAATATGAAGAGTCAAAAATAGATCTACGTGTCCGTGTCAAAATATGATATGTACAAAGTCCCGTGTTGGAGAAAAAATCCCCAAATCAACACGTATCACCAAATTGTTGGGATACGACCTACATGTACCCAATTGTGGACATGACACTAGCCCCAAACATACAAACACATGCCAAATTGATCTATAGGATCAATTGACACACACAACAATTGTCAATCTCGGAATTTCTCCAAAATTGACATAAAAAGCACCATAACTTTCTCCATAGGCCTCCTATGAACACAAAACCAAATCCTATGGGTAGCCTATGCATATGGGTTGATTTTCCATGGTTAAATATCAGATTTAGAACTTAATTTAAGAAAAAAAACTAAAATGTACCTATTGGGAGATGGATTCCCAATAAAACCTCCAATTGAGATGAAATTGCCTCCAACTTGCAGATCCTTGCTCCTCTTTGTAGATTCTTGCTTCCTCCTTCTAAATCCTTACTTTTCAAGTCTCTAATGGTGATTTGGGAAGGAATTGGAATAAAATTTGGTAGGGAAATAAAATGGGAATGAAGAAATCTGGTAGTAGGAAATTCTAGATCTAGTTTTGGAATGAAAAGAGGAGAGAGAGTTTTCTCCCTCTTTATTGATAGGTCGACCTCTATTTCCCCTCCCTCAAGTTATCATGTAATGTCCATTATACCCCTTGGGGCCTCTCATGAAGAAATAATTAAGGAAGGAAGCTTCTAGTCTAATGATTTAATTAATTTAATCCATCTCCTTAACAATGAGCCTTCTAATTGGGCTAAATCTAACTAATTAATTCATGTTGGTCCATGGGTCCAAACTAAACTAGTTAGGTCCACCAACACAAGTCCAAATTGAATAATTAACATCTAATAAACATTAAATAATACAACAAATAATTATTTATCAAGCACAATATTTAATAAATATGAAATTACTAAAATACCCTTTCCTAGAAAATGTGGTAGTGACAAGGTTGTTACAAGATTATTGAGCATCAAGTCCGATTTTAACATATCTCAAGAATGCTATAACCGACTAATGGATTTGATTATAGAGATCTTACCAGAGGATACAAATTTGCCTAAAGACTTCTACCGATCTAAGAGGATGGTAAGATCGCTCTGGATGGGATATGAGAAAATCGATGCATGTTGCAACGGGTGCATGTTGTACTATAAAGACGATAAAGATGAAGATGCGTGCAGATTTTGTGGTGCTGATCGCTACAAGGCTACTGGAAGAGAAAAGTCTGTCGGTGCAAAGAAGTCTACCGATTTGATGCACTACTTGCCTTTGACGTCGCGGTTGCAGAGGATGTTTATGGTGAATGAGACTGCAGAAAACATGAGTTAACACAGGCGAAAACAGATCGAAGGAGTATTGGATCATCCATCCGATGGAGAAGCATGGAAGCACTTTGATCGAGAGTATCCAGATTTTGCTTCGGATCCGCGTAATGTCAGATTGGGGCTCTCCTCCGACGGTTTTACCCCATTCGGACTTTCGGGCTCCCAGTATTCGTGTTGGCCTGTGATCGTCACTCCGTATAATCTACCACCTTGGATATGCATGAAGACTCCGTATATGTTCCTAACCGTTATTATCCCGGGTCCGAACAATCCGAAGAGGAACATCGATGTATATTTACAGCCTTTGATAGATGAGTTGAATCAGCTGTGGGAAGTAGGTGCCAACATGTACGATGTTTTCAGAAAGCAGAATTTTAGATGAGGGCAGCACTTATGTGGACCATCAACGACTTTTCGGCATATGGAATTTTATCAGGATGGAACACTCATGGTCGTCTCTCATGTCCGTATTGCATGAACCGTACTAAGGATTTCTGTTTGAAATACGGAGGCAAACCGTACTTCTTCGATTATCATCGACAATTTTTGCCGAAGGATCATCCGTACCGGAGGAATATGAATGCTTTTCGTATGGGCGTTGTAGAGAAGGCCAATCCACCGCCAACGTGGCCCGGAAACACGATATGGGAAGAGGTAAAAGATTTACCAAGTATTATCGAAGAGCCTGCTAAGGGGTACAAGTGTGACGGATTTGGTCGCACCCATAACTGGACGAAGAGGAGTATATTCTGGGATCTGCCACATTGGAGCACCAATCTGATCAGACATAACCTTGATGTCATACATTCGAGAAGAATGTGTTTTATAATATAATTAATACTGTAATGGAGATAAAGGGGAAGACGAAAAACAATCCGAAGGCCAGGTTGGACTTACAAGAAATATGTAGACGTCTTGCGTTGCATTTGATAGAGGAGGGGAATGGAAAGTTAAAGCAGCCTAAGTCAGTTTTCTCACTGGAGAAAGAGGATAAAGGAAGAATTTGTGGGCGAATTCAGGGTCTAAAGTTTCCAGATGGGTACGTGTCAAACTTGAGAAGATGCGTCGACCTCAAGAAGAACAAACTGGCGGGTATGAAGAGCCACGATTGTCACGTATTCATGGAGAGATTAATTTCGATTGCATTTCGGGAATTCATACCGCAGGTCATTTGGGATCCATTGACAGAGCTCAGCATATTCTTCAGAGATCTTTGTTCTACTAAGTTGCTCGTCGATCGTCTAGAAAAGCAAGAGAAGGACATTACGGTAATACTATGTAAGCTCGAGAAGGTATTTTCTCCTGGATTCTTCGACTCTATGGAGCATTTGTCAATTCATCTTTCCTATGAGGCACGTGTTGGTGGTCCTGTCGGTTATCGGTGGATGTACCCCTTCGAGCGGCATCTGAATCACCTATAGAGAAAGATGAAAAATAAGGCACGGGTTGAGGGCTCTATTTGTGAAGCTTATGTTCTCGGGGAGATTACAAACTTTTGCTCGACGTATTTCAAACCTCATGTTGCTACTAATAGAACGAGAGCTCCGAGAAACAACGATGGATATCAGAAATCTAATGATGCAATACTCAAAGTATTCAATGCGTCCGGAAAGCCTTCGGGAAAAATAAAGAAGAGATATTTGAATAACGACGAGCTAAGGGATGCTCAGTTGTATATATTACTCAATTGCGACGAGAATAAAGTGGAGAAGCTAGAGGGGTAAGTAATTAATACGTCCACGTTTACATCATCTCAATGTAATAGTATAAGATACTATTATGCTACTAATCAGCGGTTGCTTCGTTATTTTTTAGCACATATAATGATGAGTTGAGGTCGGTTAGACCCTATATAACAGACGAAGAAGTAGAACAAGAAATGAGATACCATTTTCCTTCTTGGTTGAGCACATATGTAAGGAGCTTGGTAATTACTTTTTCTTTCTGTACTTGCACAATAAATAACTTACTATCACTACTTTGGTATTTGTCTAATAATATCCGAGACTGAATCTATTAGAACTCTAGACAATGGACCAATTACTGCCGTTAAAATATGGCCAAGTTTCTGTGTGAATGGGTTCAGATTCAAGTCAACAAATGCTCATATCAGAGACAACTTTCTAGATCTTGATTCCACGAAAAATAGTTGTTTGTGTATCAAATCTTCGAACTACAAAGACGTCAATCCAGAAAATAATTTCTTTGACATCTTACGAGAGATTGTGGAGTTGACATATAATTATGGAACAGAACCTGCTAAGATCGTGCTATTCAAGTGTGAATGGTTCGATCTGATTCAAGATCAAGGTTGAAAAATTGACAAGCATGGCCTTGTGGATATAAACTACAAGCGTAGATATCAAGGTTATGAACCATTTGTCCTATCAAGTCAGGCTCAACTCGTGTACTTCACAACTTATCCTGGACGGGGGACAGCGAGGTCGGATTGGTGGGCGGTATGCAAGACTAAAGCTAGAAATACCTTTGGCATTGACGAAATAGCTTATCAGGAGGACGAGCTACCTCTTGTAATAAATATTGTAGATGTGGACTCAACGGAAGTTACTCATTACACGAGTAATAATGTAGAAGATGTAGAATTATTCGAAGAGGAAGAGGAAGACGAAGACGAAGTAGATGAAAGTGAAGACGAGGAGGAAGAGGAAGAAGAGGACGAGGAAGGCGAACAAGATAAATTTTCTGAAGATGATTGAAAATAAAATATTTTTCCTGTAGAATGTACTATATTTTGACTGTAGAATGTACTATTTTGATGAAGATATATATTATATTTTGACTGTAGAATGTACTATCCATTTAGACTTGTGACACTACTAGTTATTTACTGTACAATTCTATGAATGCTGTGAGATATGAATAACATTTTGACTGTAGAATGTACTATATATTTGCGTATTTCTTTATTCATCATATGTTATTATCAGGTATGATAGGACGACACGGAGGGTTCGGCAGGTCCCGAGGTAGACAGAGTGCTCCTCCGGTACTGCCTATTGTTGGTTCTGGATCCACATCGCCTAGTACTCCAGTATATCGATCAGTCACATCTCCGACTGGGACGACGTTACGTGGCATCACTCCTGGGACGAGTAGTTCCAGGACTGATAGTATTCCCTCGTCCAGCGTTCCTCCTACTGACGGAACCATGGAGATATATGAGCATATGGAGGAGGTCGTGCCGACATTGTCCCTCCATCAGCTAGATCCTTCATGCGCATCTCCGGAGGAGACGAGGACAGAGATTTGGGCCGACGGTACAAAGTAAGTCAATTAGATGGTTTAGCATCATATATATCGTGTATTTCTTTATTCATTATATATTAACTTTTTTGATCAAAATAATTATCTCTGTATAGATATCGTCTCTCGTCGGTACAAAGACGCCT
Organism: Iris macrosiphon; assembly: GCA_036927795.1. Lineage (NCBI taxonomy): Eukaryota > Viridiplantae > Streptophyta > Magnoliopsida > Asparagales > Iridaceae > Iris > Iris macrosiphon. Next base: position 167,880,548 of record JAYESA010000008.1, on the reverse strand, counting down.
GGGCCTCTTTCCGAGGAACAACTATGTGGCCCTTGGATCAACTACTCTGAAGCTCCGGAGGAGAGAAAGACATTCTGGTTTGCGCACTTCAAAGTAAAAATATATTATATAAATCCTCTAATTTATGCATATTATATAACTTACTAAATTATTTATTATAGCAAACATATATTTATCCTTCGTACCGGGCCGAGTTGATCGAGCGGATGTTTTCTGCCGTTGCCGCCAAGCTTATCCGTAATGCTCTGGATGACCAGAAGGCTCGTGATCGCATTGGAAAACCGATCCAAGGTTGGATCACGCCTGAGCAGTGGATGAGGGCTAGATTCGACGATATGAGGTACAAGGAAAGGTCTGAGAAGGCCAAGGCGGCTAGGCGGAATGCAGCAAAGTGGTGTGGTGGCTCGATTCCGATGACAAAATATTTCGTCGTTTGGTATATTTTTATTTCAGATATATTATCTTAATGTAAGTACGATAAAATAGTAGTAGAAAAAATATTTAATTTTAGTACTAAATAATATATTTTTAACAGGTACAAAGGGGTGAGGATGCAAACATGGTGACCGTCTTCCTGGCCATCCATCGAAAAGGCAAAAATCTCATTGATGAGAGGGCCTCGCAGACCTATATAATTATTACTTTACTTTGTGTTAATTTTAATATAACCTAGGCAATTATCGAGTATCCAAACTTTTCTAGGCTGAGTATTTTAGGCTGCGTGAGCGGGCAACTACTAGTGCACCTACAGCGGGAGAGACTGGTACTTTCTCGCAGCCCTCTGCAGCTCCGTCGGCGGACGAGCTGTGGATGACCGCCTCTGGTGGTCTCCAGAGGGGTACATACTACGGTACGGGATCCTATGACGCCCTTGTTGTGATGCAGTCATATAGGGCCTCCCCGACAAGTGCGCATTCCCCACAGCCCTCGTAGTCGTTGGCCCGAGTCCAGGAGTCCGTTGACCGTCAGATTGCGTCTCTTCGTGATAAGTTTCTACAAAGGATGGAGGAGCAGCCCCTGCCCCAGCCGTAGGCGGACGATGCGACGCTCATCGCATGATTTGATATGCTCGAGCGCAGCATCATGGAGCTCCGGGATTTGACAGCTGATCTTAGAGCGTCGACAGAGCGTAGTGTGACGGAGCTGCATGCATCACAGCTGTCCATGGGCGAGAGGCTGACGATGATGCAGGATTCAATGGTTCATAGCAGTATGAGGCTGTTATCTACATGGATTCATACAACCAGCGACTAGCAGAGTTGGAGCGGATACGTCCTCCTGGTGCACCTACATCGACACAGACTCCACCGACGTTACTGCCTTCTCCATCGACATCGGTGATAATTTCACGGGAGCAGTGTGATCTGTTCTTATCCTTCATGCGCGCCGGTGGTCATCCTCCTGCAGATCCGCAGTAGTCCTAGTTAGGACCGTTTATTGATTGTTTGTGTTTCAGACCTATAATATTTGGTCATTTATGAATATTTTTTATTTTTGATGCATTCAGACATTATATCTTATATTCTTTAGGACGAGGCATTCAGACATTATTCCTGATTCGGTTTATAATTTCAATATTTTGTTTTCTTCAAATTTTATTATATTGTTCATATTAAATATATGTTAATTTATCGGTGTTGAGTGTTCAACCGAAGGGGGTCGGCGAACCCAGCAAATTCAACGGAGGGTTGCTCCGGGTCTATTTGTACAAATTATGAATTAATAAACTGCAGGAAGAATAGTTTGGAAACAATTCAGTATTCATTTTTTTTATTTTATCACTGTATCTTTAGCGACGTTTTTAGCGACGTTTTACGACGTTTACTCACGTCGCTAATTACGTTGCTGAATACGTCGCTATATACGTCGCTAAAAATGTCGCTAAAAAAGTTGCTGTCCGTCACAAATTGCTGACATGGCAGTATTGCCAGGTCATAATAATGTCTCTAATTTAGTCGCACAACATCGCTAAATGAGTCGCACATACGTCGCTATAAAAGTCACTATTTACGTCGCTACTAAAGTCGCTATTTACGTCGCTAATTTAGCGACATATAGCGACAAAAATACACGTCGCTAATTTAGCAACGTTGCGTCGCTGCACGTAGCTAATATAGCGACGCATATACGTCGCTAGAAAACGTCGGAATAGCGACGTTTGGCGACGTTTTTTCTGTCAGCGACTAGTTTAACAACGACTTCAACAAAACGTCGCTAATTACGTCGCTAAAATTATTTAGCAACGTTTTTTGGCCATTTAGCGACATTTTTTACATCACTAATTTGACTTATTCTGGTAGTGGTCCGCCAACACCTACTCCGCCATGGCCAGCATCACCACCTCCGCCATAGCCACCGACCCGCCACCACAGAACACGACCACCACCTCTGCCATTGCCACTGACCCGCCACCACAGAACACGACCACCACCACTGCCATTGCCACCGACCTGCCACCACGAGCCGCCGCTGTCCTGCCCCCATACGGCCGATCCGCTGCCGCAACAGTTGCTGCAGTTGCTGCGCCTACTACTGCTGTAGCTGCTGCCGTTGCCGTTCTGGCCATCGCTACAGCACCGTCGGCGACCCCCGGAGAGCCCCGACCACCGGCGGGCACCCCCTACTGGCTGGGCTCCCTCGAGTGTCCCCGAGCCTCGCCATGGCTGAACACCTCCTCCCTACGGCCGCAAGGAACCGCGACTCGAACCTTAGTTCAGAAATTCGAGTTCAACCTCCCCGATTCACGAAGTGAAATCTCCCCCTCGCTCATCCAGTCCTTGAACCGATTCTTCAGGTATGAACCCTATTTGAATCTTTTGTAATGTGTTAAATTAGAATATTAAAGCTTGCATTCTATTGTTAGTAATTAGAGTTCCAAATTATGGGAAAAACAATTTTTATAAAACTTGAAAATCTTCGATACGGAGTTGGTCCCTACAAACCGGACAACCTCGTCGCATACCGATTGCACCAAAAGGCGCGTATCGTCAACATGGATGTGTGGGCTTTCGCTGAACTTGATTTGGATGTTTGTGCACACTGGAATCAACGCGTATCCGTCGAAAGGCACCGTATCGACCTATTCTGACACTCGTCCTTATTTCGTGTGTGCCTCTCGTTCCACAATGAAACTTGCGTCATCGGATTCACAGCGTTACGCTGGTCATGTGACCCAAGTTTGGTTCGATTCTGAGAACGTTGACGAAACGTCATTTCGTGGGCCCTACGATTCCACATGACGGACGATTTCGTGATCGGCTCATCAGAATCCAGTTATGGACATTCCGTTGGGTTCGTATCGTCGTTCTGGACTCGTAGACACTAAGTTTGGAGAATTTAGAGAAGTTTATCTCTGGCACATTTTTTGGTGCAAGACGGGCCCACTTGTGGATCCCATGTTGACCAGAAACTGCATTTTTGCTCCTGTATACAAATTGGACGTATGTATATACTTTTCTGAGTATCTCACTTATTTTGAAACTGTTGGTGATATTTGTGACAACATCCGAAGACATCTGCTCCAGTTTCTATCTTGAGCTGCTACTTCCTTGGCGAGTTCGAGTTCGAATCTTCGCCTGGCTTCCAGACAAGTGTACTTGCCATCCTGTATCTCAGTTCCAGATTTACTGTTTATTTTATCTATGCGTTGTGCACGCTTTGGATCAGAATCGTTACTTAGCGTCCGAATCATAACCGGGTGCAGACGTTCGTTGGTAACGTCTAGTATCGATTGATAGATGTTCTCAACACCTTGATGTACCACTTGGTTATATCAGAACCCTAGGACACATTCAGACACCGTCATCGTGCCAGACTTCCTGTATACTGATGGTGTCAACATGACCGAAATCTGGGATGACTTTAGGGTCGTGATTTTTGATAGTTACTTCAGTATGACGAGACTGTTAGATAGAGGTTCAGGTTCAGCGAACACTCGTTGACCGCATTGGGAGGGAAAGACAATTACTAGACGTTTGGGCTACTTTGCACGCGCTATATATTTATATCCCCATCTATGTAGAGATCTTGTATCCGGAGTCGTAGTATCACTCGTGTGACTCTGTGCTCGGAGCTACGGTACGTCCCGTGTGTCTTTGTGCCTCGGAGCTACGGTTTTATATTTGGAAAGCCCACGCGTCGAACATTGTCTTGAAAAGTTGCGTCTCACTTAGGTGGTTATGCTAGATTACACCGGTGTATCACATATTTCTTTCTGTCATACTATGGCATTCTGTTTTTGTACCTTGTTACGTTCCTCTGAGGACCTGGTTCCCTGCCATATTGTAGGATCGATTGCTGACAGGAGGCTGGAGCTGCTGATGGGTATTATACCGGCATGCAAGTATTGTTACTCGTTAGTTGTATTCACTTCTTCATTGTTCAGCTATTATGATTGTTTATTTTCTGCTAGTATAGTCCAGTATTTGTAGACTCATATTATTTTCTTCGAGTCTATTCGGACTAGTGTAGTGTGGGGTGCACACCATGATACATGTTGTCCTTTCTTTATTATATATCCTTGTGGTTTGAGACATAGACATGTAGACCGTGTTATCTAGATAGTAACTCTCATTTACAGCTTATACGTATTCAGAGTCGGACTGGAGTTCCCATGGTACGTAGCTGGCCATTGCTACGTGGTCTAGTCCCTTGTATTTTAGGAATAGGACGTGACATTATATGCAAACTACAAACATCAAAAATTGCACCTTGACGCATTTTTTTGTTTTGTTTCCCACCTTCGACTCTCTCATTCGCTTCAATAAATTCCCAAACACATTGTGGGTCCTATAAGCTCTGTCGAACTTTGCTTTTGTTGACCCAAGTATCAAAGTACTCTCATTATTCAAAACACTCTTAACTAGCTAGCCGTTACAAGTTTAATCATTCCTAACCGCATAATTAGTTAGGCTCGACTAAGATTGTAAGGCTTCACACCCGGCCCACATTCGGCCCACATGCCAGTGAGACAGACACACTATAAGTAAACAAACTCAACTTACTCCCTACTCTCTCTCTCTCTCTCTATAAATATACAAACTCCCCCAACAATCAACAAAAGAAAGAAAGAAAACCTAATCTAACTCCCCATCTCTCTCTCTCTCTCTCTCTCTTCTGTAGATGGAGGTTCACATGGATGAGAAGTGGAAGCTCTCCAGGAAAGGAAGCAGAAGAGAACAAAGCCGAAGAGAACAACAGCAGCAGCAGCAGAGCTTGAGGAGGTCCGCAAGCATGCCGGAGAGCCTGAAGAGGTCGAGGAGCGCAACCAAAGCCAGCTGTAGCCAGAGCTGTTCGAAGAGGAGCAGCTCATCGAAAACTTTCTCGGGGAGGTGCGCGAACCTGGTGAAGGAGCAGCGGGCCAAGTTCTACATCATGCGCCGCTGCGTCACCATGCTCCTCTGCTGGCGCGACTATCCCTAGCTATAGCTTGCTACCTACTCTCTCTCTAGTTTTAGTTTCTACATTTCTTTTTGTACATATCCTTCTTCTTCTTCTTCTTCTTTTTTTTTTTTTCCTATATATATATTTTGGAGGGACGTTTAATTTCTGCAAAAGCTTCAACCGGTCGGATTCGTAAATGCTTGTAATGTATTTTTGCCATGGAATGGAATGTGAGAGCTGATAAAAACAAGGAAAAATAGTTATAATTATCAAAAATCAAACGTGGATATAAATACTACGCATCAATTTTCTATCAGAAGTTTCTAATTATGTGCTTCTTTTATGCTTTGTTACGCAAATGTGGGACGAACAAGGAGGATGTTTACATGTGAAGGGTTTCTGGGAGGAATCGGATCTCTGCAGTTAGGCATCCCGTCCTCCGAAATAACAACAGTAGGATTGTGTCCAGTTTAGTTTTTTTTTACAAAATTTTGATTAATTTGTACCGTAAAAATAATAATTCTTCTGCTACTATTACTATTTCGAGAATCATGCAAGAATTCCTATTCCTTCTCTCTCATATATATTGACAGAGAGATTCCTTTTTCTCCAACATTGATAAATTCTTCTGCTACTGCTACTAATATTATTTTCCAACATTGATAAATTGTTTTATCACATGACTGTTGAAATTAAATGTCTAAAAAAAGCTAATTATTTAAGAAATTTTCACTTTTTAAAGAGAGAATGTCTATTTTTTTCTACGATTTTATTAAATTAGTTGAACGATCTTTCATATAATATTGACAGAGAGATTCCTTTTTTTAATGGATATCCTGCTATCAAATATCCATGATCTTGTGAATTTGTCTTTGTCATTAACATGGGTAAAACACCAACATGTACAATAAAAATGAAAAAAAAAGATAGCAAAAATAATTTAGATTATTTTGTAAAAGACTGACTAACATAAGTTTGAATGATGTGATCTTTCTTCTCCTTACTTCTTGTCTAATTGTAATGTTCTCCTTGTAAAAAATTCATAACTAAGTTATAAATCTACTTAAACTCACAAGGAGTAGAACAGCTCACAGCAATGGATTACAAGCATGATTTGAGAGGACCATGATTCTCCTGAAAATATTTATAAGTTGCACTAAAATTAATCATTTAAAAAATAAGGTGCCGACCGTGTAAATTTTGAATTTGCTTGTATTAATATTATGTATCGTTTTTTGCAAAGAAAATTTATTGACCCACCTCTCTTGGATCCTTGTTCCGCCTTTGAATATCTGTAAGCAAAATGAGGGAGGATATACACATGCAATTAAATTTTTATAAGATTATATACATACTTAAATCAATATTGTGAAGAATATAAATGCAAAAAAACCTATAAAATATAGGGATGACGCAATTAAACGTTTGCATGTCGGTAGATTTGCAAATATTTATGTAGTAAATAAATAATTCAGCAGAGAGGAGAGGAGGGTGACGAAGGGAATCAAAGAACGTGAGGGTGGGGCCACCCCGGCAGTGGAAAGAGGCGGCAGGCTGGGCCACGATCGGCCATTCTTGTCAAATCTGCTGTTTGGAATTTATTGCCATCTAAAGAAAGAGGAGCTTGTGGTAGAAGTGGGAGACTAGTAGTAGCAAGCTGTTGGTGGTGAATGAACGAATGAGCGAAAATTCACAATGGAATTGATGCAAAATTATTGCAGCCATGAAGAACGGATTTCTCCATGTAAACCCGGTAATTTACTGCTCAATAATTTTATTTCAGGAGATGTAGAATAATAAGTTACTCATAATTACTTAAAAAAAATTATCTTTATCTTATATTTTATAAACTTTTCTTATACTTTTTTTTTGATTTTTTTTTTTAAAGAATTGGATATTTGTAAATAATTATTATTTATATTAGGCTAAATTACAACTTGATACCCTAATCAATTCAAAATATTTAACTTGATACCCTAAGCTTTGATAGGTGCTAACTTAATATCCTAAACTATCTAATAATTTTTATATTGATACCCAAAATTTTAAAAACATATTTTTTCAAATAAAGTAATAAATTTTCGAATAATTGCGAGAAAGGGGAGAAACTTTGACAAATGTCAGATGGGGGGAGAACTCGGCAACTGAGTTGGCGGGTTGTTGGGGGATTAAAGTGCTCGCCAACTGAGTTGGCGAGATAGGTAGAGGCCGCCAACTGAGTTGGCGAGGGAGGGAGGGTGTATTGGAGGCTGAGCCCGCTAACTTACTTGGCGAGTGAGGGTAGAAAATTAATTTTTGGCCGTTGGCTTCTCGGGATGGGGGCGGAAAATTTTTTTAGCCGTAGAGAGTTGGGGGTGGGGGAGGATTATAGCTGTTGCACAATGGCTATTACATTCAACACTCTCACTCTATATATTTTCTATCTCAACCAAATCATCCAACACTCTCACTCTGTTCCCTCTCTTCCCTCTAGCAGAGTCCCCAGCACTCTCTTTGTCTCTCTGCCTCTAGCAAAGCTTCAGCCAAAGTTCTGTCTGCAACTAAAGTTCATCTAAGTTTCTTGTAGCAAAAGTTCTCAACCGTCATGGATCGTTGTAAACCCCATGAATTTTCCTAATTATTAAATCTTGGATTTTTTCCCATTTTCTGGAATTTTCTGGGAATTTTCTGTAATTAAAATCAAGGCTTTTAATTAATAAATGATTTTTAGTTGGCAATAAATAATATTAACATATCATGGAAATAACATTTTTGGGTGTAAAATAGAAAATCGGACTTAGGGTAATTTTCTGGGATTTTATTGGGCCTCAGACCTATTTTTAAAAGCCTAAAAACTATTTTTATAATTAATTAATTATTTCTGTTTTATTATTATTATTATTATTATTATTCTTTTATTTTATTTTATTTACTGTTTTCGGGGGCCCGGCCCGGCCCAGTGGGCCGAGCCCGCTGTAGCGGCTCAACCCCATCACCTTAGCGGGTCGGGCGGGTCCGCTCACCCGGATCCGCGCCCGACCCGACCCGTCTGCTGTCACCCCTACCCAGTCCCCCACGACCCCGATCTACCCGCCGGCCGCCGCGTTTTCCGGCCGGATAACCGCCCCCACGTCGCCCTCCTCTCCGGATCATCCGCCCACGACGCCCCGGCCGCAGTCCCCTATAAATCCTCCCCTCTCAGCCCTCTTCCTCCCCCGCAAACCCTAACCCTAGATCTACCAACTCCGGCGAGGCCGACCTCCGGCGACCCCCGAGACCCGCCGCCCCTGCGCCGCCCAGCGCAGCGCCGCCGTCCAGAACCTCCACCGCCGACCTCTCCTTCTTCCTCCCCTCTTCTTCTCGAACCCGCCTCCGCCTCCGGTGATCTCTGCCGGCGCCCACCGGCGAGCCGCGTCCCCGGCGACGCCGTCCTCCCCCTCAGCCGCCATCGCCGCCTCTGCTGTGTCCGACCGCAGCAGACGGACACAGCCCCGGACACAGGGAACCCTAGCCGTAGACACGTGTCCAGAAACCGCGTGTCGGACTCGAAATACCCCGATCCCGAGTCCGAGGCCTCCCCTCGATGCTCCTCCATCAGCTTCCCGGTAGGTGCCACTATCAGAACGTACTGTCCCTTCCAAAACCACTCCCCTGTCCGACCGGGACTGACAGAATAAAGCTCTGTCAATCCCGGGATAGCTTAGAAATTGATAGGTTATAGTTAATTAAGTAGATTAATGATCAGTTAGTTTTTGGTTTGTTAATTAATTAGCGATTTGATACAACGATCTGCAAATACGTAAATTAGTAATTATTTAATAGATAATTCTGAAATGATTTTTAGTATTCAAAATATAATACGTTAGTATTTAAATAAGTTTTCCAAAAATATTATTCTCTTACAAATTGATTTGTAATATTACCAAAATAAAAATTAAGTAATATTTTTCCCCTAAGCCTAGTTTATTAGAAATAAATTGATTGCTAAAAACAAACGATATTATTTTATTATAATCGTTCTTTCCTATTTTATCCTATTAGAAACAAAACGATATTTTACCATAAAATATTTTCTACGATAAAATAAATAAGTTTTATTATTATTAAAAAGGGTTTTGTTTTACTAAATTACTATTACAAATTATTATTATTATTAATCGATCGTTGGATTGAATCATTAACTTAGTTAACTAATCAAGTCAGATTAAAACCCTTTGTTTTAATTCTAAAATCAGATTATTAATAAATGTAGGTTCCTGTAACTAAGGTTGAGACCGTCGCGACATCTCACTCGCGTCACCAACCAACTCCAGGCAAGTTTCATATAATTCAAAACCTGTATTTTAGTTGTAATTAAATATGTTGCATGTCATATAGATATATTGGGACGACACTTGATTTCACGGAACCGACTAATTGACTGATTGATTGACTCATTGACTCATTGATTATTGCCTTGGGAACTGGGGAGTAAAAGTTAGCACCCGTGGTCAAAGCCCCCTTATTGCCTCATTGTGGATAGCTGAAGTCCAACCTCACTGGACTGACGCCGCACCGTGTTCACTAGAACACATATTGCCTCCAACCCCAACCGGCCACGGGATGCTACCTTTCTCAAAACACTTTTAGTGATTGTAGTTTGTCATCATTTGCTTCATCGACATTTACTGTTCTTGTCTCATATTTGTTGCATACAAAAAAATATAAATATTGTTCAAAACTATTTCATTGCATCATTTTAATTATCATTAAGATGCTGGAATTGGATATATGTTCTTGCTCCCTCCTGACTGGAGATTAACAATTTTAGGTGGTTACGGTGACGATGAGGCGTATGACACCTTTTATGGTCCGGACCAGAGTACTGAAGCTCTAGCTGAACCTAGCCAGGAGGCCGATGTTTAGTTGTTCCCCTTTAATTTCCAAGTTGTAATAATCAGGGTTGAAGTAATAGCCCCGGACCATGTTTTGCTTGATCTTTGCTTGTAAAAGAATTTCTCTTTCGGACTTAGCAATAAAAAAATTGAATTTCCTTCATGTATTCTGGATGTCTGTGTGTTACTACAGATTGATACAGCTTACTGCCGCTGTCTCACAACGGTGCAGGCTGGGCATGATCCGACTGGACCCAGATTATTGGGATCGGGTCGTGACATGTTTTCAGTGGTGGCCCATGCAGGTCGTCTAGTTTACAACCTTTGGTCTAGTCAACTTAGGCTAGCCAAACAAACCGACTTGCCTTTGACTCTAGGTTTAGTATGACTCTAGGAAAACAGACTCTAGAAACAATTAGAACACTTAGAATTCTTGAGAAAATTTTAATCTGTCACATCATAGGACCAAAATTCTTCTATCTATACATATGTACAATTATTTTTGCTTGCTTATAGAACATAGGTTACCTTGCTTATGCTTGCTTCCTAAACCTTCCAGAAGATGGCACGGGGAAAGACAACCCGTTCCGGCCCAGCCGAAGAAGAGGCTTCGTCTTCTGAGCACACCCCAACTCAAGCTCAGTCCGACCCCTCTCCGTTGCAGCTCACAGATCGCCCCCATGCTGCAAGAGCTCCCCGCGCTGCCTACACTTCAGTAGTGCATGCAGCTCCACCCATTCCTCCCAGGACCACATCAATTCCAGCCGATGTGACTCCTCCTGTTGCACCACCTGTGCCAGTGGACCCCGCTGAACTCATAGGCCTGCTACGAGGAGTTCTTGAAGCCCAGAGGGCCCAAGCTGAAGCAAATCGCGAGCAGACCGCGATTATGAAAGAGGGCATGGAGAACGCCCATAATGTAGCCATGGCAGCGCTAGGAACATCCCAGTCAGAACAGGGGCCTGCCAAGGTAATTAAGGATTTAAAAGCTTGGATTCCATTAATGAATTTCTGGTCTAACCACAAACCTGTTATCCAGGTAAAGGTTGGAACTGTGGAAAATTTTAAGAAGTTGGACCCGCGTCCCTTCAAGGGGACCGAAGGCATCATCTACGCAGACGAGTGGCTAGATGATATGGAGCGACTCCTCAGCGTCGCTCGACTCCCAGACGACCTCATGGTTGAGGCCGTAGCACTCCAGCTGAGAGATTTGGCTAACATTTGGTACCGCAACGAGCCAAGATTTCAAGCTGGAGGGATTTCCTGGCGGCTATTCAAGAAGCAGTTCAAGCGGAAGTTCTTTCCAGAGGCTGCTCTCGAAGCTATGGGAAGACAGTTTCAAGATCTGAAGCAAGGAGACCGCACAATTGAAGAATATGCGGCTGAGTTCAACAGGCTTGGCAGGTTTGCAAGTCACCTGGTGGACAACCCTGTGGAACGTGCTAAGAAGTTCCGGCACGGACTACGTGAAGAGATCCGCACCTTAGTAGCTGCTAACGGTGCGAAGACTTATGACAAGATGTTAAAGGTGGCCCAAGATGTAGAGGCCAGTTCACCTGCTCGACCCAAGAGGGAGCATCCAGGGTCAAGCAACAACTATCAGGGCAACAACAAGAGGCACAGCAACAACAACAATAGGCCCTCCTATCCCCAGCAGTCCCAGCAACAACAGCCAGCAGCGGCCAACAAAGCGCATCAGTACAACCAACCAAAGGCGGTCAACTGCGTCTACTGCAAAAGGCCAGGTCATACCGCAGAGATCTGCAGGAAGAAATTGGGACACTGCCTTGCTTGTGGATCTGCCACCCATCAAGTGAAGGACTGCCCCACAGCATACAACAAAACTGGAGCTGGACAGCAGAGAGGTCCACTGCCTACCCAGCAGCAGCGCTACAACCAGCACAGAGCCGGGCAAGCTTTTGCCTTGACTGTGGAAGAGCCAGAAGCTGAACCCGAGACAGAAGGAGATGTCATCGCAGGTTCCATTCTACTTCATTCGCACCCTGCCTTAGCATTATTTGATTTTGGAGCATCACACAGTTTTATATCTGCAAACTTCATTTCTGCACACCATCTAGTTACTGGCATAAGTAAGATAATTTGTAGAGTTATGACTGGTGGAGGACCAATACCCATTAGTGAGACTTGTAGCTGCCCAGTCATTATCTCAGGACATGAGTTTCAGACTCAGTTCCTAATAATGCCTCTGCCAAACTATGACGTAGTCTTGGGCATGGATTGGCTTAGCCAGCATCATGCTCTGATAGACTGTCGAGAAGGCTACGTAACTCTAGATCCACCTGGAGGACCTAAACTCAGAGTGATTCGAGCACCTGAAGGCGTGGAGTGTGTGTCTTACACATCCATCACTGAAGAGACCGGACCCCCTCATCCTCTCATAGCAGAATTTATAGACGTCTTCCCAGACAATCTTCCAGGGCTACCCCCTGATCGAGATGTGGAATTCTCGATCGATCTTGTACCTGGCGCAGCACCAATCTCCCAACGCTGCTACCGAGTGAATCCCAAGGAGTCCAAGAAAATGAAAGACCAGATTGACGAGCTTCAGGCGCAAGGATTCATCAGGACCGGTGCCTCACCCTGGGGTGCACCAGTCTTGTTTGTACCCAAGAAGGATGAGACAGTCAGAATGTGCATAGACTACCGGGCATTGAATAACATCACTATCAAGAACAAGTACCCGCTGCCCCGGATCGACGACCTCTTCGACCAGTTGAGTGGAGCTAAGGTTTTCTCGAAGATAGATCTCAGATCGGGATACCATCAAATCAAGGTGAGGAAGGAAGACATTCCAAAGACGGCATTCAACACCAAGTATGGACAATTTGAATTCTTGGTCATGCCCTTTGGTCTTACAAATGCCCCAGCAGTGTTCATGAATCTCATGAACAAGGTCTTCCACAAATACTTGGACCAGTTTGTCGTTGTCTTCATTGACGACATTCTGATCTATTCGAAGACCAAGGAAGAACACGAGCAGCATTTGAGGATAATTTTGGAAACCCTCAGAAAGGAGAAGCTATATGGAAAACTGTCCAAGTGTGAATTCTTCTTAGACAAGGTGGACTTTCTCGGCCACGTTGTCACAGGAGAAGGCATATCAGTGGACCCCAAGAAGATAGCTGCCGTGGAGACATGGAATACTCCCAGTTCAGTTGCAGAGATCAGAAGCTTCTTGGGCTTAGCTGGATATTACAGAAAATTCGTGAAGGACTTTGCAAAGGTTGCTGAGCCCATGACCAAGCTAACCAGGAAGAATGAAGAGTTCGTCTGGACCGAAGCGTGCCAGGCGTCATTTGAAGAGCTGAAGAGAAGGCTAACAACAGCACCGATCTTGTCGCTACCCTCAGGATCAGGGGGATTCTCAATTTATAGCGACGCGTCCGGCAAAGGATTAGGATGTGTGCTCCAGCAACATGGAAAGGTAATTGCTTATGCTTCCCGGCAATTACGGACTCATGAGAAGAACTACCCGACGCATGACCTGGAGCTAGCCGCAGTCATCTTCGCCTTGAAGCTGTGGAAGCACTACCTGTACGGCGAAAGAGTAGAGATATACACGGACCACAAAAGTCTCAAGTATGTCTTTACACAGAAGGAGCTCAACATGCGTCAGAGACGATGGTTGGAGCTCATGAAGGACTTTGATATCAGCCTGCAGTACCATCCCGGAAAGGCTAATGTGGTCGCCGACGCACTTAGTCGATATCCGATGGCGATGTTCTTGACGACAGATCGGTACCTACTGGAGGACATGGAGAAGCTGGGACTAGAACTCGTATTGCCTGCAGAGGAAATAAAGAAGCTTGGACGGGAAGCAATGGTACCCGGCACTGACTTCCCCATGATGCATTTGCAAGTGCAGTCTAGCTTGATGGACAAAATCAAGGAAACTCAATTCGAGGACGGAGCATTGTGCAAGCTCAGGGACCAGGTGTTAGCTAGCACACTGGAGGGATTCTCTATTTCAGACGGCGGAACACTGAGGAATGGCACCAGACTTTGTGTACCTGCTGGTGAATTGAGGGAACAGCTGATGCAGGAAGCGCATCACTCACAGTATTCCATCCACCCTGGAGCAAATAAGATGTACCGAGATATACGGGAGCACGTATGGTGGTATGGAATGAAGAAGGATGTCTCAAAATTCGTTGCCAAATGCTTGATCTGCCAGCAGGTGAAAGCAGATAGACAAAGACCAGCAGGACTTCTTCAGCCACTGCCCATTCCAGAATGAAAATGGGAGCACATCACTATGGATTTTGTGTCAGGATTGCCTCGATCCCAAGGAGGGAAGGACGCTATTTGGGTGATCGTAGACAGATTGACTAAGTCTGCCCACTTCATTCCCTTCAAGGTTGGTTTATCCACCGAGAAGTTAGCTGCCCTATACATGAGGCAAATCGTCCGGATACATGGAGTTCCTGTGAGCATTGTATCAGACCGAGACAGCCGCTTTACTTCTCACTTCTGGAAGAGCTTGCAAGAGAGTCTGGGGACCCAACTGAAGTTCAGCACTGCATATCACCCACAGACCGACGGACAGTCAGAGAGAACCATCCAGACGTTAGAGGATATGCTGAGATCTTGCGTCCTGGATTTTGGAGGATCATGGGAGGACCACCTACACTTGGTAGAGTTTGCTTACAACAACAGCTACCAGGCCAGCATCGGCATGACTCCTTTTGAGGCTCTGTATGGACGTCGTTGCCGCACTCCCTTGGCTTGGGACGACGTAGGAGAACGAGTCATGCTGGGACCTGAGATGATTACAGATGCGGCTGAAAAAGTCAAGGTGATCAGAGACAGACTTCGGGTGGCTCAAGATCGTCAGAAACATTGGGCGGACAGCCGTCGCCGACTTGTGGAGTTCGAAGCAGGTGATAGTGTCTTCGTCAAGATCTCCCCCACCAGAGGAACTATCCGTTTTGACAGAGCTGGGAAACTGAGTCCCAGGTATATCGGCCCATTCGAGATAGTGAGCAGAGTTGGAGAGGTGGCATACAGAGTGGCGTTACCACCTAATCTTGAAGGTGTGCACAACGTCTTCCATGTATCGCAACTGAGGCGTTACATTCCAGACCCGAGCCACATCCTGGATCATTCAGAGTTGGAGATTGGACCAAGTCTTACAGTACCAGAGCGGCCAGTAAGGATCATAGACCGTATGGAAAAGCAGTTGCGGAACACCGTGATTCCACTGGTCAAGGTTCAGTGGCTCCACCACTCCCCAGGCGAATCCACCTGGGAACGAGAGGCTGAGATGAGGCAGAAGTACCCTCATCTGTTTTAAGGCATGTTTACCCTTGTTCTCCCTTCAATGGTAGTAAATTTCGAGGACGAAATTTTTATAAGTTGGGTAGGTTGTAAACCCCATGAATTTTCCTAATTATTAAATCTTGGATTTTTCCCCATTTTCTGGAATTTTCTGGGAATTTTCTGTAATTAAAATCAAGGCTTTTAATTAATAAATGATTTTTAGTTGGCAATAAATAATATTAACATATCATGGAAATAACATTTTTGGGTGTAAAATAGAAAATCGGACTTAGGGTAATTTTCTGGGATTTTATTGGGCCTCAGACCTATTTTTAAAAGCCTAAAAACTATTTTTATAATTAATTAATTATTTCTGTTTTATTATTATTATTATTATTATTATTATTATTCTTTTATTTTATTTTATTTACTGTTTTCGGGGGCCCGGCCCGGCCCAGTGGGCCGAGCCCGCTGTAGCGGCCCAACCCCATCACCTTAGCGGGTCGGGCGGGTCCGCTCACCCGGATCCGCGCCCGACCCGACCCGTCTGCTGTCACCCCTACCCAGTCCCCCACGACCCCGATCTACCCGCCGGCCGCCGCGTTTTCCGGCCGGATAACCGCCCCCACGTCGCCCTCCTCTCCGGATCATCCGCCCACGACGCCCCGGCCGCAGTCCCCTATAAATCCTCCCCTCTCAGCCCTCTTCCTCCCCCGCAAACCCTAACCCTAGATCTACCAACTCCGGCGAGGCCGACCTCCGGCGACCCCCGAGACCCGCCGCCCCTGCGCCGCCCAGCGCAGCGCCGCCGTCCAGAACCTCCACCGCCGACCTCTCCTTCTTCCTCCCCTCTTCTTCTCGAACCCGCCTCCGCCTCCGGTGATCTCTGCCGGCGCCCACCGACGAGCCGCGTCCCCGGCGACGCCGTCCTCCCCCTCAGCCGCCATCGCCGCCTCTGCTGTGTCCGACCGCAGCAGACGGACACAGCCCCGGACACAGGGAACCCTAGCCGTAGACACGTGTCCAGAAACCGCGTGTCGGACTCGAAATACCCCGATCCCGAGTCCGAGGCCTCCCCTCGGTGCTCCTCCATCAGCTTCCCGGTAGGTGCCACTATCAGAACGTACTGTCCCTTCCAAAACCACTCCCTTGTCCGACCGGGACTGACAGAATAAAGCTCTGTCAATCCCGGGATAGCTTAGAAATTGATAGGTTATAGTTAATTAAGTAGATTAATGATCAGTTAGTTTTTGGTTTGTTAATTAATTAGCGATTTGATACAACGATCTGCAAATACGTAAATTAGTAATTATTTAATAGATAATTCTGAAATGATTTTTAGTATTCAAAATATAATACGTTAGTATTTAAATAAGTTTTCCAAAAATATTATTCTCTTACAAATTGATTTGTAATATTACCAAAATAAAAATTAAGTAATATTTTTCCCCTAAGCCTAGTTTATTAGAAATAAATTGATTGCTAAAAACAAACGATATTATTTTATTATAATCGTTCTTTCCTATTTTATCCTATTAGAAACAAAACGATATTTTACCATAAAATATTTTCTACGATAAAATAAATAAGTTTTATTATTATTATTAAAAAGGGTTTTGTTTTACTAAATTACTATTACAAATTATTATTATTATTAATCG
Organism: Iris macrosiphon; assembly: GCA_036927795.1. Lineage (NCBI taxonomy): Eukaryota > Viridiplantae > Streptophyta > Magnoliopsida > Asparagales > Iridaceae > Iris > Iris macrosiphon. The sequence goes on along the minus strand of JAYESA010000008.1, from coordinate 167,863,372 downwards.
ATCGTTGGATTGAATCATTAACTTAGTTAACTAATCAAGTCAGATTAAAACCCTTTGTTTTAATTCTAAAATCAGATTATTAATAAATGTAGGTTCCTGTAACTAAGGTTGAGACCGTCGCGACATCTCACTCGCGTCACCAACCAACTCCAGGCAAGTTTCATATAATTCAAAACCTGTATTTTAGTTGTAATTAAATATGTTGCATGTCATATAGATATATTGGGACGACACTTGATTTCACGGAACCGACTAATTGACTGATTGATTGACTCATTGACTCATTGATTATTGCCTTGGGAACTGAGGAGTAAAAGTTAGCACCCGTGGTCAAAGCCCCCTTATTGCCTCATTGTGGATAGCTGAAGTCCAACCTCACTGGACTGACGCCGCACCGTGTTCACTAGAACACATATTGCCTCCAACCCCAACCGGCCACGGGATGCTACCTTTCTCAAAACACTTTTAGTGATTGTAGTTTGTCATCATTTGCTTCATCGACATTTACTGTTCTTGTCTCATATTTGTTGCATACAAAAAAATATAAATATTGTTCAAAACTATTTCATTGCATCATTTTAATTATCATTAAGATGCTGGAATTGGATATATGTTCTTGCTCCCTCCTGACTGGAGATTAACAATTTTAGGTGGTTACGGTGACGATGAGGCGTATGACACCTTTTATGGTCCGGACCAGAGTACTGAAGCTCTAGCTGAACCTAGCCAGGAGGCCGATGTTTAGTTGTTCCCCTTTAATTTCCAAGTTGTAATAATCAGGGTTGAAGTAATAGCCCCGGACCATGTTTTGCTTGATCTTTGCTTGTAAAAGAATTTCTCTTTCGGACTTAGCAATAAAAAAATTGAATTTCCTTCATGTATTCTGGATGTCTGTGTGTTACTACAGATTGATACAGCTTACTGCCGCCGTCTCACAACGGTGCAGGCTGGGCATGATCCGACTGGACCCAGATTATTGGGATCGGGTCGTGACATGTTTTCAGTGGTGGCCCATGCAGGTCGTCTAGTTTACAACCTTTGGTCTAGTCAACTTAGGCTAGCCAAACAAACCGACTTGCCTTTGACTCTAGGTTTAGTATGACTCTAGGAAAACAGACTCTAGAAACAATTAGAACACTTAGAATTCTTGAGAAAATTTTAATCTGTCACATCATAGGACCAAAATTCTTCTATCTATACATATGTACAATTATTTTTGCTTGCTTATAGAACATAGGTTACCTTGCTTATGCTTGCTTCCTAAACCTTCCAGAAGATGGCACGGGGAAAGACAACCCGTTCCGGCCCAGCCGAAGAAGAGGCTTCGTCTTCTGAGCACACCCCAACTCAAGCTCAGTCCGACCCCTCTCCGTTGCAGCTCACAGATCGCCCCCATGCTGCAAGAGCTCCCCGCGCTGCCTACACTTCAGTAGTACATGCAGCTCCACCCATTCCTCCCAGGACCACATCAATTCCAGCCGATGTGACTCCTCCTGTTGCACCACCTGTGCCAGTGGACCCCGCTGAACTCATAGGCCTGCTACGAGGAGTTCTTGAAGCCCAGAGGGCCCAAGCTGAAGCAAATCGCGAGCAGACCGCGATTATGAAAGAGGGCATGGAGAACGCCCATAATGTAGCCATGGCAGCGCTAGGAACATCCCAGTCAGAACAGGGGCCTGCCAAGGTAATTAAGGATTTAAAAGCTTGGATTCCATTAATGAATTTCTGGTCTAACCACAAACCTGTTATCCAGGTAAAGGTTGGAACTGTGGAAAATTTTAAGAAGTTGGACCCGCGTCCCTTCAAGGGGACCGAAGGCATCATCTACGCAGACGAGTGGCTAGATGATATGGAGCGACTCCTCAGCGTCGCTCGACTCCCAGACGACCTCATAGTTGAGGCCGTAGCACTCCAGCTGAGAGATTTGGCTAACATTTGGTACCGCAACGAGCCAAGATTTCAAGCTGGAGGGATTTCCTGGCGGCTATTCAAGAAGCAGTTCAAGCGGAAGTTCTTTCCAGAGGCTGCTCTCGAAGCTATGGGAAGACAGTTTCAAGATCTGAAGCAAGGAGACCGCACAATTGAAGAATATGCGGCTGAGTTCAACAGGCTTGGCAGGTTTGCAAGTCACCTGGTGGACAACCCTGTGGAACGTGCTAAGAAGTTCCGGCACGGACTACGTGAAGAGATCCGCACCTTAGTAGCTGCTAACGGTGCGAAGACTTATGACAAGATGTTAAAGGTGGCCCAAGATGTAGAGGCCAGTTCACCTGCTCGACCCAAGAGGGAGCATCCAGGGTCAAGCAACAACTATCAGGGCAACAACAAGAGGCACAGCAACAACAATAATAGGCCCTCCTATCCCCAGCAGTCCCAGCAACAACAGCCAGCAGCGGCCAACAAAGCGCATCAGTACAACCAACCAAAGGCGGTCAACTGCGTCTACTGCAAAAGGCCAGGTCATACCGCAGAGATCTGTAGAAAGAAATTGGGACACTGCCTTGCTTGTGGATCTGCCACCCATCAAGTGAAGGACTGCCCCACAGCATACAACAAAACTGGAGCTGGACAGCAGAGAGGTCCACTGCCTACCCAGCAGCAGCGCTACAACCAGCACAGAGCCGGGCAAGCTTTTGCCTTGACTGTGGAAGAGCCAGAAGCTGAACCCGAGACAGAAGGAGATGTCATCGCAGGTTCCATTCTACTTCATTCGCACCCTGCCTTAGCATTATTTGATTCTGGAGCATCACACAGTTTTATATCTGCAAACTTCATTTCTGCACACCATCTAGTTACTGGCATAAGTAAGATAATTTGTAGAGTTATGACTGGTGGAGGACCAATACCCATTAGTGAGACTTGTAGCTGCCCAGTCATTATCTCAGGACATGAGTTTCAGACTCAGTTCCTAATAATGCCTCTGCCAAACTATGACGTAGTCTTGGGCATGGATTGGCTTAGCCAGCATCATGCTCTGATAGACTGTCGAGAAGGCTACGTAACTCTAGATCCACCTGGAGGACCTAAACTCAGAGTGATTCGAGCACCTGAAGGCGTGGAGTGTGTGTCTTACACATCCATCACTGAAGAGACCGGACCCCCTCATCCTCTCATAGCAGAATTTATAGACGTCTTCCCAGACAATCTTCCAGGGCTACCCCCTGATCGAGATGTGGAATTCTCGATCGATCTTGTACCTGGCGCAGCACCAATCTCCCAACGCTGCTACCGAGTGAATCCCAAGGAGTCCAAGGAAATGAAAGACCAGATTGACGAGCTTCAGGCGCAAGGATTCATCAGGACCGGTGCCTCACCCTGGGGTGCACCAGTCTTGTTTGTACCCAAGAAGGATGAGACAGTCAGAATGTGCATAGACTACCGGGCATTGAATAACATCACTATCAAGAACAAGTACCCGCTGCCCCGGATCGACGACCTCTTCGACCAGTTGAGTGGAGCTAAGGTTTTCTCGAAGATAGATCTCAGATCGGGATACCATCAAATCAAGGTGAGGAAGGAAGACATTCCAAAGACGGCATTCAACACCAAGTATGGACAATTTGAATTCTTGGTCATGCCCTTTGGTCTTACAAATGCCCCAGCAGTGTTCATGAATCTCATGAACAAGGTCTTCCACAAATACTTGGACCAGTTTGTCGTTGTCTTTATTGACGACATTCTGATCTATTCGAAGACCAAGGAAGAACACGAGCAGCATTTGAGGATAATTTTGGAAACCCTCAGAAAGGAGAAGCTATATGGAAAACTGTCCAAGTGTGAATTCTTCTTAGACAAGGTGGACTTTCTCGGCCACGTTGTCACAGGAGAAGGCATATCAGTGGACCCCAAGAAGATAGCTGCCGTGGAGACATGGAATACTCCCAGTTCAGTTGCAGAGATCAGAAGCTTCTTGGGCTTAGCTGGATATTACAGAAAATTCGTGAAGGACTTTGCAAAGGTTGCTGAGCCCATGACCAAGCTAACCAGGAAGAATGAAGAGTTCGTCTGGACCGAAGCGTGCCAGGCGTCATTTGAAGAGCTGAAGAGAAGGCTAACAACAGCACCGATCTTGTCGCTACCCTCAGGATCAGGGGGATTCTCAATTTATAGCGACGCGTCCGGCAAAGGATTAGGATGTGTGCTCCAGCAACATGGAAAGGTAATTGCTTATGCTTCCCGGCAATTACGGACTCATGAGAAGAACTACCCGACGCATGACCTGGAGCTAGCCGCAGTCATCTTCGCCTTGAAGCTGTGGAAGTACTACCTGTACGGCGAAAGAGTAGAGATATACACGGACCACAAAAGTCTCAAGTATGTCTTTACACAGAAGGAGCTCAACATGCGTCAGAGACGATGGTTGGAGCTCATGAAGGACTTTGATATCAGCCTGCAGTACCATCCCGGAAAGGCTAATGTGGTCGCCGACGCACTTAGTCGATATCCGATGGCGATGTTCTTGACGACAGATCGGTACCTACTGGAGGACATGGAGAAGCTGGGACTAGAACTCGTATTGCCTGCAGAGGAAATGAAGAAGCTTGGACGGGAAGCAATGGTACCCGGCACTGACTTCCCCATGATGCATTTGCAAGTGCAGTCTAGCTTGATGGACAAAATCAAGGAAACTCAATTCGAGGACGGAGCATTGTGCAAGCTCAGGGACCAGGTGTTAGCTGGCACACTGGAGGGATTCTCTATTTCAGACGGCGGAACACTGAGGAATGGCACCAGACTTTGTGTACCTGCTGGTGAATTGAGGGAACAGCTGATGCAGGAAGCGCATCACTCACAGTATTCCATCCACCCTGGAGCAAATAAGATGTACCGAGATATACGGGAGCACGTATGGTGGTATGGAATGAAGAAGGATGTCTCAAAATTCGTTGCCAAATGCTTGATCTGCCAGCAGGTGAAAGCAGATAGACAAAGACCAGCAGGACTTCTTCAGCCACTGCCCATTCCAGAATGGAAATGGGAGCACATCACTATGGATTTTGTGTCAGGATTGCCTCGATCCCAAGGAGGGAAGGACGCTATTTGGGTGATCGTAGACAGATTGACTAAGTCTGCCCACTTCATTCCCTTCAAGGTTGGTTTATCCACCGAGAAGTTAGCTGCCCTATACATGAGGCAAATCGTCCGGATACATGGAGTTCCTGTGAGCATTGTATCAGACCGAGACAGCCGCTTTACTTCTCACTTCTGGAAGAGCTTGCAAGAGAGTCTGGGGACCCAACTGAAGTTCAGCACTGCATATCACCCACAGACCGACGGACAGTCAGAGAGAACCATCCAGACGTTAGAGGATATGCTGAGATCTTGCGTCCTGGATTTTGGAGGATCATGGGAGGACCACCTACACTTGGTAGAGTTTGCTTACAACAACAGCTACCAGGCCAGCATCGGCATGACTCCTTTTGAGGCTCTGTATGGACGTCGTTGCCGCACTCCCTTGGCTTGGGACGACGTAGGAGAACGAGTCATGCTGGGACCTGAGATGATTACAGATGCGGCTGAAAAAGTCAAGGTGATCAGAGACAGACTTCGGGTGGCTCAAGATCGTCAGAAACATTGGGCGGACAGCCGTCGCCGACTTGTGGAGTTCGAAGCAGGTGATAGTGTCTTCGTCAAGATCTCCCCCACCAGAGGAACTATCCGTTTTGGCAGAGCTGGGAAACTGAGTCCCAGGTATATCGGCCCATTCGAGATAGTGAGCAGAGTTGGAGAGGTGGCATACAGAGTGGCGTTACCACCTAATCTTGAAGGTGTGCACAACGTCTTCCATGTATCGCAACTGAGGCGTTACATTCCGGACCCGAGCCACATCCTGGATCATTCAGAGTTGGAGATTGGACCAAGTCTTACAGTACCAGAGCGGCCAGTAAGGATCATAGACCGTATGGAAAAGCAGTTGCGGAACACCGTGATTCCACTGGTCAAGGTTCAGTGGCTCCACCACTCCCCAGGCGAATCCACCTGGGAACGAGAGGCTGAGATGAGGCAGAAGTACCCTCATCTGTTTTAAGGCATGTTTACCCTTGTTCTCCCTTCAATGGTAGTAAATTTCGAGGACGAAATTTTTATAAGTTGGGTAGGTTGTAAACCCCATGAATTTTCCTAATTATTAAATCTTGGATTTTTCCCCATTTTCTGGAATTTTCTGGGAATTTTCTGTAATTAAAATCAAGGCTTTTAATTAATAAATGATTTTTAGTTGGCAATAAATAATATTAACATATCATGGAAATAATATTTTTGGGTGTAAAATAGAAAACCGGACTTAGGGTAATTTTCTGGGATTTTATTGGGCCTCAGACCTATTTTTAAAAGCCTAAAAACTATTTTTATAATTAATTAATTATTTCTGTTTTATTATTATTATTATTATTATTATTATTATTATTATTATTATTATTCTTTTATTTTATTTTATTTACTGTTTTCGGGGGCCCGGCCCGGCCCAGTGGGCCGAGCCCGCTGTAGCGGCCCAACCCCATCACCTTAGCGGGTCGGGCGGGTCCGCTCACCCGGATCCGCGCCCGACCCGACCCGTCTGCTGTCACCCCTACCCAGTCCCCCACGACCCCGATCTACCCGCCGGCCGCCGCGTTTTCCGGCCGGATAACCGCCCCCACGTCGCCCTCCTCTCCGGATCATCCGCCCACGACGCCCCGGCCGCAGTCCCCTATAAATCCTCCCCTCTCAGCCCTCTTCCTCCCCCGCAAACCCTAACCCTAGATCTACCAACTCCGGCGAGGCCGACCTCCGGCGACCCCCGAGACCCGCCGCCCCTGCGCCGCCCAGCGCAGCGCCGCCGTCCAGAACCTCCACCGCCGACCTCTCCTTCTTCCTCCCCTCTTCTTCTCGAACCCGCCTCCGCCTCCGGTGATCTCTGCCGGCGCCCACCGGCGAGCCGCGTCCCCGGCGACGCCGTCCTCCCCCTCAGCCGCCATCGCCGCCTCTGCTGTGTCCGACCGCAGCAGACGGACACAGCCCCGGACACAGGGAACCCTAGCCGTAGACACGTGTCCAGAAACCGCGTGTCGGACTCGAAATACCCCGATCCCGAGTCCGAGGCCTCCCCTCGGTGCTCCTCCATCAGCTTCCCGGTAGGTGCCACTATCAGAACGTACTGTCCCTTCCAAAACCACTCCCCTGTCCGACCGGGACTGACAGAATAAAGCTCTGTCAATCCCGGGATAGCTTAAAAATTGATAGGTTATAGTTAATTAAGTAGATTAATGATCAGTTAGTTTTTGGTTTGTTAATTAATTAGCGATTTGATACAACGATCTGCAAATACGTAAATTAGTAATTATTTAATAGATAATTCTGAAATGATTTTTAGTATTCAAAATATAATACGTTAGTATTTAAATAAGTTTTCCAAAAATATTATTCTCTTACAAATTGATTTGTAATATTACCAAAATAAAAATTAAGTAATATTTTTCCCCTAAGCCTAGTTTATTAGAAATAAATTGATTGCTAAAAACAAACGATATTATTTTATTATAATCGTTCTTTCCTATTTTATCCTATTAGAAACAAAACGATATTTTACCATAAAATATTTTCTACGATAAAATAAATAAGTTTTATTATTATTAAAAAGGGTTTTGTTTTACTAAATTACTATTACAAATTATTATTATTATTAATCGATCGTTGGATTGAATCATTAACTTAGTTAACTAATCAAGTCAGATTAAAACCCTTTGTTTTAATTCTAAAATCAGATTATTAATAAATGTAGGTTCCTGTAACTAAGGTTGAGACCGTCGCGACATCTCACTCGCGTCACCAACCAACTCCAGGCAAGTTTTATATAATTCAAAACCTGTATTTTAGTTGTAATTAAATATGTTGCATGTCATATAGATATATTGGGACGACACTTGATTTCACGGAACCGACTAATTGACTGATTGATTGACTCATTGACTCATTGATTATTGCCTTGGGAACTGGGGAGTAAAAGTTAGCACCCGTGGTCAAAGCCCCCTTATTGCCTCATTGTGGATAGCTGAAGTCCAACCTCACTGGACTGACGCCGCACCGTGTTCACTAGAACACATATTGCCTCCAACCCCAACCGGCCACGGGATGCTACCTTTCTCAAAACACTTTTAGTGATTGTAGTTTGTCATCATTTGCTTCATCGACATTTACTGTTCTTGTCTCATATTTGTTGCATACAAAAAAATATAAATATTGTTCAAAACTATTTCATTGCATCATTTTAATTATCATTAAGATGCTGGAATTGGATATATGTTCTTGCTCCCTCCTGACTGGAGATTAACAATTTTAGGTGGTTACGGTGACGATGAGGCGTATGACACCTTTTATGGTCCGGACCAGAGTACTGAAGCTCTAGCTGAACCTAGCCAGGAGGCCGATGTTTAGTTGTTCCCCTTTAATTTCCAAGTTGTAATAATCAGGGTTGAAGTAATAGCCCCGGACCATGTTTTGCTTGATCTTTGCTTGTAAAAGAATTTCTCTTTCGGACTTAGCAATAAAAAAATTGAATTTCCTTCATGTATTCTGGATGTCTGTGTGTTACTACAGATTGATACAGCTTACTGCCGCCGTCTCACAACGGTGCAGGCTGGGCATGATCCGACTGGACCCAGATTATTGGGATCGGGTCGTGACATGTTTTCAGTGGTGGCCCATGCAGGTCGTCTAGTTTACAACCTTTGGTCTAGTCAACTTAGGCTAGCCAAACAAACCGACTTGCCTTTGACTCTAGGTTTAGTATGACTCTAGGAAAACAGACTCTAGAAACAATTAGAACACTTAGAATTCTTGAGAAAATTTTAATCTGTCACATCATAGGACCAAAATTCTTCTATCTATACATATGTACAATTATTTTTGCTTGCTTATAGAACATAGGTTACCTTGCTTATGCTTGCTTCCTAAACCTTCCAGAAGATGGCACGGGGAAAGACAACCCGTTCCGGCCCAGCCGAAGAAGAGGCTTCGTCTTCTGAGCACACCCCAACTCAAGCTCAGTCCGACCCCTCTCCGTTGCAGCTCACAGATCGCCCCCATGCTGCAAGAGCTCCCCGCGCTGCCTACACTTCAGTAGTGCATGCAGCTCCACCCATTCCTCCCAGGACCACATCAATTCCAGCCGATGTGACTCCTCCTGTTGCACCACCTGTGCCAGTGGACCCCGCTGAACTCATAGGCCTGCTACGAGGAGTTCTTGAAGCCCAGAGGGCCCAAGCTGAAGCAAATCGCGAGCAGACCGCGATTATGAAAGAGGGCATGGAGAACGCCCATAATGTAGCCATGGCAGCGCTAGGAACATCCCAGTCAGAACAGGGGCCTGCCAAGGTAATTAAGGATTTAAAAGCTTGGATTCCATTAATGAATTTCTGGTCTAACCACAAACCTGTTATCCAGGTAAAGGTTGGAACTGTGGAAAATTTTAAGAAGTTGGACCCGCGTCCCTTCAAGGGGACCGAAGGCATCATCTACGCAGACGAGTGGCTAGATGATATGGAGCGACTCCTCAGCGTCGCTCGACTCCCAGACGACCTCATGGTTGAGGCCGTAGCACTCCAGCTGAGAGATTTGGCTAACATTTGGTACCGCAACGAGCCAAGATTTCAAGCTGGAGGGATTTCCTGGCGGCTATTCAAGAAGCAGTTCAAGCGGAAGTTCTTTCCAGAGGCTGCTCTCGAAGCTATGGGAAGACAGTTTCAAGATCTGAAGCAAGGAGACCGCACAATTGAAGAATATGCGGCTGAGTTCAACAGGCTTGGCAGGTTTGCAAGTCACCTGGTGGACAACCCTGTGGAACGTGCTAAGAAGTTCCGGCACGGACTACGTGAAGAGATCCGCACCTTAGTAGCTGCTAACGGTGCGAAGACTTATGACAAGATGTTAAAGGTGGCCCAAGATGTAGAGGCCAGTTCACCTGCTCGACCCAAGAGGGAGCATCCAGGGTCAAGCAACAACTATCAGGGCAACAACAAGAGGCACAGCAACAACAACAATAGGCCCTCCTATCCCCAGCAGTCCCAGCAACAACAGCCAGCAGCGGCCAACAAAGCGCATCAGTACAACCAACCAAAGGCGGTCAACTGCGTCTACTGCAAAAGGCCAGGTCATACCGCAGAGATCTGCAGGAAGAAATTGGGACACTGCCTTGCTTGTGGATCTGCCACCCATCAAGTGAAGGACTGCCCCACAGCATACAACAAAACTGGAGCTGGACAGCAGAGAGGTCCACTGCCTACCCAGCAGCAGCGCTACAACCAGCACAGAGCCGGGCAAGCTTTTGCCTTGACTGTGGAAGAGCCAGAAGCTGAACCCGAGACAGAAGGAGATGTCATCGCAGGTTCCATTCTACTTCATTCGCACCCTGCCTTAGCATTATTTGATTCTGGAGCATCACACAGTTTTATATCTGCAAACTTCATTTCTGCACACCATCTAGTTACTGGCATAAGTAAGATAATTTGTAGAGTTATGACTGGTGGAGGACCAATACCCATTAGTGAGACTTGTAGCTGCCCAGTCATTATCTCAGGACATGAGTTTCAGACTCAGTTCCTAATAATGCCTCTGCCAAACTATGACGTAGTCTTGGGCATGGATTGGCTTAGCCAGCATCATGCTCTGATAGACTGTCGAGAAGGCTACGTAACTCTAGATCCACCTGGAGGACCTAAACTCAGAGTGATTCGAGCACCTGAAGGCGTGGAGTGTGTGTCTTACACATCCATCACTGAAGAGACCGGACCCCCTCATCCTCTCATAGCAGAATTTATAGACGTCTTCCCAGACAATCTTCCAGGGCTACCCCCTGATCGAGATGTGGAATTCTCGATCGATCTTGTACCTGGCGCAGCACCAATCTCCCAACGCTGCTACCGAGTGAATCCCAAGGAGTCCAAGGAAATGAAAGACCAGATTGACGAGCTTCAGGCGCAAGGATTCATCAGGACCGGTGCCTCACCCTGGGGTGCACCAGTCTTGTTTGTACCCAAGAAGGATGAGACAGTCAGAATGTGCATAGACTACCGGGCATTGAATAACATCACTATCAAGAACAAGTACCCGCTGCCCCGGATCGACGACCTCTTCGACCAGTTGAGTGGAGCTAAGGTTTTCTCGAAGATAGATCTCAGATCGGGATACCATCAAATCAAGGTGAGGAAGGAAGACATTCCAAAGACGGCATTCAACACCAAGTATGGACAATTTGAATTCTTGGTCATGCCCTTTGGTCTTACAAATGCCCCAGTAGTGTTCATGAATCTCATGAACAAGGTCTTCCACAAATACTTGGACCAGTTTGTCGTTGTCTTCATTAACGACATTCTGATCTATTCGAAGACCAAGGAAGAACACGAGCAGCATTTGAGGATAATTTTGGAAACCCTCAGAAAGGAGAAGCTATATGAAAAACTGTCCAAGTGTGAATTCTTCTTAGACAAGGTGGACTTTCTCGGCCACGTTGTCACAGGAGAAGGCATATCAGTGGACCCCAAGAAGATAGCTGCCGTGGAGACATGGAATACTCCCAGTTCAGTTGCAGAGATCAGAAGCTTCTTGGGCTTAGCTGGATATTACAGAAAATTCGTGAAGGACTTTGCAAAGGTTGCTGAGCCCATGACCAAGCTAACCAGGAAGAATGAAGAGTTCGTCTGGACCGAAGCGTGCCAGGCGTCATTTGAAGAGCTGAAGAGAAGGCTAACAACAGCACCGATCTTGTCGCTACCCTCAGGATCAGGGGGATTCTCAATTTATAGCGACGCGTCCGGCAAAGGATTAGGATGTGTGCTCCAGCAACATGGAAAGGTAATTGCTTATGCTTCCCGGTAATTACGGACTCATGAGAAGAACTACCCGACGCATGACCTGGAGCTAGCCGCAGTCATCTTCGCCTTGAAGCTGTGGAAGCACTACCTGTACGGCGAAAGAGTAGAGATATACACGGACCACAAAAGTCTCAAGTATGTCTTTACACAGAAGGAGCTCAACATGCGTCAGAGACGATGGTTGGAGCTCATGAAGGACTTTGATATCAGCCTGCAGTACCATCCCGGAAAGGCTAATGTGGTCGCCGACGCACTTAGTCGATATCCGATGGCGATGTTCTTGACGACAGATCGGTACCTACTGGAGGACATGGAGAAGCTGGGACTAGAACTCGTATTGCCTGCAGAGGAAATGAAGAAGCTTGGATGGGAAGCAATGGTACCCGGCACTGACTTCCCCATGATGCATTTGCAAGTGCAGTCTAGCTTGATGGACAAAATCAAGGAAACTCAATTCGAGGACGGAGCATTGTGCAAGCTCAGGGACCAGGTGTTAGCTGGCACACTGGAGGGATTCTCTATTTCAGACGGCGGAACACTGAGGAATGGCACCAGACTTTGTGTACCTGCTGGTGAATTGAGGGAACAGCTGATGCAGGAAGCGCATCACTCACAGTATTCCATCCACCCTGGAGCAAATAAGATGTACCGAGATATACGGGAGCACGTATGGTGGTATGGAATGAAGAAGGATATCTCAAAATTCGTTGCCAAATGCTTGATCTGCCAGCAGGTGAAAGCAGATAGACAAAGACCAGCAGGACTTCTTCAGCCACTGCCCATTCCAGAATGGAAATGGGAGCACATCACTATGGATTTTGTGTCAGGATTGCCTCGATCCCAAGGAGGGAAGGACGCTATTTGGGTGATCGTAGACAGATTGACTAAGTCTGCCCACTTCATTCCCTTCAAGGTTGGTTTATCCACCGAGAAGTTAGCTGCCCTATACATGAGGCAAATCGTCCGGATACATGGAGTTCCTGTGAGCATTGTATCAGATCGAGACAGCCGCTTTACTTCTCACTTCTGGAAGAGCTTGCAAGAGAGTCTGGGGACCCAACTGAAGTTCAGCACTGCATATCACCCACAGACCGACGGACAGTCAGAGAGAACCATCCAGACGTTAGAGGATATGCTGAGATCTTGCGTCCTGGATTTTGGAGGATCATGGGAGGACCACCTACACTTGGTAGAGTTTGCTTACAACAACAGCTACCAGGCCAGCATCGGCATGACTCCTTTTGAGGCTCTGTATGGACGTCGTTGCCGCACTCCCTTGGCTTGGGACGACGTAGGAGAACGAGTCATGCTGGGACCTGAGATGATTACAGATGCGGCTGAAAAAGTCAAGGTGATCAGAGACAGACTTCGGGTGGCTCAAGATCGTCAGAAACATTGGGCGGACAGCCGTCGCCGACTTGTGGAGTTCGAAGCAGGTGATAGTGTCTTCGTCAAGATCTCCCCCACCAGAGGAACTATCCGTTTTGGCAGAGCTGGGAAACTGAGTCCCAGGTATATCGGCCCATTCGAGATAGTGAGCAGAGTTGGAGAGGTGGCATACAGAGTGGCGTTACCACCTAATCTTGAAGGTGTGCACAACGTCTTCCATGTATCGCAACTGAGGCGTTACATTCCGGACCCGAGCCACATCCTGGATCATTCAGAGTTGGAGATTGGACCAAGTCTTACAGTACCAGAGCGGCCAGTAAGGATCATAGACCGTATGGAAAAGCAGTTGCGGAACACCGTGATTCCACTGGTCAAGGTTCAGTGGCTCCACCACTCCCCAGGCGAATCCACCTGGGAACGAGAGGCTGAGATGAGGCAGAAGTACCCTCATCTGTTTTAAGGCATGTTTACCCTTGTTCTCCCTTCAATGGTAGTAAATTTCGAGGACGAAATTTTTATAAGTTGGGTAGGTTGTAAACCCCATGAATTTTCCTAATTATTAAATCTTGGATTTTTCCCCATTTTCTGGAATTTTCTGGGAATTTTCTGTAATTAAAATCAAGGCTTTTAATTAATAAATGATTTTTAGTTGGCAATAAATAATATTAACATATCATGGAAATAACATTTTTGGGTGTAAAATAGAACACCGGACTTAGGATAATTTTCTGGGATTTTATTGGGCCTCAGACCTATTTTTAAAAGCCTAAAAACTATTTTTATAATTAATTAATTATTTCTGTTTTATTATTATTATTATTATTATTATTCTTTTATTTTATTTTATTTACTGTTTTCGGGGGCCCGGCCCGGCCCAGTGGGCCGAGCCCGCTGTAGCGGCCCAACCCCATCACCTTAGCGGGTCGGGCGGGTCCGCTCACCCGGATCCGCGCCCGACCCGACCCGTCTGCTGTCACCCCTACCCAGTCCCCCACGACCCCGATCTACCCGCCGGCCGCCGCGTTTTCCGGCCGGATAACCGCCCCCACGTCGCCCTCCTCTCCGGATCATCCGCCCACGACGCCCCGGCCGCAGTCCCCTATAAATCCTCCCCTCTCAGCCCTCTTCCTCCCCCGCAAACCCTAACCCTAGATCTACCAACTCCGGCGAGGCCGACCTCCGGCGACCCCCGAGACCCGCCGCCCCTGCGCCGCCCAGCGCAGCGCCGCCGTCCAGAACCTCCACCGCCGACCTCTCCTTCTTCCTCCCCTCTTCTTCTCGAACCCGCCTCCGCCTCCGGTGATCTCTGCCGGCGCCCACCGACGAGCCGCGTCCCCGGCGACGCCGTCCTCCCCCTCAGCCGCCATCGCCGCCTCTGCTGTGTCCGACCGCAGCAGACGGACACAGCCCCGGACACAGGGAACCCTAGCCGTAGACACGTGTCCAGAAACCGCGTGTCGGACTCGAAATACCCCGATCCCGAGTCCGAGGCCTCCCCTCGGTGCTCCTCCATCAGCTTCCCGGTAGGTGCCACTATCAGAACGTACTGTCCCTTCCAAAACCACTCCCCTGTCCGACCGGGACTGACAGAATAAAGCTCTGTCAATCCCGGGATAGCTTAGAAATTGATAGGTTATAGTTAATTAAGTAGATTAATGATCAGTTAGTTTTTGGTTTGTTAATTAATTAGCGATTTGATACAACGATCTGCAAATACGTAAATTAGTAATTATTTAATAGATAATTCTGAAATGATTTTTAGTATTCAAAATATAATACGTTAGTATTTAAATAAGTTTTCCAAAAATATTATTCTCTTACAAATTGATTTGTAATATTACCAAAATAAAAATTAAGTAATATTTTTCCCCTAAGCCTAGTTTATTAGAAATAAATTGATTGCTAAAAACAAACGATATTATTTTATTATAATCGTTCTTTCCTATTTTATCCTATTAGAAACAAAACGATATTTTACCATAAAATATTTTCTACGATAAAATAAATAAGTTTTATTATTATTAAAAAGGGTTTTGTTTTACTAAATTACTATTACAAATTATTATTATTATTAATCGATCGTTGGATTGAATCATTAACTTAGTTAACTAATCAAGTCAGATTAAAACCCTTTGTTTTAATTCTAAAATCAGATTATTAATAAATGTAGGTTCCTGTAACTAAGGTTGAGATCGTCGCGACATCTCACTCGCGTCACCAACCAACTCCAGGCAAGTTTCATATAATTCAAAACCTGTATTTTAGTTGTAATTAAATATGTTGCATGTCATATAGATATATTGGGACGACACTTGATTTCACGGAACCGACTAATTGACTGATTGATTGACTCATTGACTCATTGATTATTGCCTTGGGAACTGGGGAGTAAAAGTTAGCACCCGTGGTCAAAGCCCCCTTATTGCCTCATTGTGGATAGCTGAAGTCCAACCTCACTGGACTGACGCCGCACCGTGTTCACTAGAACACATATTGCCTCCAACCCCCAACCGGCACCGTATACAAGTTAGTTATTCCAAAGCCTGGAGATTCCGAGAGATGGCATTAGCTAAAATTAATGGTAGTTATGATGAGGCATACGCTAGTCTTGAGGAGTATTGTTATAGAATTATGGAGACAAATTCAGGTAGTATATATTTTATTAAAACTGCCGAAAATAATAGCTTTCAACGAATTTTTATTTGTTTTAAGTCATGTATTGACGAATTTTTAAGGGGCTGTTTATCGGTTATTAGTACTGATGCTACATTTCTTTCGTCTAAATATCAAGGTATCTTATTTATTGCTTGTGCTCACGATCCTAACTATTAATTATATCCTATAGCTTATGTTATTGCTGAAGGTGAGAATAGTGATTCTTGGTCTTTGTTTCTAAATTCTCTTAAACTATCTTTTGAAAGTTGTTTTAATGATTATAGTACAATTTTATTTATATCTGACAAGCAAAAAGGAATAATAAATGCTGTTCGTGCTATTTTTTCTGCATCTCCTTATTTTTTTTGTATTCAGCATTTTAAACAAAACATGAAAAAAGTTACCAAAGAACCAGTATTTCAATACTTGTTAGACTCGCTTGCTAGATCATATAATGAAACGGATGCAGAGAGTGTGTTTGATATAATTAAAGCCGAGAACGTAATATTGTACGATTGGCTTATTGGTGTAAACGATGAAAGTCGTCGATTTGAACATTGGATAACAGCGTATGCTACTTGTCTTAGATTAGATATTAACACTTCTAATCTTGCTGAATGTTTCAATAGCTGGATTAAGAAATTACGAGATAAGCCAATAATAATACTTCTCGATGGTATTAGAGCCAAGATTATTACACTTCATGACAATCGTAGTAAGAATGCCGAAAATATAGACACAGATTATTGTCCGAAGATGTTAAAGACCATGGCTTGTATTATCAAAGAGAAGAATCACCTAGAAATATTAGCTATTAATAGTTATAAGTTTGAAATAATAGACCGTGCAACAAGTAGAACCTATATTGTTAATATAACAGACAGATCTTGTACATATTTTAGATGGTACCATACTTATATACCATGTATACATGCATGTTTTGTTTGTAGATATTGTAATATTAGTATTGATAGTTTTTATCCTGCAGTATTTTTGACGGAGACCTTGAGAAGTATATACGCACAAAAAATGGAGCCAATTCCAGTTCTCTAAAAGATCCAAGCTCCTTTGGTTAGAGGAGAGGTTGGGGTACCAGATGTAAGACGCAAAGCCGGAAGACCAAAGAAGAACCGCATCAAACCCCAGGATTCATCGACGAGAGATCTTCGTTACAGTAATTGTGGTACGATTGGACACAACCGAAGAGAATGTACTAGTCAACCGAGAGAGTAAAATAGAATTTTTCAATACAAACTTAAAATTATTGTAATAGTGAGTCTGATAATGAAAGTCTACTTAAGAATTGTTCAATACCCAAACATTGCAATCAAACATTGTTATAAATTATATAAATATTGTAATCAAATATTGTTACAAATTATCTACTCATCCTCCTCCTCGTCTTGTTGAGTTTGGGTTGGCAGCGGTGCTGATGGAGTCGAAAAAAACTGTGTGAATATCTGGTAGCTTTCATCTCCAGCAGTCTCGTAACTAGGGCCCGCTCCAGCATACTGGTCACTAGGGCCCGCTCCAGCATACTGGTAACTCGGGCATGCTCCAGCATACTGGTCACTAGGGCCCGCTCCGGCATACTGGTAACTCGGACCCGCTCCAATATACTGGTCACTCGGGCCCGCTCCAGCATACTAGTGAATAGGTCCCTCTGCACCATCCCTCCTACGACGACGAGAGTGTCTCTGTCAAACAAAGCCGGTCGGATAGTCTGGTGGAAGACGTGATTGTACTGGAGGTATTTCAGGTTCCCGCCCAATACCCAGATGATCAACACGAGTCACAAGTTCCTCCATAAGAAATTGACTTTGTGGGGGAAGGTTTATCTCAGATTGTTGCAAATATTGTTGCTATACACCACTCTGAAATATGAAACTTATAAATTAATTTTTTTATCATATCTATGTATATGTAATTTTTAAAGTATAATGAAGTCATACTAAATCATGCATGCTATCGGCAAAAGCACGCAAAGTAGAATCATCTACGGATCTACTCTTGAACCTTTGCTCCTCATATTGGTATACTCGGTTGCTCATAAGAGGGCATCCCCACCATTGCCTATAGTCCATGTTACCAATGTCTGCATAATGTAAACAAAATTTTAGCAAACTATTTACACTAAATCAATAAGAATAATGAGTAACTTAGAACTTACATTCCTCAGCAGATCTTAGTCCGAGAGACATGTCCCTCACACTATAATTCTCGAACCGATTATTCCAATCAGCAACGAGACCAAGGATTCGTTGTATTGCATTTGCTGCCTCATAACCGACTGTCGGTGGATCATCGGGAATTATTTGACTCATCCCGAATTATCGAAGAACACGGTCTGTCGGATGGTACATGGTGAACCGATCATATATAATATAAGATCTATGTAAACTAAACGAATATGATGTCCTCTTAATTTCTGGAGCATCATCTTCACATGTGTAAGGTAACCAGGTAACCTATTTAATGATATTGTATCAAATAGATGTGATGTTTATCTACGATCAAAACTGTAATAATTTAAAGATATTTATCAGATATTTAAAAAATTACCTCATGATACTGTACTATATCAAATTGGCTACGATAAAGTGATACACTCCTGTATTGGTAGTATTGATAATCCACTACATCTATGGGCCATCACATAGCAACCAGAAATACTCCAACATCACTGAGAATGCTAGTAACAGGCCTACCAATATAGAAGTGCTCGTAGGACCAGAACTATAAAACAAAAATATGACATTAGTACAAACAAAATTTGCGTATAAAAATACTCTAACTAATTTAGGTCTTTCATTCATACCTGAATCAGTAAAATACATCCACAAATACTCTTGCGACTGGATCTCACAAATTCTGTCAAATTTGCGTATAAGAAGGCTGGAGTAGCAGCTCCCCATGCATGCTGAGTAGGTTTTGTCAAATAATCAAAAAATGGTAGAAGCTGTACATTTACCATATTTTTTGATGCATCAAAAAATAGAATTGCACCACATAAACAGAGCAGATACGCTCTAGTGCAACGAATGACCTAAAAATATTAAGTATTATATAAACACTAAATTAAGTCATAAACAAATCTTACTAATTAAAATATATACCCGCATTTCATCTACATCAACCACCCCGTCAATAGTGTGATGTAGGTCCATTAAGTTGTCACGAAGCCATGTAAACATTACAAAATTGTCGTCTTTTATACCAGATGGAGGGATAACACCGAGATACCTCCTGATCAGATCATATCCCTTTAAGTGCGGATCAAAATATATAACGTCACCTTTAATAGGTAACCCTAGTATATTTGCCACATAAAATAGGGTGATCGTCATCTCGCCGAATGGGAGTTGAAAAGTGTTGCGTTCAGGCCACCAACGCTCTGCAAGACTTACAACTAAATGAAGATCGTGGAATCCAACGGATTCCACCAAAGCCTTTTGGACAGAATTTAGCTCCCACGTACGATAATTTCTTTCGGTCCGCCAATGTACAAGGATCCGGGTTCGTAAACCAAGATCATGGTCGTATAACTATAAAAAATATATGCATTATATTTTGTGTATAAATTACTTAACTTACAAACTTATAATTAAAAAAATTATCTCGCCAGTAAATATCCGACTAGATATGTGGTCTTCACGTTGCTTAATAATAAGGTCGGTAGTCGGTCCACCGGGAATACGATCGTCATTTTGGTTAGCCGTCTATAAAAAAAATTATAGTGATAAGGGGGAGTGCTGTGAGGAGGAGTGCTGTGAGGAGGAGGAGGAGGAGGAGTGCTGTGAGGAGGAGGAGGAGGATTTGGGTTTATTTATAGGGAGAAGGGGGAGCTTTTGGAGGGAGGGGAGGGGGGAAGTTGAGGGGAGGGGGGGGTCTCTGAGGGGAAGGGGGGTTCTCCGAGGGAGAAAGAGCATCCGAGGGAGAGGGGCCCGCCAACTGAGTTGGCGAGCTTGCCCAGAGCCCGCCAACTGAGTTGGCGAGTTCTTCTCGAACTCTGGGCACCGCCAACTCAGTTGGCGAGTTGTCCCCCTCCCCGCAATTCTAACAAACCCCTCCCCTTTTGCGCAATTATCTGATAATTTATTACTTTATTTTAAAAAATCATTTTAAAAAAGACAAAATTATTCCTCCATTTCCCTTCCCTCGTCCTATCCCTCCGTGATCGCCCTCCACATCCGTCCACCCGACACCCGCCCTCGCATCCCCGAACGAACCTCGTGCCCCTCGTCCGCGACTCCGCCACTCTACGCAGCTCTGGACTAGCCTACGTCGAGCCCCCGCCATCGTGCCCACCTCCGGCTGCACGTCCCGCAACACCGAGCGGCTTACGGCTACTGCTACTTGCTGCTGCCCCAGTCCACGACCCCGCCGCCCCGTTCGGCTCCGGGCCGGCCCACTTCACGCCCCCGTATCCTCCCCCACCTTTGTTGCGCTCCCCACCGTCCTGTGCGGGGCCTCTAGCTGCTGATGCTTTCTGCTGCTGCTACCGCCTATCCACTACAAAAATATTATTAAATAGCGACGGATCTAAGCGATGGAAACTAATCCGTCGCTGACTCAGCGACGAAAATGCGACGGAATAACGATTAAATTATTTATGTAAATCAAATATGTTATATTTTGTTAATATTTTATCGTTAATCCGTCGATGTTACTTCATCGGCGGATTAGCGACGAAAAATCCGTTGCTGTAAAAATTTAAATTTTTTCAGCCAGTTTCTTTTCTCTCCATTCTCATTCTCATTCTCAATCTCTCTCTCTCTCTCTCTCTCTCTCTCTCTCTCTCTCGCACTATCCCCTCCGACCCGCTACCCCTCTCTGGCGACCTCCTCCTCCACCGATCCCTTCCCCCTCTCCGACGACCTCCTCCTCCACCGACCCCGACCCCTCTCCGGCAGCCCCTCCCCCTCACTCGCCCTCTCCTCCTCCCCCTCCTCCTCCACCGACCCCCTCCCCCTCTCCGGCGACAAGAAGCCCCTCCCCCTCTCCGGCGAGCCCTCCTCCTCCTCCTCCTCAACCGCCCCTCCTTCGCGGCGACCCCCTCCCTCCCTCAGTCTGTGGCGACCCCGAACCCGACCCGCCCCGCCCCCTCCTCCGATGACCCGCCCCTGCTTCCTCCCTCTCCGGCGACTCGCCACAACCCCTCTCCTCTCATCTCCTCCTCCGGCTAAGGTAAACCCTAACCCTCATTTCAATTTTGTTAATTATTATATTTGGATTTTGGGTGCTCCTTACATATAGATACGATAAGTTGGACACAGACACGTACATACGTGATACACTAGACACGGACCCGAACTATATCGACACAAACAAAAAATATTCAAATTAGTAGGCTTGGCAAGCAACAGAACATAGCTCATGTTACAAGCAAGGTTCGCAATATCGGTATTGGAATTGATATCGGACCATTTCTATGAGTATCGGGTTTGGCGATTTCAGATTGGGGTATCAATTTTTTTTAATCGAAAAGAAAATAATTATTAATAAATTATTAATATTTTAGAAATTCCTATAACTAAATTGCACATCAAACTTATTTCTAGTAAAGAAGTAGTTTGATTGCATCGTTAGTTTGTTGCTCACCATTTTGGTAATTTCTTTCGTGAACATAATCGTTGATTAGATTAGCTGTGATTAAAATCTCACGTGATTATACTCGGCAAATAATTATATTTTCACCGTAAGAACCAATAGAGTTTTTCTCAATAAAACTTCAGCTACAACATGTAGGTTGTACAGATACTGATCGTATCCGTGTCTATGCACACGAAATGACACTTCCTAGGTGTTTATGTTGGATATGCCTCACGTAAGTCTAGGCTCCAAGGAAATTCAAAACATGATTCAAACTTAAAGTGACTCGGCATTGTCGTGATCTTACCGAACATAATTATGAAATGAGAAAGTAGCATTCTTTGCAATGATTCAAACTTATCTATCGCATATAAATTAATCGACAACGGTGACTACTATTTCATTCATTTTCAAAAATACTAAGAAATAACACCGAAAATACTCAAAATTATACATAAATGTATAACATATTGTTTGAATATATGGTACATGCAGAAAATAATGAGTCGATACTTAGTTTACCGATCGTGGATGTACAATCGACGATATGAGAGTAGGATTAGTTTGACAGATGATTTCAGGACGGACGTTGAGGAATTTCTCAAATACACCAGTAGTCAACCTTATTTCATGGATGGGAGTCTCATCAAGTGCCCTTGTGCCAAATGTCATGATATACCATTCAAATAGGTGGATCTCGTGAGGGAGCATCTCTACAAGAAGGGTTTTGTACCGAACTACAAGGAGTGGACGACTCAAGGAGAACCTTTCACTCCTCAATATCATTCCTTCTTCAATACAGAGTTAGAAGAGTCCACTCTCGGAGATAACTTTGAGTATTGACCGCAAAACCTGGCACGTGAGTTGGTATTTGATGCGGCCGGTCAAAGTTTTGATTTGGAGGATCCGAATCCTGATGCGAATGAATTCTATGATATATTCAAGAATGCCGATACTTCGTTATACCCGGGTTGTGATTCTTATTCTCATTCTATCCTGTCGGTGGTGATGCGGATGTTGAACCTCAAATCTGATTTTAACTTGCCGCAGGAATGCTACGACCGGATAATTTAGTTTGTTAAAGAGTTGTTGCCAAAAGGATCAAAGGAGTTGCCTAAAAAATTCTACAAGTCGAAGATGATATGATACAGAAACTCAGATTAGGCTAGAAAAATATAGATTATTGTCGAAATGGTTGCATGTTGTACTATAAGGAGAATAATTATAAAGATAGATTCATTTTTTGTCACGCGGACATGTACAAGCCAATTTGGGGCAAAGAAAAGTCAATTGTCCGAGCAAGGTTGCATCCCTACAAGTACATACAATTTTTGTCAATTATAAAGAGGCTGCAGAGGATTTATATGTCCACAAATATAGCAGAACACATGAAATGGCATAACAAGGAATGAAATATGGATGATGGAGAATTATTTCATCCTTCCGATGGAGAGGCATGTAAGTATTTTGATCGGTGTCATCCTGAATTGCTACGGAGCCCAGGAATGTCCGATTGGGTTTATGTTCTGATGGATTTAATCCTTTCGGACAGTCAGGATCTCAGTACTCTTGTTGGCCGGTGATTTTGACGCCTTACAATCTACCACTGTGGATGTGCATGAAGACTCCTTACATGTTCTTGATACTTATTGGACTGCTGTCCAAAAAATCCCACGAAGAACATCGATATCTACTTACAGCCGTTGGTGGATGAGTTAAAATAATTATGACAGTTCAGTGTTCAGACGTATGATATATCGAAGGAGCAGAACTTTCAGATAAGAGCGTCACTCATGTGGACCATCAATAATTTTCCAGCATATGAGATGTTACCGGGGTGGAGTACTCATGGTACTTTGTCTTGTTCGATATGTATGAAAAATAGTAAGGCATTCCGTCTCCAGAATGGCAGAAAATCATACTTTTTTGATTGTCACCGTCAGTTCCTTCCTGCGTCACATCTATGGAGAAGGAACAGAGATGGCTTTAGAGCAGGTAAACATGAACTATCTTCGTCCCCGTTGAGACTGACATGAGACCAAGTTTGGAAATAGGTAGATGGATTGCCGACTGTGATGGAAGATCCAATATCAATCCTTCACTTTAAAGGGTTCAGATATAGACATAATTGGACGAAGCGGAGTATCTTTTGGGATTTATCTTATTGGAAGGACAATCTCATAAGACAAAATCTTGATATTATGCTTATCGAAAAAAATGTATTCGACAACATCTTCAATATGGTGATGGATATCAAGGGAAAAACGAAAGACAATTTCAAAGCAAGATTTGACTTGGAAATTATTTGCAGGCGTTCAGATTTGCACCCAAAACGAAGTACAAAAGGTAATTGGGTCAAGCCTCCAGCGCCATTTACATTGAGTAGGGAGAAAAAGTTGATAATATGCAACTAGATTTCAAAGTTGAGATTTTCTGACGGCTACGTTTCAAATTTGGCAAGATGTGTCGATCTCAATGAACACAAGCTGACAGGAATGAAGAGTCATGATTGCCATGTGTTTATGGAGAGGTTACTACTTATTGCTCTGATAGAGAAGTCGCCTTATCAAGTATGGACTCCGCTGGCCAAATTATCTATATTCTTTATAGATTTGTGTTCAAGTGTCACGCCCCAGTCCCAAATACGTAGGACTAGGAACGCGTAAGCATGCCAGCCGCATGGATATGGCAACTCCAATATATGGAAACCATAACCCATACGTACGCTATAATATGAATATAAACTCATATGTGGTATATATAATGTCACAAGTCACAGATATGCTAATCTCATCCACACAACAAGTCATAGAAAAGAAATACTAAGCTAGAATAAGGAGTCTGAAATATCCAGAAAATAATAGTCGGGTGGAGACAAATCCACTACCAAAGACTATATCCAAAACTAAAATGAGAGAGGAGTATAAAGTCTCCAATATAAAATAATGTGAAGACAAAAGTGTGTCAGCTAAAGAATCCATCGCCAGATGATCAACGATGCTCAGAAGGTAAGACCTCCTCGGCAGAAAGGAATGCGTCAGGTCCAGGCCCGTACTCCTGCAAATACTCAAGAGCAGATACACCTGGCAGGGGACCAGATCCTCAGAGGGACGTAACAAGATACACAAAACACATGCCAATTTGAATACAGTAAACATGCATATAATTTGAAAATAAATAAGTACGCTGTACAAGACAATCTATATGAATGCAAATAAGGACAACTTTTTGACGTATGGGCAAGGGTAGGCTACTCGATCTAATCCTCACAACCTCACGCTCGTCCATGAACATTATCAGCCGGCATACCTCGGGGGTAGCGACCCTCGGACTCCATCAATCGACATACCTCGGGGGTAGCGACCATCGGACATGACCCACCATAGTGCGTGCTAGTGACTACGGTGTTACCAGAGTGGTTAAAAGCCCATACGCCTAATAATTGTCCTCTATGATACTAAGTGCCATGTGTGTGTCAACATATCTAATACATAGTAATGACTGAAAGAAAACTACACATGCAAGAAATATACAGAATACAATAAATAAACAGAAATATAAATAGCATGCAAAGTACTGTAAACAATTTGGCAAGATATCTTGCCTGACAAGAAAGCTGCAAAATGTAGTGTCCTAATGTCAACACCAAGAGTCAGAAGTTGCGACCTCAGAATGAACGTCTCCGGATGCTGAAATAAACATCACCAACGTCCCCAAAATAAGCAAAATAGCTAAAAAGCACTTTCCTTTCGTCCAATTTGGACACAAGGGCAAAATGGTAATTTCAGGCAAAAGTGGGGTCCACGTGTGGCTCACTTTGCACCGAAAAGCGTACCGAGGGTAACAGTCTCTAAATGGGACAAACTATAGGTCAAAAAACTCTAGATGTCAATACGAACCCAACGGTATGTCCAAATGTGGATTCCGATGGGCCGAACTCAATTTTGTCCAAAAAGTCAACTGTGGGGCCCGCCAATTGGCGATTTGGTCAACCGTCTCAGAATTACGTAAAATTTGGGTCACAGGACCAGCGCGTTACCACGAGTCCAGTGGCGCAAGTTTCGTCGCAATCTGACAAGCGTGCACAAAATACGTGTGAGTTCTACAAAAATTGCGACACGAAATGTGTCCGCGGATACGGCCTGATTTCGGCGCGCACACGCGTTCGAATCAGTCCCCACGAATTTTCACGTGTCCGGTTATGCTGCGTGCACCATTGGGTACACTTGGCACATGGTGGGGCGGTCCCGTTTGGCGGGGCGCGCTCCGTTTTCCAACTTTTGGAAAACCAAAAAAAGTGGGTATGCACAGTTTTGTGACGAATATAACTATGTCCACAGCGACTAATAGCACATGGTTATTTAACAGAAATTAAACTAGGTCAGGTATTCTACAGGTATCAAAAAGAATCACCGAATTCGGATCTCTGTGGTGGGAGATACGAACTCGGCAATATGGGTGGTCGTTCTGGAATTCTGCGATTCCAGAATTGGGTATGTCCGTCCACTTTGAACGCTGATTTACACCTAGGGGCACACGTTTTCTGAGGTTGGCTATAAAACGAATATTGGAGAGGGTTAAGGGATGATCATACCTATGAAAACGGAATAGCGTTTGGTCGAGCGAGTCGACGGAAAATCGCGCCGGAGCGAAGGTGCCTCGAGTGGAAATCTGCAGGGCGCGATGTCGGCGTCGACGGGATGGTTGGATGGCTTGGCGGGGCTTCTCTGGCTGCGGTGATGGCTCTAGATTGGAAAAGGAAGTCTGGAGTTTCTAGGTTAGGGTTTTAGAGAGCTATTATATATATATCATATATATTAGGAGAGAGAGGGGGTGCGGATGGGTTGTGTCCGCGGGTTGGAAAGCAAAGGGGGGTCGGGTCTGCCGCTAAGGTAGCGGGCTCACTTGGCTGCAAGGGGCGGCAATTGCAAGTTGCCGTAGAGCAACTTTAGCAATGCTAAAGTTGCTGGCAAAGGAATTCTAAGTAGCTAATAATATTATTACTATTATTATTATATTATTACTATTAGTATTATTATGAATAGTAATTTATTTAATTCTTTTCTTTTCTTTTCTTTTCCTTAAATATATATATACATATATATATTTTTATATATATATATATTCACACATAAGAAAATTTATATAGTAGGGTATTGCACATCGTTAGGCTAGCAACTGCTCAAGGGGTCTCCTACATGAAATAAATTCCGAAAAATTCCTGATGGTCCTATAAATCCTCTAAGTGCCCGAACACCTAACATAAAAATTATTAAAAATCTATTTCTCCTATTTAGACCTAATTACTATAATTTAATTAATAATTAATAAGAAAAAGGTATATAAGATTTTCTAGGAAGGGGGTTTTACATTCTACCCAACTTACAAAAATTTCGTCCTCGAAATTGACACTAACCCATATTCATAATGATCACTATAGCTATTACACTACATTGGTATCTAGTAGGACTCCTAAAACTCATGGTCTGCCATTCTAACACTTCCTCATCTATTGTCCATACACTATTCTATCATCCTCTAACTTGTCTACACTACCCAACTTACAAAAATTCTACTAGTGGTCACCTTCTTTGAAGCTATTGTCTAGATTGTAAGGCAATTATATTTATTGGGTCGAGAATCTTGGGATACCTGTCTAGAATCTCATAACTATGACTTTTTCCCATAACCGTCAAGTATCATAGTCTAATACTGCCTCGCCACCTGGCCAGTATGGCTGCAAGTAATTCGACTACTCTACCATAATCGTCTGGCGGCAACTGTCGCTACCTCGCCAGCGATTTGTCATAGTCATCAGTTCGTAACAAGTGCCTTCAACTCTTTTCTAGGCATAGTCTAAGTTTTTAGGGAGACACTTAAGGTCTTGACTAACTATTAGGGGTATGATCTGCCTCAAATGATCTAACAATTTCTACTAGGCTATATGGTGCTACTTAAGAGTTAAACTACTAAAGAATACAGATATTGCTATAGTGCATATATATATATTAAGAACTCATCCTTAGTTATCAAGCATTACTACACATTTATGTTTAACTAACAAAATAGGGGTGAGGTTGATATGAATCAAACAATTCATAATGGCATGAAAGATATAACTATGATAGGAAGAGTTACGCACGAGGTAAGAAATAAATATAAAAGGGGGAGATGTGTCACCCAAGAGGGCGAGATAAGGATAGGGGAAGAATAATACTACTGCTACTCCCGTCATCCATTAGCATCGCGTGTATGCCATCTGGATAGAATAGAAATATATCCTCATAACTGCTAAACTACCATATATATAATTCTATATCTATTTGTGCATCTAAGGTATTGTGTCACAATGGGGTTATGAGTATGCAAAGAAAATTATAACTAAAAGGTCGTACCTGTATCTACGGCTTCCTGTGTCTGCTCTCCCATACTTGTCATAATGAGTGCTTGGCCTTGTCCTTGGTTATTCAACTGGGGTCTAGTCTCCTCCATTTGTGCAGACTGTAGAAGCAGTGGTGGATCCCTTTGGTCTTCTATACTTGAGGGTGTAAGCGGTGTTCCTGATTCTAATGCCATAGGTCTCTGGTTCTGTTTAGGACATTCTTGGGCTTGATGGTGACTTGATCCACATATCATGCACAACCCCAATCGACGATGACAGTCTCTTAGAATATGACCTGTCCTTCCACAATAGTGACAAGTACGGAGCTCCTTGGTTGGATATGGTGCAGCACTATCTGATTGCTGGTGTGTCAAAGGGTGTCGAATGGGTCCTCCTTGTTTTATCCTTACTGGTCCTTGGTGACTTCTCTGTTGAATTCCGTTTCCCTTGCTGATGGCCTCCTGGATCCTGGCCTCTGTCAATAGCTCGGCATAAGAGATCCGGGACTGGGAGCTAGTGTAGTGCTGGAGCTCCTGAGTCAGCCCGCGGTGAAACCTCTTAGCCTTCTCCAAGTTATTAGGTATTAGGACTGTGCCATACTTACTGAGACGGCTAAATTCTGCGTCATACTCATCCACCGTTTTGTCCCCTTGCTCTAGATGGAGGAACTGATCGTACAATGCGTCCTTTACAGTATCCGGGAAGTACTTCCTCTCAAAGCATTCCAAGAATTGTTCCCAAGTCTGACGCGTACCCAACTGGCGCTCCATTGATTCCCACCAGTGATGCGTGTTGCCTTCTAACTGAGTCCTCACGCCTATCATCCATAGGTCAGAAGGTAATTGTGATGCCTCTAACAACTTC
Organism: Iris macrosiphon; assembly: GCA_036927795.1. Classification (NCBI taxonomy): domain Eukaryota; kingdom Viridiplantae; phylum Streptophyta; class Magnoliopsida; order Asparagales; family Iridaceae; genus Iris; species Iris macrosiphon. The sequence goes on along the minus strand of JAYESA010000008.1, from coordinate 167,834,644 downwards.
TTGGTATTGGCAATCCAGTTTGTGGTCTCCTCTGGACTCTCATTGCCATTATATGGCTTAGGGCCCATCTGAACAAAGTCCTTGACTAAACCGACCCGAGCTTGTGGTACTGAAACTAGGGCCTGGGTTGGTGCAGGGGCTAGTGCAGCCATTCTCTCAAGCGCTGCCAAAAATTCTAGCCTCTGCTCTGCTGTTTGCTGCCTCTGCTCGGCTGCCTGCTGCCTTTGTTCCTGTATTATCATCTGAAAGAATTGGAACAGCTGTGTCTGGCCATCCTGCGGTGCTAGTGGAGCTGGAAATGTCCCATTAGGTATCGTGGAGGGGGTTGATGGAATTGGATTGCTAGTCGGTCCATCCGGTCCGGGAAGGAAGGTAAGTTATAGTCAAGTGTGGATGAGATCTAAAATTCTAATCCTAGGTGCAGGCCCGTTCGGTACAGTGACGTAACCGAAACGGCTAACTCGACCTGCATGGGCCACCACATCAAGCAAGTTGACGGTGCAACATTTAATAGAACATGAGAAGAAGATTGTATTGACATTGTACAAGTTAGAAAATGTGGTACCCCTCGATTTTTTTGATAGTATAGAGCATTTGCCGATTCATCTTGCATATGAAGCACGTGTCGGTGCTTCCGTCCATTATGGATGGTTTGAGAGATATAAATTGATTAGTTTGTACTATTAATTTCTTTACTCAAATAATTCTAATATTCAATATATTATCTATAGGTATCTATATCACCTAAAGAAGAAATTAGGCAATAAGGCTCATGTAAAAGTTTCGATATGCCAAGCATATATCATTGAGGATATTTTAAACTTTTGTTCCATCTACTTTGATACTTATGTCAGAACAATCGTAATAGAGCTCCAATGAATGATGATGGTAGGATTTATGAAACAAATAGTGTAATCCGGACTATCTTCAATGTGGGAGGCAAGCATACAAGTGCTACTAAAGTATATTTTGTTAAATAGTGGTCTTGAGGAGATGCTAGATATTGAGAAGTAAGCGACACATCTTTGCCAAATATTATAATTATATATATGCTTGGAAAAAAAAGTGCTCTAACTATTCTCCTTACTATCATAGTACTTTTAGAGCTGAGGTAAAAATGGAGAGACCTACTATTAATGATGATGATCTTGCTAGATAGGTTGATACAAATTTTTTATCGTGGTTCCATAATTATGTGCGGATCCTAAACATTAAGCATTCTAAATTTAGCATTCTGACCAATCTTTGTCTAATGTTTATATGATACGTGATATTTCAGGTTTTTTGTCCTGGTATAAAGTTACAGAACGAACGACTTCGAGCATTAACTATCGGACCAAGAAAGAGGGCAAAGTGTTGGGATGGATATACCATCAATGGCTTCAAATTTAGAACCACTGATAAGCCTATTAATTAATTATTTGTCGATGATGAGGCTAATTATACAAAGAATTCTAGAGTATGTGTCAGGGGTTCAGTCTACGATGAGGATCCAGAATTCGACTATTAGAGTGTACTAAGAGATATCGTGGAGCTGGAATACTCTTATGAGATAAACATTATGTTGTTTAAATGTGATTGGTTTGACATAACACCCAAGCAAGGATAAAAAATTAACAACCAGTTTGGGTTTGTTGATATAAATTATGAAAAATATATGTAGATTTTGAACCATTTGTGTTGGCTAGTCAAACGGTTCAAGTGTATTATACGTGCTATCATAGTCGACGATATAATAATAAGGATTGGTGGGTTGTATGCAAAACTAAAGCTAGAAACACATATAATATTGGGGATCGAGTATACCAGGAGGATGAGGTGGTCATGCCTCAACCTACATATATGAGTTTGGCCGGTGTTAATGGTATGGAGGTTGATGTTACCGTAGAAGATGATAGAGTTAATGGAGAGATTGACATAGAAGATTTATCTCATATAGAGGAGGACTCTGATATGGAGGTATCATACGAGGAACAAAAATTGGAAGATGAAGGTGATAGTGAAAGTAAAAATGAAGATGAAGACGATTCAAAAAATGATTCGGAAGACGATTCGAAAGATGAAGAAGATTAGTACGTACACACATATGCATTAGCTTAGATTATTTATTTATTTAATGACACAATTATTATTTATTTCATCATCACACTACTATTTATTTATTTTACCACACCATCCATTACTTTATGATGTCTTGATGTCACTATTTTTATTTGTTTCATAACACCATATATTATTTATTGTCAGATTTATCTATGGCGGGACGAGGACAAGGACGATCACGACGACTGGTTCATAGAGGATCATCTTTCCAGCATCCTCCAGCTACTCCGGATGCAGGTCGCACACGACCATCAGAGGACGAGTTAATAAATCCTCGGAGGATGGTTTATCCCTGCCATGTACTCGTTCATCGGTAGGGGGAGCTACTCCATCTCCCGGGCTTCTCTCAGCTTCTATCCTTGCCACTACTCCTGCGACTATTAATACATCAGCTACTCCACTAGTTGTTCCTACCGGAGCAAATCCATATCCAGGACTTTTGGTGGAGCACGAAGTATATGTACGCCGTCCAGGATTTGTAGATCTCCCTACTCTACCAAAGCGGCCAGCCAATATCGATCATCCCAAGCTGTGGGCCGATGGAGCGACGTAAGTACTTATTGTAAGCCCCATCATTTTTGAATATGATTATTTTGGTATTTTTTAATTTATTTTAATTAATTTAATAGTTTAGAGTAGTAATTTCTATAAACCTTGTTTTAGATATGATCCCTTGCCATGGCTTTGATATTTTGAGCAATGCACGACCTTTTTCCTTCAAACAAAATTTATAATAATAATTTTAATTGAGTCTAATATAGTTGGAACATGAATGTTGTATTTATTTGATCTCCGCATGCTCCAAAAATATTGACGAACGTCTAGAATTACGGTTACCGTAAAATTGCCTCCTTTTGACTAGAACTTGTGTCACCCTCATATTTTCAATCAAGGATAGTTTGGTATTTGATACGGATATATTTTATTTTTAGAATTTATTGTATTTAAATATTGTTCATGTAGATTAATTATTTATTATATTATTATTTATTGTGAGATGTTAGATTATTTTAGACTTGTGTAGTTGACCTAACCAATTAATTAAATGCATGAACCCAACATTTTAGTTTAGTTTAGATTTGAGCCCATGAATTAGGCCCATTGTCACGCCCCAGTCCCAAAATACGTAGGACTAGGAACACGTAAGCATGTCAGCCGCAAGGATATGACAACTCTAATATATGGAAACCAAACCCATACGTACGCTGTAATATGAATATAAAATCCACAAGTGGTATAAACATATGTCACAAGTCATAGGGTATAAACTAAATCTCATCCACGAAAATCAAATATAAATAAATAACCAGTATCTATATAACTAGATCTCAACATAAGTATCTAAGGAGGATAGTTGGATGGAAACAAATCCACTACCAACTCGAATGGAAAAGTACAATACAATAAACACAATATAAGAATACCAGCTAACAATCACGGGCTCGAAGAGAGGACATCCACGAAACATATATAACCATCCAAATCTGCACTCCTGCAAATACTCAAGAACAGATACACCTGGCAGAGGACCAGGTCCTCAGAGGGACGTAACAAGATACAGAAAAGCAAGCCAATTTAAATACAGTAAACATGCATATAATTTAAAAATAAATAAGTATGCTGTACAAGACAATCTATATGAATGCAATGAGGATAACTTTTCGACGTATGGGCAAGGGTAGGCTACTCGATCTAAGCCTCACTGTAAACCCCCTCGACCAAAAATTTATTTTTATTAATTTAGATAAAAAAGATTAGGGTAATTTTGGTCCTAATTTAAATTTATTACATAGTATTATTTAATTATGCAGTAATTTTATTACTTAGTACGCCTTACCGTTGTCCCGATATTTAGGACCCTACACTAGCTGTTACCCTGAAACAAATTCCATATACTTGGCATAGACATAATAACCTATCATATTGAACCTTGAATAAATCCCGGATACTAATTTTTGTGCCTAATTTTAGTCGTACAAAAGTCGTTACAAACGTCCGTACGTAAATTTGATAAATTGCGTATTTACGTTCATTATCCGTTCCAATCAAAATTGAGACCCAATCTCAACCCGATTTGACCAACCCAGATCATGACATTATTGTACCCTGAGCCTACCACGCCAATGATGCTTGTGCCACCCAATTTTGACCCCCGGTTATTTTTAAATAATTAAATAACACCTGGCACATTAATTTTAATTAAATTAATGTAGTGACCCAACCTCAATTGAATTAGACCCAACTCCAACCCAAACCCACCCACACACCCACAAGCCTCATACAAAACATCATACACCATCCTTGTCCAATGCAAAATATCAAACATGGTGTTTTGTTACATTAAATCCTCAAATTCAGCTTTTGTGCAATTTTCTAATTGTTCAGGGGCCTTTATGCAAAATTACAATGAGGTGCCCCCCTCTCATTGGTCCAACCCCATGAAGAAGAGATCCCCATTTATTTGACCAGCCCATCAAAATTTTCCCCCCATTTTGCATGTCCTTACATCACTTTTTGGGAAGCAATCCTAGCCCTACATTTAAAATGCCTTATTCCTAGCCCTCCCCTCATCATGATGGACATCCCCAACTCTCCAAAAATCTCCTACAGCCGGCCCTAACCCCAAGGCAGCCCCCCTACTCTCTCTCCTACATATAGGGCATCATTTTACCTCATTTAATACACATCAACCTAGGAAACAATACCTAAAATCCTAAATTCCTAAAACCTACACAAACCACCCTCACTCAGCCCCCATCACCCCCGACCCCTTCCTCAGCCCGCCGCCACCGCCACCTCCGGCAATGAACGCCACCAGTGTCACCCCCATCCCCGCCTCTACCTACTGAGCCTCCGCCACGGCCACCACGACGGCAGCCACCGCCTGAACCACCGCCACAACAGCCTCTTTTCACCACCCCGACTCCCTCTTCTCCGACCCGACCATTCCCGCAGCCTCCTCACGGCCACCCCCCGCGTCCGGCCACCACCGTGACGGCCCCCCCTCCGACCAGCACCCACTTCCTCACCTCCAGCCACCGCCACCGGCCCCTACTCCGCCTACAGCCCCCGCCATCACCATCGTCCTCGCCCACAGGCTCACCTCCCCCGAGCTCGAGCCGACCCACCCGAGCTCCCATTGCTCCGCCGCCTTAGCTTCGCCGGCCGCCGTACTCAGCCGAGCTCCTCCCCAGACGACCACCTCCGCCTCCGCCAACTCCCAGCCCCGGTCGACACCGCTGCCGAGAGCCACGACCCCCGCAGCAGCCACCTAGCTGTTAACTGCTGCTGCTGCTGCCCACCTCTCCCCGAGCGTCGCCGAAGCTCCTCCCGGCCACCCACGCCACCGACGACCGGTCCGACAGATCCCCCTCGACCCCACCTGCGTATAGGTATACATTCTATATACTTATACTGCGATTTATACACTGCATTGGGTATTGCATTGTATATATACATGAATATATATATATATATATATATATATATATATATATATATATATATATATATATATATATATATATATATATATATAGTATTCTGTTTAGTATGTATTTTTCCTGTATAAATATAGTATTCTATATAAATACACTGTATATTGTGTATTTTAATATATACTAAAGCTATGTGTATATGTATTATGTACTGTATTTTGTATTTAATATTTTACATATACTAAATAGCTATTAAGTATATGTATACATATATATATATATATATATATATATATATATATATATATATATATATATATATATATATATATATATATATATATATATATATATATATATATATATATATATATATACATATATATATATATATATATATATACATATATATATATATATATATATATACATATATATATATATATATATATATATATATATATATATATATATATATATATATATATATATATATAGTATTCTGTTTTTTTAGTATTTACGTATATACTTCTATTATATATACTGTATTTTGTATATTTAGTATATAATAGATAGTATATATATATTGGGTTATATATATATAAAGATATGTATAAATCTATATATACTATGTATTTAGTATATTGGTGTACAAATAATTTTATGTATATAATTATGTATTATGTATGTATATGTATTTATATATATGTATAATTGTATATTATAATGTATGAATATATATATATATATATATATATATATATATATATATATATATATATATATATATATATATATATATATATGGGTATTATGACATGTATGTATAAATGTATTATATAATCTATGTATGTATATATGTATAATTGTATTAATGTGTGTATATATATATATATATATATATATATATATATATATATATATATATATATATATATATATATATATATATATATAACTATATATATGTAAATATGTATATTAATATATAGGTATTATATATTAAGGTGTATATATACGTATTTAAGTATATATATAAATATAATAGAATGTGGTAAATTTATATGAATATAGCATATATTTGATGTATATATACATATATATATTTCGTGTGTAAATGTATATATGTATGTATGATATGTATAGATATATGTAAACATATATGTATTATGTAATTACGTGGGTATATATGTATACATGTTATCTAATGTATATATTTAAACATGTATTATTTATTTACACAAGATATTTATTTTCTATATTAATGTATTATGGTATATCTTAACTAATGAAAAATATGTAATTATATATGTAATTGTATATTAAAGTATACATATATATATTTATGTATATATAAATATTTATATATAAATATAATAAAATATTTTAATTGTACATGTATATAGTATATATCTCTCTATATATTGTGTATAAATATATATTCTGTATCTTAGTATGTTATATGTAGTATATTATTTATTGATATATCATATATATGTATTGAATACATGATACGTATTATTTAAATATATGAATATCTATATATATGTACATATGTCTAAGTGCAGTTGTACATATAAGTATAGATGTTATTAAATTATCTATAGTATATATGTGTATAGGTGTTGTGTATGTATACCTGCTCTTTGTTAGCATAGGTAATTAAGCGTGGTGAAGTTTAGTGATTTATAAATTATTGTTATCTGTTCGTAGGCATCCGAGACGGTGCTACCTTGATTGCTGGTTCCGGAACATTGCTTGTGCACGCCAGAGTTTCAGGCAAGTATACCTTGCCTTGTTGATGCTGTCTAAATTCAAATATTAACTAGTTGCATATTTCAGTGTTTCAATATTAAACTGTGCGCGTCCGAGAAGACTCGGGTGCAGTCAACGAAGACGTTGACGTTAGGACTTGTGTCTGACCTAGTGTCTAGTGGACCCACCTAAAGTTGAGGAGTTATCAGTATGAATTCCTAGGCCTTGACACGTATCTTAAACATGTCACAGAGTGAGTTCATGTAGGGACGTGTGCTTCATGATCGACTGGCCATCAGCATGAGCAGCACGTGTGATGACATTTAGCTTAGTTGTTTATTTCTGTAGCGACTGCATCATAGTACGAGGTGTCCATGTCGCATTTGCGACTTGTACATTGACATTGGGCGGGGAAGATAATTAGTAGGCGTATGGGACAGACATTTGGTCGCCGTAGTTTCAGAGTAAACTACGGGGCCGTGAGCCTCAGTGTTACCCGGTTATGGGCCATGTGTTACCCGGTTATGGGCTCAGGTTCCCTGTTATGGGCATATATGCTTGTCGATACATCCAGCAGAGGTTACTAGCTGCGCGCTATCATGATCGATGATGTAGTCAGCATATATTCCTGGCGTTCAGTTTACAGCTAATGTCAGGTACTTAGCCTCTGGCTCGACGCTATGCTTTATACCTTTCACCTACCCATACGTACCAGGATTGTCTTCAAAGTGCATTTCACTTAGCTGGTTAGATTATCCCTTGAGTTTACACAGTATTTACTTTATGGCATGCATTTCTGTATACTTGTTACTTCCCTCTGAGGACCTGGTTCTCTTCCAGATCCGGACGAGCACTTGTACCCTACCATCTACGGAGCAGGAGTAGAGACATGATTCCTGATTGAGGACTACGAGGCATTTCCAAGAGAGTTCCCATGATCTGAGTACGCAGCTACATCAGTCTAGAGTTTTTATATCTAGCTAGTTGATACTCTAGACTAGTTATCTTACTCTTTCTGCACTGTTATTTCCATTTCTGTATTTCAGTAGGTTTGTCCCCATTCAGACTATCTCAGATGTATTATGGATATTCAGAATCTTATATTTTATTTACCAGCATTTTATTTCAGTCTTTTTGATATTATTATCTGTGGATGAGATTAGACATTGTCTGCCATATATTAGCATAATAGACTTGTTAGTACTTTAGGACAGCGTAGCACGCTTCGATAGGACCCATTAAATTGGGATATCCTTCGGAGTCGTGTCAGCTGGCCAATGCCACTTGGCCTGGTTCCATATATTTTAGGACTGGGGCGTGACACTCACAACTTACACACCCGTCAATGGATATCAGAAATTGACATACCTTTGGGGTAGCGACCAGCGCGACTCTACAGAAATCGACATACCTCTGGGGTAGCGACCAGCGCGACACACACCCGTTGTGCGAACTATATACTACGGTTTACCAGAGTGGTTAAACGCCCATACACCTAATGATTGTCCTCTCATGATACTAAGTGTCAAGTGTGTGTCAACATATCTAATATATAGTAACGACTGAAAGGAACTACACATGAAATAAATAAACAGAGATACAATAAATATACAGAAATATACTAAGCATGCAAAATACTGTAAGCAATTTGGCAAGGTATCTTGCCTGGTCTGAAAAGAAATGAAGTCCCAACTCAAGGCGTCGTTCGACCTACCCGTTACATAAATTAAATAAGTTAGGTTACAAAAGTGGGTGAATAGGTTCCTCCATTTTAATCTATTTTAATTATGAATAAAATAACCTAAAATAGTATTTTAATCTTATTATAATCTGATTTTATTGTTAAGCTCTAATTTTGGTCAAAAGAAAGTCAACATTAAGGATTTGTTATCCGTGGCACGCAAATCGAGGCAATCCGTTGACCAAAAAGTCAACAGTCTCAAATCCTGGATTTGTGTATGGAATCCTATATATTTCAATGCTACATAAACACTGGAATAGACGATTTTATAAAATCATAAGTCAGTAAAGAGTTATGGCCATAAGGGCGCACAGATGACAGTTTTCGGTGGTTTCATATTTACGTCTACGTTTTCACAAATTTTACAGTAGAATAAACTTATATTTTAAATTTTGTAAAAATAATTTTCTGGAAGTTTATCATGTCATCTTTCTGAAACTTCAAACGGTTTGAAATTCCGAGTTCGGGATCTCCCAAAATCTCGAAAATACCAAAACGCGTCTGATTTCGGACAACTGGCACTTTTATAATTTTCTGAAAAAATAGGTTCATAAATTATTAAAATAAATTATATAATCAGAAAACTAACCTTGATATAGTTCTAACAAAAAAACTGGAGCGCGTTTGGAGTCCGGAGCTAGGAGATATCGTCTTTTTCATTCGTCATAACTAGTAGAAAATGAGGCTGAATTTATGACGAATTTTGACTATTTTTGGACGAAAAGAGAGAAATTTGGGGAAGAAAAATATGAAGGATGAGGTATTTATAATGGTGGACACTACTTAATTAAATACGACTAGGATTGGTTAATTTGGATAGGATTATGATGAATTTAAATAAGGATAGGATATGCATGAAGTTGCTTTCCTAGTAGGTTCAGGATTTGAATTAATTTAAAATAGAGTTTGAATTTATCTCAATAATTTATAATCTTAAATATAATTAAAGATAATACAAATAATTTATAAAATCTTATTAATATCTATTAACAATAAATTAGCATCTATCTAATATTAAGACTATATATATCTAAATAAATCCTAAATAATTTTAAAAATCTAAATAAATTTCTTAAAATTCTAAATAAATTACAGAAAAATATAATTAAATATTTTAAACTAAAATAAATATTTGGTAGGAACAACATGCAAGTATGGTCGTATAGTAAATCATAGAAGTCCTAGAAATTTATGTTTCCGAAGTTTTAATTACCAAAAATTCTAGAAAAATATCCAAAAATCTAAAATAACCTAAAATAATTCTAAATAAATATTTATATAAGTAAATATATCAAGTAATTTATTTTCTAATTAACTAAGAGAATACTCTAAAGAAATTTTATATCTATAATAAATATAATAATATAAAATACACACAAAATATTTATTTTTGGTGAGGGGGTTTACAATCTACCCAACTTACAAAAATTTTGTCCTCGAAATTGACACTAATCCATATTCATAATAATCACTATAGCTATTACACTACATAGCTATCTAGCAGTGCTTCCTAAAAGTCATGGTCTGTCATTCTAACACTTCTTATTTATTGTCCATGCACTATCCTATTATCCTCTAACTCGTCTACACTACCCAACTTACAAAAGTTCTACTAGTAGTCACAGTCTCTTGAGGCTATTGTCTATGTTGTAAGACGAATATATTTATTGGGTCGAGAATCTTGGGGTACTTGTCTTGAATCTCACAACCATAATTTTTCTTTGTAACCGTCAAGTATCGTAGTCTAATACTGCCATGCCACCTGACCAATATGTCTGCAAATACTTCGACTACTTTACTACAAGGGTCTAACTACAGCTGTCGCTACTTTGCCAGCGATTTGTCATAGTTGTCAGTTCGTAACAAGTGCTTTCAATTCTTTCCTAGGCATAGTCTAAGTTTTTGGGCAACAGTTAAAGTCTTGACTAACTTATAAAACTATTAAAAGTATAAACTAGTTCAAACAGTCTAACAAATTTCTATTAGCCTAAGGGATGCTATACATGGTTTTTAAAATAATAAGAGGATACAGATATTGCTATAGGTCATATACATAAGGGTTATTATTAAGAACTCATCCTTTAGTTATTAATCATCTACTAAACAATTTACGTTTTAACTAACAAAACTAAGGATGGGGTCGAAGTAGACCAACAATTCATGTTGGCACAAAAAAGACGTATATACGATAGGGAGAATTAAGCACGAGATAATGAATGGATAGAGAAGAGAAGATGAGTCACCCAAGGGGGCGAGATGGTGATAGAAAAAGAATACTACTACTACTGCTACTCGCGTCGTCTATTAGCATCGCGTGTATGCCATCTGGGTAAAATATTAATATATTCTCATAACTGCTAAACCAACACCTATATAATTCTCCGTCTACTATGCACCTAAGATATCGTGTCATAAAGGGGGTCATGAGTATGCAATGACACATATAACTAAGGTCGTACCTGTATCTACGGCTTCTTGTGGCTGCGCTCTTTTGTTTGTCATCATGAGTACTTGGCCTATGGGGTATATCTAGTACTATTCGTGTATCAAACTTATACTAAGCACGAACGTTCGTCTTTCCGAAATAGGGAAAGACGGAAAACAACAATAAAGAGTTCAAGGAGGAGGTGATATAATACAAGTACGGGATTCGAAGGGATTAAAGAATTTTGAAAGGGAGTTGCCAAGGCAGTTGTGGATTGAAATCTTATTTTGGTAAATTCTTATATGCATGTTCATATCAGAACAATTATGTACCTGACATGATATGCTCTGACCAGTCTAGAGGGCAAGTATATTCGTCTAACAAGTTGAGTCAACTATATCTCAATCCACATAAAGTAGCGATACAAAGAGCGAACCAAGTGCACTACGGTTGATCAGACCATAATACACCGATTCTAATTTAGAAAATGTATTAGTGTGGGCCTCCAATAATACATATGTTATGAACAAGCTTAATAAAAGAATAAGCTTGCAAAACTAGGCTATAATAGCAGCATAAGTCGAGGTAGTAAAAATATAAGTACGCTTGATTATGATGGAGGAAGGTACTGAATAATCTAAGTTCACCAAGAAGATCGGTATTGTGCCTCTACAATTGCCATACTAATTTCTTGTCTAAGTCTAAAGTCAACCAAATGGGTGTATGGGCCTCTAAGTTCTACAGTCCAGAATAAAACTAAAGTTCTATAGTCTGGATAAACACTATCTTTTTATGCAAGTCTATAGCTGGTGTCATTCAATTATACTTCATTAATGGGGCAATAGGACTATGTGTTACTAGGTTATGAGACATACTATCCAACTTACAATAATTTGACTAATAGTGTTATTGAATACTAGAGTGTATATACCTAGTACAAGGCACCTTCCTAACCCCTATCAAGCACGAAGGAAAGATTGACGTTGAGAAGGATTCAAGCAAGATGCAAAGCAAGCAATCAAACAAGAATACGAAATAAAATCAAGGACGATGATTTAAATAAGTGGATGAGATCCTATATTTTAATTCTATGCGCAGGCTTGCTCGGTACAGTGACATAACCGAGATAATATGCTCTCGACCTGCATGGACCACCACAAAAATATGTCACTCCCCAGTCCCAAAATACGTATGTCACGCCCCAGTCCCAAAAATACGTAGGACTAGGACACGTAAGCATGCCAACCACATGGATATGGCAACTCCAATATATGGAAACCAAATCCACACGTACGCTGTAATATGAATATCAAATCCACAAGTGGTATAACTGTAATACAAGTCACAGGGTAAAATCTAAATCTCATCCACCAAAATCATATAGAAATAAATAAACAGTATCGATAAAACTAGATCCCAATAAGAAGTATCTAGGATGATAGTTGGATGGAAACAAATCTACTACCAACTCGAATAGGAAAGGTAAATACAATATAAGTACAACACAATCAAACCCAATATAAGTATACCAGCTATCGATCACGGCTCGAAGAGAAGACATCCACTAAGCATATACAACCATCCAAATCTGCGCTCCTGCAAATACTCAAGAACATATACACCTGGCAGTGGACCAGGTCCTCAGAGGGACGTAACAAGATACAGAAAATATGAGCCAACTTGAATACAGTAAACATGCATATAATTTGAAAATAAATAAGTACGCTGTACAAGACAATCTATATGAATGCAAATGAGGACAACTTTTCGACGTATGGGCAAGGGTAGTCTACTCGATCTAAGCCTCACAACTCACACACCCGTCTAGAATATCAAAAATCGACATACCTCTGGGGTAGCGACCAGTGCGACTCTACAGAAATCGACATACCTCTGGGGTAGCGACCAGCGCGACACACGCCCATAGTGCAAACTATATACTACGGTTTACCAGAGTGGTTAAAAGTCCATACGCCTAATGATTGTCCTCCCATGATACTAGGTGCCATGTGTGTGTCAACATATCTAATACATAGTAACGACTGGAGAAAAACTACACATGCAAGAACTATACAGAAATGAAATAAATAAAAAGAAATATAAATAGCATACAAAGTACTGTAAATAATTTGGCAATGTATCTTGCCTGGGGTCCTGCTGCTGGTATGAATCAGAGTCCAAGTCACAGTCCAAATAGCCTATGTATTATAAATTTATCACGTCAAAAGATAATTTATTTTAATTTATTTAATTCTGAAATAATTACTCTAAAATTCTATTTTAATCTTATTATTCTGATTTTTATGTTAATTCCTAAATTTTGTCCAAAGAAACTGAATTTTATCAACTCGAGACTCATGGCACGCAAATCGAGGCGATCTGTTGACCAAAAAGTCAACCGACACAAACTTGACTTTCATACATGATTTTCTATAGATTTTAGCGTCAAAAATATGCTGGAATTTATGGCTCGTCCAAATACAAATTCGTTTGGGAATTATGGCACATACAAGTTTCGTATCGTGCACCGATGGTTAAATTCTAACCTAGAAGTTCTACAGAATTAACAGTATAAAAATACTTCGAATTAAATTCTGGGAAAATATTATCTTTCCGAAACTTTAAACGGTTCATGATTCCGATTCCTGGTTCTCCCGAAATCACAAAAACATCGAAACACGTCTATTTTTGGACATGCTGTGCTCTACGAATTTTTCAGAATTTAATACTAATAATTTCGTAAAACAAATTATATAATCAGAAATCTAACCTCAATATCTTTCTAACACAAAAAACTAGGCCTCATTTGGAGTCCGGAGCTATGCGCAATGGCTTCTGGAAGATGAAGGAACCCTAGATGGCAATTCTCCAAAATTCGGCTGAAGAAAAACCCTATAAATAAACTTAAACTAATATATATATAGAGGAGAGAGAAAGCAGTCGCGGCTCAGATCTTGACACGTGGCAGCCATCCAACGCTGTCCGCCCCGCAGTCACTGACAGGCGGGCCCGGCACTGTTTGCTGCGGGAGGCTGACAGGTGGGCCCCCTGTTTGCTGACTGGGCAGAATTAATTACATTTTGGGTTTTCTTTTTCAGAAATTAGTTTTTAATTCAGTTTTTCATAATTAACTCGAAATAAATGCTAAAATAATCGAAAAATTCCCAAAAAATTCTAGAAAATATATTTTATTATTTAGAACCTAAAATAAATTTTTGGGATATTTTTAATTAAGTTTGAATATAAAATAAATTCTTTAAAGTTTTCAAAATTAGTGTTACTAGTTTTTAATTAACAAAAATTATGGAAAAATCCAAATAATCTAAAATAGCCTAAAAATAATTCTAAATAAATATTTATATAAGTAAATATACTAAAAAATTATTTTCTAATTAATTAAGATAATACTCTAAATAAATTCAACATCTATAATAAATATAATAATATAAAATATACACAAATACCTATTTGGGGTGAGGGAGTTTACAACGTAGGACTAGGAACACGTAAGCATGCCAGTCGCATGGATTTGGCAACTCCAATATATGGAAACCAAACCCATACGTACGCTGTAATATGAATTTAAAATCCACAAGTGGTATAAACATATGTCACAAGTCACAGGGTATAAACTAAATCTCATCCATGAAAATCAAATATAAATAAATAACCAGTATCTATATAACTATATCTCAACATAAGTATCTAAGGAGGATAGTTGGATGGAAACAAATCCACTACCAACTCGAATGGAAAAGTACAACACAATAAACACAATATAAGAATACCAGCTAACAATCACGGGCTCGAAGAGAGGACATCCACGAAACATATATAACCATCCAAATCTGCACTCCTGCAAATACTCAAGAACAGATACACCTGGCAGAGGACCAGGTCCTCAGAGGGACGTAACAAGATACATAAAAGCAAGCCAATTTGAATACAGTAAACATACATATAATTTGCAAATAAATAAGTACGATGTACAAGACAATCTATATGAATGCAATGAGGACAACTTTTCGACGTATGGGCAAGGGTAGGCTACTCGATCTAAGCCTCACAACTCACACACCCGTCAATGGACATCAGAAATCGACATACCTCTGGGGTAGCGACCAACGCGACACTACAGAAATCGACATACCTCTGGGGTAGCGACCAGCGCGACACACACCCGAAGTGCAAACTATATACTACGGTTTACCATAGTGGTTAAACGCCCATACGCCTAATGATTGTCCTCTCATGATACTAAGTGTCAAGTGTGTGTCAGCATATCTAATATATAGTAATGACTGAAAGGAACTACACATGAAATAAATAAACAGAGATGCAATAAATATACAGAAATATACTAAGCATGCAAAATACTGTAAGCAATTTGGCAAGGTATCTTGTCTGGTCTGAAACGGAATGAAGTCCCAACTCAAGGCGTCGTCCGACCTACCCGTCACATAAATTAAATAAGTTAGGTTACAAAAGTGGGTGAATAGGTTCCTCCATTTTAATCGATTTTATTTCTGAATAAAATAACCTAAAATAGTATTTTAATCTTATTATAATCTGATTTTATTGTTAAGCTCTAATTTTTGTCCAAAGAAAGTCAACTTTAAGGATTTGTTATCCGTGGCACGCAAATCGAGGCAATCCGTTGACCAAAAAGTTAACCGACTCAAATTTTGGATTTGTGTATGGAATTATATATATTTCAATGCTTCATAAATACTGGAATAGACGGATTTTAAAAATCACAAGTCAGTAAAGAGTTATGGCCATAAGGGCGCATAGATGACAGTTTTCGGTGGTTTCATAATCCCCTTGATTTTCAAGAAAATTAAATTTTTGGATTTTTACATTTTTCTGGAATTTCTGGAATTTTCTGGCAATTTTCCCTAATTTAAATCAGGTATTTTAATTATTAAAAGATTTTTAATTGTTATTAAATCATATTAAAATAATATTTTATGGTGTAAAATAGAAAACCAGACATAGGGTAATTTTTCGAGAATTTATTGGACCCCGGATGAATTTTTAAAAGCCCAAAATACTAATTTAATTATTAAACCCAAATAAATCGGGTTTATTTTAAAATAAACCGAACCAAACCAAATTGAACCGGACCGGGTTTATATTTAAACCAAATTCCTTATTGGGTCGGATCCGGGTTCAATCCAGACCCGACCCAATAACCCGTGACCCGACCCGCCTATTGATTTTCGGATCGGGTCGGATCCGCCTGACCCGACCCGACCCGGCCACCCGAACCCGCTAACTTCTTCTTCCCCAACCGCCAATACCCCGACTCCTCATCTCCTCTCCGGCCGTTACGCCGCCGGCGACCCTCCGACTACCCGCACCGGTCGACGCACCACGTTCCCGACCCTCCACCTCCACTCCCTCACCGGCCGCCTTCTCCTCTCCCTCTTCTCCACTATAAAACCCTACTTCCCTCCCCCTCCTGGCCGTCGACCACCACACCACCACCCTGTCAGCATCCGCCCTCCAACGTCGAACCCTCCGCCGCCTTGCTGCGACGCCACCCGAGCCAGCCGACCCGTGCCCTAGCCTCCACAGCCAGCCTCGCCGTCCTCCACCTAGCACCGCCCTCCGCCGTGTCCAGCACCTCCCCTCCAGCGCCTCTCGCCGAGCCTCCTCCCCGGCGACGCCATCAGCAGCCTCTCCGGCCGGATTCGGCCCGCTCCGACGAAGTTCAGCTACTGGGACCCTAACCCTAACCCTAACCCTAGGTCGAGCAACAGTGCACAGTGTCGCGTGTCGGACACGAGTTGGACACGAGGAATTCACTGATTTTCGACTCTGTTTAGGTACTCCTAACTTCCTGCTCGTAGCTCGGAATTCGATTCCGTAAATTGTATCGCGTAGCCTGTATGACCCTCTCGGTGTCCGGACAAACCGCTCGGGGCATCGCGTCCTGTGGTGATCGCACACCGCGATCCAAAAACAGGAAAAACTTAGCCCTGTTTCACCCCGGAATCGAGTACGCCCCGCCAAACGGGACGACTTGGTCGCGTGCGGTCTTCACAGATACGTGCGCGTCGTTGATACGGACGTGCGAGAATTCGCAGAAGCTGATTTGGATGTGCGTGCACACCGGGATCAGTGCGTATCCGCGGACACCGCCCTGTATCCGTACTTTCTGTTTCTCGCTGTAACTTAGTGTACAAAAGTCAGATCGAGACAAAACTTACGCCATTGGACTCGTGGCAATACACTGGTCCTGTGAGCCAAGTTTGGTTCGATTCTGAGAACGTTGACAAAATCGTGTGTCGTGGGCCCCACAGGCTCCAACCGACGGGCGATTTTGAGAACGGCTCATCGGAATCCAATTCTGGAAGTTCCGTTGGGTTCGTATCATCGTTCCTGGCCTGTTGACACTAAGTTGGACTGATTTTGAGACCTTTAACCCTGACGCATTTTTCGGTACAAAGCGGCCCACAATTGGACCCCGCCTTGACCCAAAAATAACATTTTTGCCCTTGTCTCCAAATTGGACTCAAGGACAGGCGTTCTTAGCTGATTGAAGTGTTCTGGACCTGATGGTGATGTCAATTTCAGCAACCGGAGTACTGCCTGGAAATCCAGCTGAAGCTCGAGCTACAATTGGAACAGGAAATTCAGGCAAGTGTACCTTGCCATAAAATGCAGTTATTGATTCATTTTAATTCTCTTGCTTTAATTTCTGTGAATATTGTACTTGCCCTATCAAGTATTTTATACCCAGGACACCTGACACAAGGCATGATACAGAATCTTCCTGATTATTCAAGGGGGTTTGTATAAAATATAGATTTCATGACTTAAGCTTATTTCCTTAGAACATGACCGATTGCATTAATTTAATCTTGCGTAACATGAACATTAAGATCTGTGACGTGAGATTCATTGGGTGGGGAGAGTATTACCATATCAAGGCTGAATATTTATTATATACTGTTATCTGGAAGTGTCCTAGTCTCTGACACAGAGCTTTGGCACCTGTACTGGCCCTTCGAGAAAACACTGCTATGGTTTCTTGTCACTGATCCTGTAGTAGTCTCAGCCTGAGTATGAATAATAACTCTCACTTGCATGATCACTTAGCTGGTTTAATTATTTACCCGGATTTGTTTGATAGCAACATCGGCATGCCACTGTCTTAGACTTATTAATTTATTGTGCTTCTCTTGTGTTTAACATCTTGATTGACTTGCATGTTCATTCACTGTATTTTGGCTCGTATTCTTCTGTACCTTGTTACGTCCCTCTGAGGACCTGGTTTTGTTCTCCAGTTATAGCAGACGTGATCTACCCTGAGGTGTACGGAACAGGGGCACTACTCGGAGCAGTACCTGAACCTGAGGACGAGGTGATCGCTGAGGACTTCTCCTGAACAATTGCTTCGCCCTGCTCAGTATTATGACAAATAGACTTTAATTCCTGTTAATTTAAACTCTTTATTTCCTGTCTATGAGAACTTGTGTAAACAGACTTAATATCGGATTGTTCTCCGATTTTATTTACTTTGACTGTTGTTGTTTAATAATTCTTTTGCTTATGTTGCTATCTTATATCTGTGGATGAGAATAGTAAAACCCTGATTGATGTAATACAGCTTAAGTATGTCCGATGGATCCATTAAATTGGGTTTGTACATCGGTGCATGCTGCTGGCCATTGCCACGTGTCCAGTCCCTCGATATTTTGGGACTGGGGCGTGACATGGTTTTTGTGGTGGCCCATGCAGGTCAACGACTAAATTGTTCGGTTTCAACTTAGGGACCGAACAGGCCTGCAATAAGAATAGGATAAGTTTTTAGGATCTCATCCACTTGCTTGCACACGTTCTTGATATCTGTATCGTATTCAAACTAATTTTTGAATTGTATCTTGCCTTGACTCCTGTGCGCCTCTTATAGTTTATTGTTGATGCAGAGTAATGGATTCACGAGAAACCGACGAAACTCCAGTAAGAACACCAATAGGTGCTGAAACCACCTACGGAGAAGATGAAGTGACGCTATTGAGTGGAGATCCCTCTACTCACCGAAGCAGACAAGCAAATCCGCAATCTTCTAGATTTCGGCGTGATGATATTCCACCTCCGCCCCAGTTCACTCCACAGATGCCTGCCTTTCCACCAGGCCAAGCAATGGACGGACAGCAGATGTTCCAGATGTTCTACGCAATAATGCAAGCCCAGCAACAGATCCAAACTGAAGCCCAACGTCGCGAAGCTGAGTACTTGAGGAACAGCCTAGTAAATGCACTGGAACAGGCCAACCTACAAGCTAGAAGGCAACCGACGGGCTCTATCACAGACTTCCGCCAGCTGAAGCCCCGTACTTTCTCTGGCAAGGAGGGACCAACAGAAGTGCATGAATGGCTCACCAACATTCGGCATCAATTAGAAGCAGCTGAACTACCAAGAGAACGTTGGATGACCGCCGTCAGAATGCAATTGACGGACAATGCTCATAACTGGTGGCTATCCGAAGAGACCAGGCTCGGACCAGACCGAGTTACTTGGGAAGAGTTCTCCAGACTCTTCCAGGAGATGTACATACCGGCTATCTCTCGATCAGAACTGAGGGACAAGTTCAATCGTCTCACTCAGGAAGCTATGACGGTGGAAGAGTACAACGCCGAGTTCATTCGTCTGAGTCGTTTCGCTCCTACCTTGATCCCGACTGAAGTAGAGAAGGCCGAGAAGTTTTTCGATGGACTCAACATCGAACTACAGAAACTGATTGGATCTGTCGCACCAACTTCGTACACGGACGTCCTTGCTGCAGCTCGACGCATGGAGCGCATCACCAGGAGAGAAACCAGTCTGAAGAGGCCTTCCACATCAGTACCAGCCAGAGCAAACAATGGAGAAGCTGCCAAGAAACCTCATCTGCATCAAGCACCACAGGGATCTGCATCCAAAACCCTGACTCTTCCTACTTGTTACTTCTGCGGCAAGATAGGCCATGTGGAGAAGGAGTGTAGACGTAAACACGGACTGTGCTTAGGTTGTGGATCCAGACAGCATGCAGTAAAGGACTGCCCTGAGCGTAGAGAAGCACCAAGAGCGAACCCACAAGCTCTACCAGCACCAGGAGGACATCAACCAAGGCCACCCTTGGCACATTAAGCAGCACCCTACCAGCAAGCCCAGCAACATCAGAGAGCACCACCTCAAGGACGCGGCCAAGTTTTCACGATGACTGTGGGAGAAGCGCAGAACCATGGAGTTGCTAATGCAAGTAAGTCTTTATAGTTGTTCCGTTCCTAGCATTTCTGTAGTTCGTGCCTGCTGGTTCGTGACCCCAGACTTGACCTGATAACTTTAACTTGCTATTAATTGATAACCCAGATTAACCTGATAATTTTGAACTAGCCAATAAATTCAGAATATTATAAATGTTAACCTGATAAATTTTGAAAATAACCTGGTTTTCTAAAACTGTAATTTTCTAGATTTTCCACATTTGGGAAATTGCATAACTTTTAATGCTTAGGAAAATAATTTTTCCTAGGTGCTCCTTGATTTTGATGTGCTTCGAACAATGGTTGCAACCGTGTCATCTCTGTTGACCGGTAAATCTTTGATTGCGAGGACGCAATCCTCTTAAGGGGGGTAGATTGTAATCCCCCTGATTTTCAAGAAAATTAAATTTTTGGATTTTTATATTTTTCTGGAATTTCTGGAATTTTCTGGCAATTTCCCCTAATTTAAATCAGGTGTTTTAATTATTAAAAGATTTTTAATTATTATTAAATCATATTAAAATATTATGAAAATAATATTTTATGGTGTAAAATAGAAAACCAGACATAGGGTAGTTTTTCGAGAATTTATTGGACCCCGGATGAATTTTTAAAAGCCCAAAATACTAATTTAATTATTAAACCCAAATAAATCGGGTTTATTTTAAAATAAACCGAACCAAACCAAATTGAACCGGACCGGGTTTATATTTAAACCAAATTCCTTATTGGGTCGGATCCGGGTTCAATCCAGACCCGACCCAATAACCCGTGACCCGACCCGCCTATTAATTTTCGGATCGGGTCGGATCCGCCTGACCCGACCCGACCCGGCCACCCGAACCCGCTAACTTCTTCTTCCCTAACCGCCAATACCCCGACTCCTCATCTCCTCTCCGGCCATTACGCCGCCGGTGTAACCCCCTGATTTTTAGAAATTTTTAATTTGGATTTTTCACAATTTTCTGTAATTTTCTAGAATTTTCAAGAATTTATTTTAGATTCAAATATAATTAAAAATATCCCAAACTTTTATTTTATGTTCTAAATAATAAAATATATTTTCTAGAAGTTTTTGGGAATTTTTTGAGTATTTTTAGTATTTATTGGGAGTTATTTAGGCTAATAACTAAGTTTTAGGACTTGTAGAATTTATGGTGCAAGCTCAGGAATATAAAATGGACCCACGTTATTTTCTAAGGTTTATAATATTATTATATATTTTCTGGAATTATTTCAGAATTTGTGGAATAATGTTAGTATTTATTTTTAGTTTTATGGCAAAACTAATTTTTAGAGCTTCTCCTAATTATAGTAGGAAATCTATGAATATAAAATTATCCCAAATATTTTTCTAAGGTTTTTTGGTTCAAAATATATTTTCTGTAATTTTTCCAAATTTTTATGATTATTTTTAATGTTTATTTTGAGTTATTTAGATTTAAAATGACTTAAATAATGTTTTGATAAAGGCAAATCAAAAATAAATAATATAAATAAAACCATTCAATCAGATTCTGACACATGTCAGCCTATAGATATCCATTCAGCCGCAGGTACATATATATATATATATATATATATATATATATATATATATATATATATATATATATATATATATAATATAATAACCCTAATTATCTCATTATTTTAGAGAGAGAGAGAGAGATTTGGGAGAATTGTCATCTAGGGTTTCTTCATCTTCCAGAAGCCATTGCGCATAGCTCCGGACTCCAAACGAGGCCTAATTTCTTGCGTTAGAACGATATTGAGGTTAGCTTTCTGATTATATAATTTGTTTTACAAAATTATTAGTATTAAATTCTGGAAAATTCGTAGAGCACAGCATGTCCGAAAATAGACGTGTTTCGATGTTTTCGCAATTTCGGGAGAACCCGGAATCAGAATCACGAACCGTTTAAAGTTTTGGAAATCTAATGTCGAGATCATTGACATATATTTTTTCCAGAATTTAATTTGAAGTATTTACATACTGTTAATTCTGTAGAACTTCTAGGTTAGAATTTAACCATCGGTGCACAATACAAAATTTGTATGTGCCATAATTTCCAAACGAATTTGAATTCGGACGAGCCATAAATTTTAGTATGTTTTTGATGCTGAAATCTACAAGAAATCATGCATGAAAGTCGAGTTTGTGTCGGTTGACTTTTTGGTCAACAGATCGCCTCGATTTGCGTGCCATGAGTCTCGAGTTGATAAAATTCAGTTTCTTTGGACAAAATTTAGGAATTAACATAAAAATCAGAATAATAAGATTAAAATAGGATTTTAGAGTAATTATTCCAGAATTAAATAAATTAAAATAAATTATCTTTTGACGTGATAAATTTGTAATACATAGGCTATTTGGACTGTGACTTGGACTCTGATTCATACCAGCAACAGGACCCCAGGCAAGTGTACCTTGCCAAACTCTGCAGTATTGTTATATATTTTCCTTGCTTTATTATATTGCTGTGCATGCTTAACCTAGGGCCGTGTGACGTACTTAGCGTCCGATTATAGTCGGGTGCCAACACCGTACGCGGAGTTGTGTATTGTCATCTAGACATGGATATTTGTGACCCTTTTATTCTCGTATTTATCCTATCAAGTACACTATAACCCAGGACACTTGACACTATTCATGAGACAGAATCTTCCTGAGATATTCATGGTGATTCTGTGTAGGATACATGTTTTATGACAAAGACATCATATTCATAGATATTAGATGACTTGCTGCATTAGATATGATCGTGCGTGACATGGACATGGTGCATCATGGACATGAGACGTGTGATTACATTGGGTGGGGAGAGACACACAGGCTACAGGCTGAGTTTATATATATATATAAAACATAGTAAACACATAGTAAACACATAGTAAAATATATAGTAAACACTGCTACCGGCTCCAAGGCACAGAGCTTGTAGTGGTCTCAGCCTGAGTTTAGTGATGCTCTCAAATTGTATTTTCACATAGATGGTTATATAGTTTACCCTATTTATTTTATTTACTATTACACTGCATTTTGGCATGTCGATTTATGTACCTTGTTATGTCCCCTGAGGACCTGGATACCGGACTTTGTCCCCAGGACTAGCAGACGAGATCGACCCCGAGTTACACGGGACAGGAGCATTAGCAGAAGATGGAGCAGGAGCAGACACTGGAGCAGTACCAGATCCAGTAGACGATTGATCCCCGAGGGTATCATCTGGGTATAGGCTTTCCCCATACTCGGTATTTGCTGTGGTTATCTTTATTCTTGTATCTTGACAGATGTATCAGACTCATTATCGGGTTATTTTCCCGAGTTTATATCATATTGAGATTGATCTTGCTTTATGATTCTGATATTGTTGTATTCATTTCTGTGGATGAGATTAGTATATTTAGACCATTATTATTGTATTACAGCTTAAGTACGCCCCGATGGATCCATTAAATTGGGTTTGTCCATCGGTGTGTGCTGCTGGCCATTGCCACGTGTCTAGTCCCTCGATATTTTGGGACTGGGGCGTGACAGCCGGCGACCCTCCGGCTACCCGCACCGGTCGACGCACCACGTTCCCGACCCTCCACCTCCACTCCCTCACCGGCCGCCTTCTCCTCTCCCTCTTCTCCACTATAAAACCCTACTTCCCTCCCCCTCCTGGCCGTCGACCACCACACCACCACCCTGTCAGCATCCGCCCTCCAACGTTGAACCCTCCGCCGCCTTGCTGCGACGCCACCCGAGCCAGCCGACCCGTGCCCTAGCCTCCACAGCCAGCCTCGCCGTCCTCCACCTAGCACCGCCCTCCGCCGTGTCCAGCACCTCCCCTCCAGCGCCTCCCGCCGAGCCTCCTCCCCGGCGACGCCATCAGCAGCCTCTCCGGCCGGATTCGGCCCGCTCCGACGAAGTTCAGCTACTGGGACCCTAACCCTAACCCTAACCCTAGGTCGAGCAACAGTGCACAGTGTCGCGTGTCGGACACGAGTTGGACACGAGGAATTCACTGATTTTCGACTCTGTTTAGGTACTCCTAACTTCCTGCTATTAGCTCGGAATTTGATTCCGTAAATTGTATCACGTAGCCTGTATGACCCTCTCGGTGCCCGGACAAACCGCTCGGGGCATCGCGTCATGTGGTGATCGTACACCGCGATCCAAAAACAGGAAAAACTTAGCCCTGTTTTACCCCGGAATCGAGTACGCCCCGCCAAACGGGACGACTTGGTCACGTGTGGTCTTCACAGATACGTGCGCGTCGTTGATACGGACGTGCGGGAATTCGCAGAAGCTGATTTGGATGTGCGTGCACACCGGGATCAGTGCGTATCCGCGGACACCGCCCTGTATTCGTACTTTCTGTTTCTCGCTGTAACTTAGTGTACACAAGTCAGATCGAGACGAAACTTGCGCCATTGGACTCGTGGCAATACACTGGTCCTGTGAGCCAAGTTTGGTTCGATTCTGAGAACGTTGACAAAATCGTGTGTCGTGGGCCCCACAGGCTCCAACCGACGGGCGATTTTGAGAACGGCTCATCGGAATCCAATTCTGGAAGTTCCGTTGGGTTCGTATCATCGTTCCTGGCTTGTTGACACTAAGTTGGACTGATTTTGAGACCTTTGACCCTGACGCATTTTTCGGTACAAAGCGGCCCACAATTGGACCCCGCCTTGACCCAAAAATAACGTTTTTGCCCTTGTCTCCAAATTGGACTCAAGGACAGGCGTTCCTAGCTGATTGAAGTGTTCTGGACCTGATGGTGATGTCAATTTCAGCAACCGGAGTACTGCCTGGAAATCCAGCTGAAGCTCGAGCTACAATTGGAACAGGAAATCCAGGCAAGTGTACCTTGCCATAAAATGCAGTTATTGATTCATTTTAATTCTCTTGCTTTAATTTATGTGAATGTTGTACTTGCCCTATCAAGTATTTTATACCCAGGACACCTGACACAAGGCATGATACAGAATCTTCCTGATTATTCAAGGGGGTTTGTATAAAATATAGATTTCATGACTTAAGCTTATTTCCTTAGAACATGACCGATTGCATTAATTTAATCTTGCGTAACATGAACATTGAGATCTGTGACGTGAGATTCATTGGGTGGGGAGAGTATTACCATATCAAGGCTGAATATATATTATATACTGTTATCTGGAAGTGTCCTAGTCTCTGACACAGAGCTTTGGCACCTGTACTGGCCCTTCGAGAAAACACTTCTATGGTTTCTTGTCACTGATCCTGTAGTAGTCTCAGCCTGAGTATGAATAATAACTCTCACTTGCATGATCACTTAGCTGGTTTAATTATTTACCCGGATTTGTTTGATAGCAACATCGGCATGCCACTGTCTTAGACTTATTAATTTATTGTGCTTCTCTTGTGTTTAACATCTTGATTGACTTGCATGTTTATTCACTGTATTTTGGCTCGTATTCTTCTGTACCTTGTTACGTCCCTCTGAGGACCTGGTTTTGTTCTCCAGTTATAGCAGACGAGATCTACCCTGAGGTGTACGGAACAGGGGCACTACTCGGAGCAGTACCTGAACCTGAGGACGAGGTGATCGCTGAGGACTTCTCCTGAACAATTGCTTCGCCCTGCTCAGTATTATGGCAAATAGACTTTAATTCCTGTTAATTTAAACTCTTTATTTCCTGTCTTTGAGAACTTGTGTAAACAGACTTAATATCAGATTGTTCTCCGATTTAATTTACTTTGACTGTTGTTGTTTAATAATTCTTTTGCTTATGTTGCTATCTTATATCTATGGATGAGAATAGTAAAACCCTGATTGATGTAATACAGCTTAAGTATGCCCGATGGATCCATTAAATTGGGTTTGTACATCGGTGCATGCTGCTGGCCATTGCCACGTGTCCAGTCCCTCGATATTTTGGGACTGGGGCGTGACATAGTTTTTTTGGTGGCCCATGCAGGTCAACGACTAAATTGTTCGGTTTCAACTTAGGGACCGAACAGGCCTGCAATAAGAATAGGATAAGTTTTTAGGATCTCATCCACTTGCTTGCACACGTTCTTGATATCTGTATCGTATTCAAACTAATTTTTGAATTGCATCTTGCCTTGACTCTTGTGCGCCTCTTATAGTTTATTGTTGATGCAGAGTAATGGATTCACGAGAAACCGACGGAACTCCAGTAAGAACACCAATAGGTGCTGAAACCACCTACGGAGAAGATGAAGTGACGCTATTGAGTGGAGATCCCTCTACTCACCGAAGCAGACAAGCAGATCCGCAATCTTCTAGATTTCGGCGTGATGATATTCCACCTCCGCCCCAGTTCACTCCACAGATGCCTGCCTTTCCACCAGGCCAAGCAATGGACGGACAGCAGATGTTCCAGATGTTCTACGCAATGATGCAAGCCCAGCAACAGATCCAAACCGAAGCCCAACGTCGCGAAGCTGAGTACTTGAGGAACAGCCTAGTAAATGCACTGGAGCAGGCCAACCTACAAGCTAGAAGGCAACCGACGGGCTCTATCACAGACTTCCGCCAGCTGAAGCCCCGTACTTTCTCTGGCAATGAGGGACCAACAGAAGTGCATGAATGGCTCACCAACATTCGGCATCAATTAGAAGCAGCTGAACTACCAAGAGAACGTTGGATGATCGCCGTCAGAATGTAATTGACGGACAATGCTCATCACTGGTGGCTATCCGAAGAGACCAGGCTCGGACCAGACCGAGTTACTTGGGAAGAGTTCTCCAGACTCTTCCAGGAGATGTACATACCGGCTATCGCTCGATCAGAACTGAGGGACAAGTTCAATCGTCTCACTCAGGAAGCTATGACGGTGGAAGAGTACAACGCCGAGTTCATTCGTCTGAGTCGTTTCGCTCCTACCTTGATCCCGACTGAAGTAGAGAAGGCCAAAAAATTTTTCGACGGACTCAACATCGAACTACAGAAACTGATTGGATCTGTCGCACCAACTTCGTACACGGACGTCCTTGCTGCAGCTCGACGCATGGAGCGCGTCACCAGGAGAGAAACCAGTCTGAAGAGGCCTTCCACATCAGTACCAGCCAGAGCAAACAATGGAGAAGCTGCCAAGAAATCTCATTTGCATCAAGCACCACAGGGATCTGCATCCAAAACCCTGACTCTTTCTACTTGTTACTTCTGCGGCAAGATAGGCCATGTGGAGAAGGAGTGTAGACGTAAACACGGACTGTGCTTAGGTTGTGGATCCAGACAGCATGCAGTAAAGGACTGCCCTGAGCGTAGAGAAGCACCAAGAGCGAACCCACAAGCTCTACCAACACCAGGAGGACATCAACCAAGGCCACCCTTGGCACATCAAGCAGCACCCTACCAGCAAGCCCAGCAACATCAGAGAGCACCACCTCAAGGACGCGGCCAAGTTTTCACGATGACTGTGGGAGAAGCACAGAACCATGGAGTTGCTAATGCAAGTAAGTCTTTATAGTTGTTCCGTTCCTAGCATTTCTGTAGTTCGTGCCTGCTGGTTCGTGACCCCAGACTTGACCTGATAACTTTAACTTGCTATTAATTGATAACCCAGATTAACCTGATAATTTTGAACTTGCCAATAAATTCAGAATGTTATAAATGTTAACCTGATAAATTTTGAAAATAACCTGGTTTTCTAAAACTGTAATTTTCTAGATTTCCCACATTTGAGAAATTGCATAACTTTTAATGTTTAGGAAAATAATTTTTCCTAGGTGCTCCTTGATTTTCATGTGCTTCGAACAATGGTTGCAACCGTGTCATCTCTGTTGACCGGTAAATCTTTGATTGCGAGGACGCAATCCTCTTAAGGGAGGTAGATTGTAATCCCCCTGATTTTCAAGAAAATTAAATTTTTGGATTTTTACATTTTTCTGGAATTTCTGGAATTTTTTGGCAATTTTCCCTAATTTAAATCAGGTGTTTTAATTATTAAAAGATTTTTAATTGTTATTAAATCATATTAAAATATTATGAAAATAATATTTTATGGTGTAAAATAGAAAACCAGACATAGGGTAATTTTCCGGGAATTTATTGGACCCCGGATGAATTTTTAAAAGCCCAAAATACTAATTTAATTATTAAACCCAAATAAACCGGGTTTATTTTAAAATAAACCGAACCAAACCAAATTGAACCGGACCGGGTTTATATTTAAACCAAATTCCTTATTGGGTCGGATCCGGGTTCAATCCAGACACGACCCAATAACCCGTGACCCGACCCGCCTATTGATTTTCGGATCGGGTCGGATCCGCCTGACCCGACCCGACCCGGCCACCCGAACCCGCTAACTTCTTCTTCCCCAACCGCCAATACCCCGAATCCTCATCTCCTCTCCGGCCGTTACGCCGCCGGCGACCCTCCGGCTACCCGCACCGGTCGATGCACCACGTTCCTGACCCTCCACCTCCACTCCCTCACCGGCCGCCTTCTCCTCTCCCTCTTCTCCACTATAAAACCCTACTTCCCTCCCCCTCCTGGCCGTCGACCACCACACCACCACCCTGTCAGCATCCGCCCTCCAACGTCGAACCCTCCGCCGCCTTGCTGCGACGCCACCCGAGCCAGCCGACCCGTGCCCTAGCCTCCACAGCCAGCCTCGCCGTCCTCCACCTAGCACCGCCCTCCGCCGTGTCCAGCACCTCCCCTCCAGCGCCTCCCGCCGAGCCTCCTCCCCGGCGACGCCATCAGCAGCCTCTCCGGCCGGATTCGGCCCGCTTTGGCGAAGTTCAGCTACTGGGACCCTAACCCTAACCCTAACCCTAGGTCGAGCAACAGTGCACAGTGTCGCGTGTCGGACACGAGTTGGACACGAGAAATTCACTGATTTTCGACTCTGTTTAGGTACTCCTAACTTCCTGCTCGTAGCTCGGAATTCGATTCCGTAAATTGTATCACGTAGCCTGTATGACCCTCTCGGTGCCCGGACAAACCGCTCGGGGCATCGCGTCCTGTGGTGATCGCACACCGCGATCCAAAAACAGGAAAAACTAAGCCCTGTTTCACCCCGGAATCGAGTACGCCCCGCCAAACGGGACGACTTGGTCACTTGCGGTCTTCACAGATATGTGCGCGTCGTTGATACGGACGTACGGGAATTCGCAGAAGCTGATTTGTATGTGCGTGCACACCGGGATCAGTACGTATCCGCGGACACCGCCCTGTATTCGTACTTTCTGTTTCTCGCTGTAACTTAGTGTACACAAGTCAGATCGAGACAAAACTTGCGCTATTGGACTTGTGGCAATACACTGGTCCTGTGAGCCAAGTTTGGTTCATTCTGAGAACGTTGACAAAATCGTGTGTCGTGGGCCCCACAGGCTCCAACCGACGGGCGATTTTGAGAACGGCTCATCGGAATCCAATTCTGGAAGTTCCGTTGGGTTCGTATCATCGTTCCTGGCCTGTTGACACTAAGTTGGACTGATTTTGAGACCTTTGACCCTGACGCATTTTTTGGTACAAAGCGGCCCACAATTGGACCCCGCCTTGACCCGAAAATGACGTTTTTGCCCTTGTCTCCAAATTGGACTCAAGGACAGACGTTCCTAGCTGATTAAAGTGTTCTGGACCTGATGGTGATGTCAATTTCAGCAACTGGAGTACTGCCTGGAAATCCAGCTGAAGCTCGAGCTACAATTGGAACAGAAAATCCAGGCAAGTGTACCTTGCCATAAAATACAGTTATTGATTCATTTTAATTCTCTTGCTTTAATTTCTGTGAATGTTGTACTTGCCCTATCAAGTATTTTATACCCAGGACACCTGACACAAGGCATGATACAGAATCTTCCTGATTATTCAAGGGGGTTTTTATAAAATATAGATTTCATGACTTAAGCTTATTTCCTTAGAACATGACCGATTGCATTAATTTAATCTTGCGTAACATGAACATTGAGATCTGTGA
>JAYESA010000008.1:167573996-167798996 GCA_036927795.1 Iris macrosiphon | reverse complement strand
TCGGGGCAGAAAAATATTCGAGTAGACATGTAAACATTTCCAACTGGAATCACTGGAATCACCCCCTTTTATCTAATCTGGAATGATAGCAGCTGCACACCCAGTGTGCTGTGAGCCGTACTTACCCCTAGCCGTTTATATGTCAAAACAGGTATTTCAGAGACACGAGTTCATTCTTTCTAGTCTGGACTCTCTTGCATTTCTTGACTGGTCTCACTTATATATTTCTGGACTGGACTCATTATATTTACTCTTGCTGGACTCACTTCACATTATTTTGCACACACTTGATCTTAGTTTAGATTTTTTGTATCCTACAGTCATTATTATCTTGCTTCTGATTTTTATGCATCTTTACCACCTTTATGCACCAGTTGACATATATATATGTATATTTCCTTATTCATACTTTATTTTCTTCACCTTGTGCTACTTACTACAACTGCTTTATAGTTTTTATCATTTAACTGGAACTGCTATTCGAGGTGTACTTGCTCCAATCCTGATTAGATATATTTTTCAGAGGATCCGGAAGATTGGTGTCCGACGTTTTATGGAACTCAGCCTGTCGTTGGTGTAGACAGGGACCCCCTAGTTCAGGAGTGATTTCCGGGTTGGTAGCCGGGATCACTAGGACCTCAGTTTTATTTATTAGCTTTTGGTACCGGATTTGTCCCCAACTTTTGGTTTGAGACTTTGTATTGTATTTAATTTCAGGATATTGTTGCATTATTATTTTTGTTGTTGTTGTTTTAATAGTAGTTATTATAGACCTTGTAGTTGTTAGACTTCTGTGTTATCTTATTTTGCTTAGATTCATGATTGAGTACTTGTGTTATCTTATTTTGCTTAGATTCGTGATTGAGTACTTGTGTTATCTTATTTATATTGCTCCTCCGTTTGGAGTTGAGATCTTGACAGGTACTTATATTATTGTGTGAGATTTTTAGCTAGATAGTAGACCTAGACAGCATTCTACCGCCGATGATGCGGCGTAGGCTGGACGTACCCACGACTCATGCCCGATTTTTCGGGTATGGGTCGTGACACATTTTTGGTGGCGGCCCACGCAGGTCTCGAGCTTCGCAATTAGTGCGATATCGTGGTAGTACAACGATTTAGTTGTACTGCTGCGAGCCTGCTCTAAGAAATAGTATCTAGGATGAGAGTGTACTCAATCACGACTAGGAACAATTCCATTCTAATTATTCTGAAATTGCTTTCTTTTGAAATATTACTGTCCTTCTTTGATGATATTGTATCTTGCGCCGTATTGACTTCTTTTGATCTGTGTCCAGGATGCCTCCGAAGATACGATCCCGTCGTACCGTCCTAGCAGTTGCCACCGAGAGGTCTGCTACCTCTCGTCCAGCTCGACTTCAGGCAGCTGCTACCACTCTACTCACTACTCCTGTGGTTGAGGGAGCATCTGTTTCCCTCGGGGATCCTCCTCCACCTGTCGATCCGAGGACTATCCCAGTCGTTCTGGTGGTACCTCCTCTACCACATCCTGCACCAGTAGCCGCCACACAGTTGTTTGCATTCTTCAGGGAGATGATAGACGCGCAGCACCACTAGGTGGATGTGATGAGGCTGGGCATTGAGAATACCCACTAGGTGGCCATGACGGCAGTGGACAGAGTGGCTCAGATCCAGCCACAGGTAGATCAGGCACAACATCCGAGGTCGGGCAGCATCATTGACTTCTAGAGGATGCGGCCCAAGGAGTTCTGGGGTATAGAGGGGATCATATACGCGAATGACTGGATAGAGCAGATTGAGGGGATTTTTTGGCTGGCACAGATTCCAGACAGCATGCAGATAGAGGCAGCGGGCAGTCAGATGTTCGACCTTGCTTTGACGTGGTATCGCACTGATACGAGGATCGCGGCACCAGGGCTCACTTGGGAGGCTTTCAAGAGGCTTTTTAAGGAGAAGTTTTTCCCAGATGTGGTGCTCAATATTTTGGAGAGCCAGTTTGAGGCACTCGTCCAGGGGAGCATGCTGGTGGACGAGTATGCAACAGAGTTTTGCCGTCTGGGTAGATTTGTAGAGGGCTTGAGTGAGGCAGCAAAGGCGAGGAAGTTTCGCAAGGGCTTGGTCATGGCGGTCAAGTCTTTGACTAGGAGTGACCGTGTCATGCCCCAGTCCCAAAATATACGAGACCAGGCCACGTGGCAATAGCCAGCTAATACGTCTCCGACGAAATACCCAATTTAATGGATCCTACGAAGCGTATTCTGCTATCCTAAAATACTAACAAGTCCAATACTAACATCAAAACAGGTAATCTAATCTCATCCACAATATAACAAGAAATACAAAAATAGATGCTGGAAGATAAACGCCAGCCTGAAATATCATACTACAATCCAAAATGTCTGGTGGGAACAAACCCACTACTATGACGAAATAAAAGTACTGAAAGACAGATAAAATGAGTAATGACTAGGGCATCGGCTAACTAGATAATGATGCCCCAATCCTAGGAGGAAGGCCTACTAAATGATCCCGGAAGCTCTGACGGTAGCACCTCTAGCTCCACCTCGGATGTGTACCACGTCTCCTGTCCGGGTCCGTACACAGTGGGATAATATGCCTTATCCAAATATGGAAAGGAACCAGGCCCTCAGAGGGACATAATAAGATATATAGAAGCATGCCATAAAGTAAATAATTAATAAAATAAAAGGGGTGTGCTAACCATCTATGTGAATGCAATGTGAGGATAATATTGGTACGTATGGGTAGGTGTAGGCATAACGTCCAACACTCCGAAAAGTGTAGTATCTGTACATGTAACATCCATCATTCCGAAGAATGAGGTATCTGCAAATATATATACGTCTGTATCGCTCCGAAGAACGCGGTATCTGTATAAAGGAAGTCATTAGATCCGTGGCTCCTCCGGATACTACGGAATCCAATGTGTATGTCCCATATGCCTACTAGTTGTCCTCCCAGCCCAATGTAGATATACAAGTCGACTACACGACGTGCATACCACGTATCTATATGCCAAGTCTCTACTAATTATATAATCCCTGATTACGTACTAAACCGTGATGCATGTCATACGCACAGATAGCTAGTCGAGTACGCGGACCCGCATCCCAACATGAATTTGTCACCGTGATGCGTATAAGAGTGTCAGGTCTCTGAAGATATCAGAATATCCTCATAATGATGGGTGAGTCTGCTAGTGACTAGGTTAAGTACACTACTCATCGACGCATCCGTCGACTTAACCCGAGTCAATCTCTGACGCGCACAGTTGTATAAAATAATGTAACAAGATATCATACAATATTTGTATAATTTAAATTAAATAGTAAATATGGCAAGGTATCTTGCCTGGGTCCTCAAGATGTGAATGCCAATAACCTGCTCCTGCAGTCTCTCCTGACTGGTCCAACGACCCAATACATATAATATAATATAGAAATTCGATCATCAGACACTAAAGTGATACACACAGAACCACGACGTTGCTCTTAGACACTGACGTAAGGGGTTATAGTTGGTCAACTAACAGAGTCGCGTATGCACGCAGCTAAGACGTACATGTGTCCTGTCCACGAGTGGCGTGTACACCAAGACAACGAAACGTCCGGATACTCTACGCAACTAAGACGTATAATACTACATTATAAACCTTAACTAGCATGTTATATGAATACGTGCGCAAGGCTAGTTGTCCAAGTCCTAGGTCAACATAGTGTTCATAATTACAAGTCAATTATTAAATTGAGAAATTATTTATCATTAATTACTAGCTTACAATAACACACATACACGTATATTACTCTTATAGATTTATCCGTGTCTGTTAGACGACACATTGATACCATGACACGTGAAGTAAAAGGGGTAAAGTAAACGGGTACCTAGTTGTGGCTGAGTGGGGGGGGGGGTCTGGTTCGTCGACGGCTGTTCTCCGGCGTCGCACGGGGAAGCAACGACAGCAGCGACAGTAACGATAGCAGTTGCAACAGCTTTGGCAACGACGGCTTGGCGGTGGGGGTCTGTCGGTGAGGTGGTCGGAAGGTGGATGGTGGTGTTGGGGTGGTGTTGATGGTGGAGTTGATGGTGGTGTCGGGCTGGCTATGGCGGAGATGGTGGATGGGATGGTGATGACGGTGGAGTTGAAGTGGATCGGCGGGTGCAGGCGGGCTGGGGTGGTGGTCCGGCGTCGAGGCGGAAGGGCAGGCGGAGGAGGTGGTGGCTGTGGCGGTGATGGTGTCGGGTAAAGAGGAGGCGGAGGTGGAGGGATGAAAAATAGGGTTCGACTAGGGTTTATAGGTTTCTAGGGTTTGAAGAGAGAGGAATATATTTATATAGGAGAGAGGAATAGGGGGTTGACCTCGAGAATTGGGCCGGCCAGGGCTCTTTGGGGTGGGGAACATGTCCACATGAAAGGGTGTAGGGTGTACATGGGTCTTGTTGGGTCTAGTTTTGGATGAGGTTGGTCTTCACATTAAATTAAATAAGAATTAGTGCAAGCGATGTCTTTCAATTAATTGGAATTATATAGGAGTATGATTTTGTGAAACGCAGTTGTCATGGACATGGCAGATTTAGAATAAAATAATGTCCTTATTTGGGTTGTATGAAAATGGGTTGAGGTTGTGTAAACCCCCTGATTTTTTGCAAGATTTTTAAAACTGGACTTTTCAGAATTTTCTGGGAATTTTTGCAAAATTTTACTAATTAAAAATCAGGGTATTTTGGCATTAAATAAAATTAAATATTTTTAAAATATATTAAAATATTATAAAAATAATATTTTATGGTGTAAAATGAAAAACTAGACATAGGGTAATTTTTTGGAAATTTATTGGACCCCGAAAACATTTTTAAAAGCCAAAAACCTATTTTAAATAATTAATTAAATAAATCGGGCTGAACCGGGTTCAAACCGGGCTGAACCGGCCTGAACCCGGTCCAGCTGAACCCGACCGGACCGACCGCCCTAGTGGGTTGGGTCGGGTCCGCCCGACCGAACCCGTCCGCCCGAAACCATTAACCCGTTATCTTCTCCTCTTCCCTAACCCGACGACTCACCACCTTCCGCCGCCGGCAGCCGCGCCGTTCCGGCTCCTGTACCCGCCGTCGTCGCGCCGCTTCGCGTCCCTGCCAGCCCTCACCGTCCGCCTCTCCCTCTCCCTCGGTTCCCCTATATAACCCACGACTCCGCCGTCTTCCCCCTCCTTTTTTGTCTACCTCAGCCCTAGCTCTGGCTACCCCAAATTTCGGCCACCTCCTTCCTCCCAGCTCTCCCATCGCATCGCCCGGACGAGCCCTCGCCTCTCCGCCCTGCCCTAGGTCTCCGCCGGCTGCTCCCCTACCTCCACCTCCCTCTTTCCAGCAGCCCCGCTCCACCCGAGTCTGCCAGCGCCGACGACGCCGCCTCCCGCCCCTGAACTCGCCGCGACGCTGCCGCCCCGCTGCCCAGCCCTACTTGCCCCGCGCCGCCATCTCCTCCTCCTTCCTCCTCCTTCTTCTCCGGCACAGCAGGCCCCGAGCCCAAGCAGCAGCCCCTCCGGCCCGGTCGCCGTGCTCTGCCTCCGGCCGCCTGTCGCGCGCCGCCTTCCGGCCTCCCCGCCGTGTAGCGCTGCGTCCCCGGCTCCCTCCGGCCTGGGAGGCATTATATGACTGGATGCATTAGTTATAATCCTGGTGATTCTATTCATGATACAGAATCGTCCTGAGATATTCATGGTGATTCTGTATAGGATACAGTTTTTCATGACTTATTCCTTTGCTTAGACATTATATGACTGGATGCATTAGTTATAATCCTGCGTGGCGTGGACATGAGACGTCGTGGACATGAGACGTATGATTTCATTGGGTGGGAAGAGTCACACAGGCTACAGGTTGATTATATATATTATGCCGACGTCTTAGTCTCACTACGAGCTAGACAACCACATGATATCACTGCTATCGGCTCTCCAACACAGAGCTTGTAGTGGTTTCAGCCTGAGTTCTAGTGCTGCTCTTATCTTGCATATCACTTAGATGGTTATATAGTTTATCCTATTTATTTTATTATCTGCTGTACTGTATTTATTTTGGCATGAGCTTTCTTGTACCTTGCTATGTCCCCTGAGGACCTGGATCCGGATTATGTCCCCAGGATTAGCAGACGAGATCTACCCTGAGGTGTACGGAACATGAGTGCTTCTCGAAGCAGTACCAGAACCTGAGGACGAGGTGATCGCTGAGAACTTCTTCTGAACACCTGCTTCTTCCATGCTCAGTTTTATGGCAATTAAACTCTTTATTTCCTGTTTATGAGAACATTTGTAACAGACTTAATATCGGGTTGTTCCCTAATTTTATTTACTTTAGACTGGATGTTGATTTACTTTCTTTATTGCTGTTGATTTTATTATCTTTTGTGTGGATGAGATTAGTTTTGACTTGTTATTGTAGACATTATATTACAGCTTAAGTATGCCCGATGGATCCATTAAATTGGGTTTGTCCATCGGTGCGTGTTGTTGGCCATTGCCGCGCATCCAGTCCCTCCATATTTTGGGACTGGGGCGTGACATGGTTTTTGTGGTGGCCCATGCAGGTCAATGACTAAATTGTTCGGTTTCAACTTAGGGACCGAACAGGCCTGCAATAAGAATAGGAAAAATTTTTAGGATCTCATCCACTTGCTTGAAACGTTCTTGATATCTATATCGGATTTGAATCAATTTCTTGACTTGCATCTTGCCTTGATTCCTGTACGCCTCTTATTATTTATTTTGGTTACAGAGTTATGGATTCAAGAGCAAACGACGAAACTCCTGCAACATCATCACGGGATATTTTGGTAACCAATGAAGAGGAAGTAACACCAGTACAAGAAGGTCAATCCGCTCAACAACGCAGTCAAGCAAGTCAGCATACCTCGAGAATTCAGCAAGATGACACTCCACCATTGACGCAATTTACTCCACCAATGCCCGTAATTTCACAAGGGCAGGCCATGGACGGGCAGCAGATGTTTCAAATGATCTATGCAATAATGCAAGCTCAACAAGAGGCTTTGAGTCACAGCCTAGTAACCGTACTAGAGCAAGCAGATCTACCAGCACGACGACCAACGACCAACGACGGGCTCTATCGCCAATTTTCGCCAGCTGAAGCCTCGTACCTTCTCAGGTAAGGAGGAGACCACATAAGTTCATGAGTGGCTCACCAACATACAACATCAATTAGAAGCAGCTGAGATTCCACGAGAACGTTGGATGACTGCCGTCAGAATACAGTTGACGGACAATGCACATCACTGGTGGCTATCTGAGGAGACACGGCTCAGACCAGACCGAGTCACTTGGGAAGAGTTCTCTAGACTCTTTCTGGAGATGTACATTCCAGCCATCGCTCGATCAGAACTTCGGGACAAGTTCAATCGCCTCACTCAGGATAATCTGATAGTGGAAGAGTATAACGCAGAGTTCATTCGTCTGAGTCGTTTTGCCCCTACTTTGACTCAGACAGAAGAAGAAAAGGCTGAGAAGTTCTTCGACGGACTAAACATTGAGCTACAGAAACTAATTGGATCCGTTGCACCTACTTCGTACTCGAACGTCCTTGCTGCAGCACGACGCATGGAGCGTTTCATCAGGAGAGAGACCAGTCTGAAATGGCCATCCATATCAGCACCAGCCGGAGCACCACAAGAAGAAGTTGCAAAAAGATCTTACATACACCAGCCATCGGGAGCATCTCCACAGGCACTACCTGTCTGTCAATATTGTCGCAAGCGAGGCCATATCGAGAACGAGTGTAGACGAAAAAGGAGATTATGTTTAGCTTGCGGATCCAGTCAGCATTTAGTGAAGGAATGTCCTGAGCGTAGAGAATGAGCTTCAACGGTAAACCAATAAACGTTACCAGTACCGAGGCCAACCTATCCAGCGTTGGGAGCACCACAAACGGAAGTTCAAGAAGTCCTACCACCAGCTCCAGGAGGGTATCAGCCGAGGCCACCTTTGATACCCCAGGCACTGCTCTTCCAGCAGGCTCAGCAGCAGCAGAGGAATCGACGGCAAGGACGCGGACAAGCCCTGATGATGACCTTGGAGAATGCGCAGATTCATGGAGTAGCTAATGCGAGTAAGTTTTTATAGTTTCCTGCTTCTAGATTTGCTTTAGTTCGTTCCCGTTGGTTCGTGACCCTAGACTTGACCTGACAGTTTTAAATTGCTAATAATAGATAACCTAGTGTTATCCTAGTAATTTATTTTGAACTTGCCAATAACTTAGAATGTTTATAAATGATAACATGATAAGTTTTAAGGGATAAAACTGGTTTTCTAAAATTGTAATTTTCTAAATTTCCTTCATCCGGAAAATTTCATAACTTCCATCACTTAGGAAAATAATTTTTCCTATGTGTTATTTTTACACTCTCAATTTTGATTTTCTTGATTGTAATGTGCATCGAAAAATAATTGCAACCGTGTCATCTCTGTTGACCGGGTATTCTTTGATTGTGAGGACGCAATCCTCTTAAGGGGGTAGATTGTAAACCCCCTAATTTTTTGCAAGATTTTTAAAACTGGACTTTTCATAATTTTCTGGGAATTTTTGGAAATTTTTACTAATTAAAAACCAGGGTATTTTGGCATTAAATAAAATTAAATATTTTTAAAATATATTAAAATATTATAAAAATAATATTTTATGGTGTAAAATGAAAAACTAGACATAGGGTAATTTTTTGAGAATTTATTGGACCCCGAAAATATTTTTAAAAGCCAAAAACCTATTTTAAATAATTATTTAAATAAACCGGGCTGAACCGGGTTCAAACCGGGCTGAACCGGCCTGAACCCGACCGGACTGACCGCCCTAGCGGGTCGGGTCGGGTCCGCCCGACCGAACCCGTCCGCCCGAAACCATTAACCCGTTATCTTCTCCTCTCCCCTAACCCGACGACTCCCCACCTTCCGCCGCAGGCAGCCGCGCCATTCCGGCTCTTGCACCCGTCGTCGCTGCACCGCTTCGCGTCCCCTACAGCCCTCACCGTCCGCCTCTCCCTCTCCCTCGGTTCACCTATATAACCCGCGACTCCGCCGTCTTCAACCTCCTTTTCCGTCTACCTCAGCCCTAGCTCCGGCCACCCCAAATTCCGGCCACCTCCTTCCTCCCAGCTCTCCCCCTCGCATCGCCCGGATGAGCCCTGGCCTCTCCGCCCTGCCCTAGGTCTCCGCCGGCTGCTCCCCTACCTCCACCTCCCTCTTTCCAGCAGCCCCGCTCCACCCGAGTCTGCTAGCACCGACGACGCTGCCTCCCGCCCCTGAACTCACCGCGATGCTGCCGCCCCGCTGCCCAACCCGCCCTGCCCCGCGCCGCCATCTCCTTCTCCTTCCTATTCCTTCTTTCCCGACGCAGCAGGCCCCGAGCCCTAGCAGCAGCCCCTCCGGCCCGGTCGCCGTGCTCCGCCTCCGGTCGCCTGCCGCGCGCCGCCGTCTGGCCTCCCCGCCGTGCAGCGCTGCCTCCCCGGCTCCCTCCGGCCGGCCTCCCCCGCCGCAGCCCCGGCCAGCATCCCCAAACCCTAATCCTAGGCAACTCAGACCGGACACTGTGTCTCGTGTCGACACGCGAGGATACGAGAAACCCCAGTTTCCGGAGCCCTGTTCAGGTACTCATATCTCTCTCCTCGCTGCCCCGATTTCTATTCCGTCTGTTGCATCGTGAACCTTGCGTGACCCCCTCGGTGTCCGTGCAAACCGCTCGGTGCATCGCGACCTGTGGTGATCGCGAACCGCGATCCAAAAACAGGAAAACCAACGCCCTGTTTCACCCCGGAACTGAGTACGCCCCGCCAAACGGGACGACTTGGTCGCATACGGTCTTCACCGATACGTGCGCGTCGTTGATACGGACGTGCAGGATTTTGCAGAAGTTGATTCAGATGTGCGTGCACACCGGAATCAATGCGTATCCGCGGATACCGTCCCGTATCTATCCTTTCTAGTTCTCACTGTAACTTAGTGTACACACGTCGGATCGAGACAAAACTTGCGCCATCGAACTCGTAGCAATACGCTGGTCCTGTGACCCAAGTTTGGTTCGATTCTGAGAACGTTGACAAAATCGTGTGTCGTGGGCCCCATAGGCTCCACTTGACGGGCGATTTTGTGAACGGTTCATCAAAATCTATTTCTGGAAGTTCCGTTGGGTTCGTATCATCATTCTTGACTTGTTGACACTAAGTTTGACAGATTTGGAGACCGTTGACCCTGACTCACTTTTTGGTGCAAGGTGGCTCACATGTGGACCCCGCCTTGACCCGAAAATATCATTTTTGCCCCTGTGTCCAAATTGGACTTAAGGACAGGCGTTTCTAGCTGATTAATATTTTCTGGATCTGATGGTGATATCTATTTCAGCAACTGGAGTACTGCCTGCAATCCCCGCTGAAGCCAGAGCTATAATTGGAGCCGAAAACCCAGGTAAGTGTACCTTGCCAATCTCTGCAGTTTTGATACTTATTTTCTTGACATATATACTTGTTGTACATGCTTAAACCTAGGGCCGTGTGACATGCTTAGCATCCGATTATAGTCGGGTGCCAACACTGTACGCAGAGTTGTGCAACGTCACCTAGAGATGGATATCGTGACCCTTTGCATTCTTGTACTTGCTTTATCAAGTACGTTATACCCAGGACACCTGACACTATTCATGATACAGAATCGTCCTGAGATATTTATGGTGATTCACTATAGGATACAGTTTTTCATGACTTATTCCTTTGCTTAGACATTATATGACTGGATGCATTAGTTATAATCCTGCGTGGCATGGACATGAGACGTCGTGGACATGAGACGTATGATTTTATTGGGTGGGAAGAGTCACACAGGCTACAGGTTGATTATATATATTATACCGACGTCTTAGTCTCACTACGAGCTAGACAACCACATGATATCACTGCTACCGGCTCCCCAACACAGAGCTTGTAGTGGTTTCAGCCTGAGTTCTAGTGCTGCTCTTATCTTGCATATCACTTAGATGGTTATATAGTTTACCCTATTTATTTTATTATCTGCTGCACTGTATTTATTTTGGCATGAGCTTTCTTGTACCTTGCTATATCCCCTGAGGACCTGAATCCGGATTATGTCCCCAGGATTAGCAGACGAGATCTACCCTGAGGTGTACGGAACATGAGCGCTTCTCGGAGCAGTACCAGAACCTGAGGACGAGGTGATCGCTGAGGACTTCTCCTGAATATCTGCTTCTTCCATGCTCAGTTTTATGGCAATTAAACTCTTTATTTCCTGTTTATGAGAACATTTGTAACAGACTTAATATCGGGTTGTTCCCCGATTTTATTTACTTTAGACTGGATGTTGATTTACTTTCCTTATTGCTGTTGATTTTATTATCTTTTGTGTGGATGAGATTAGTTTTGACTTATTGTTGTAGACATTATATTACAGCTTAAGTATGCCCGATGGATCCATTAAATTGGGTTTGTCCATCGGTGCGTGCTGCTGGTCATTGTCGCGCATCCAGTCCCTCGATATTTTGGGACTGGGGCGTGACAGG
This sequence comes from Iris macrosiphon, assembly GCA_036927795.1. Lineage (NCBI taxonomy): Eukaryota > Viridiplantae > Streptophyta > Magnoliopsida > Asparagales > Iridaceae > Iris > Iris macrosiphon. The sequence goes on along the minus strand of JAYESA010000008.1, from coordinate 167,787,425 downwards.
TTGTGTCTCCAATTTCGATTGGAACATCAACTGCGCAAGATTGGATTTATTGGGATTTAAAACTAGATTATTGCAACAAATATTATGCAACTAAAATAAAACACAATATAGAGTATTTAAGAGTTACACAAGGGTCAGATGGGTAGTCTGGCATGTCTAAAAAATATGTATGAAATTTGTTTGAAGGTAAATACTAGGGTGGTGCTCTAATTATCGAAGCAACGATAAGGTGTATTAAATATTGCACAAATATTTCTAATTTGCTGCATTCAACTCTAGTTGTCACGAATTTAATCCTAGTCTCTCTACCTAAACTAAATAAACCTAAATTTGATCGAGGGGGTTTACAATCTACCCTTCTTAGAGTATTTTGTCCTCGAAATTAAAACAAACATATGGTAAGCACTACTGACTGGAATTAAATGCTACTACATACCTAGGCCTTCGAAGAGCTGGAGAAAATGCTGTCGAATCTCATCCTCGCGTTCCCAGGTCGACTCGCCTGGGGTATGATGTCTCTATGCGACATGAACTAGGGGGATAGTCTGACCTCGCAATACCTTCTCGCTTCTCTCCATGATCTCTACAGGCTCCTCTTGATATGACAAACTCGGCCCGACTGTGATCTCTGAGTGGTCAAGCACATGACTTGGATCTGGCATATACCTCCTTAGCTGATATACGTGGAAGACGTCATGAACTCCTTCTAAAGTCTGTGGTAAGGCTAATCTGTAAGCCACCTCTCCGATGCGTTTCAACAGATCGAATAGGACGATGTACCTCGGACTCAGCTTTCCTCTGCCTCCAAATCTGATGGTTCCTCGGGTAGGAGAGATTTTCAAAAATACATGATCTCCAACCTAGAACTCTAGGGGTCATCGATGTGCATTTGCCCTATGCTTCTGTCTGTCCTGTGCTGCTCGCAGGTGTCCTTGGAACTTATTTACCTTCTCTACTGTATGAACAACCAACTCTAGTCCAAGAATCTGTCTCTCGCCCACATTGATCCAACACACTGGGGAACAATACTTCCTGCCAAACAATGCTTCATAGGGAGCCATCTGAATGCTCGTTTGATAGCTATTGTTGTAAGAAAATTTAACCAAATACACATGGTCCTCCCATGATCCTCCGAAATCAAGCATGCATGCCCTTAACATGTCTTCCAGTGTCTGAATGGTGCGCTTGGACTGGCCATCTGTTTGCGGGTGATACGATATGCTGAACTTCGGGCGGGTACCGAGACTCTCTTGCATACTCCGCCAAAAGTAAGATGTGAACCTCGTATCCCTGTCGGACACTATACTGACTGGCACTCCATGCAGTCGTACGATCTCCCTCATATACATATCTTCTAGAACTTCTGTAGACTGCCCAACTCTGAATGGTAAAAAGTGAGCGGACTTGGTGAGTCTATCCACGATTAATCATACTGCATTGCGACCATTAGGACTCCTCGGAAAGCCCATAACGAAGTCCAAAGTGATGTGCTCCCATTTCCACTCCGGTATCGGAAGCGGCTGAAGTAACCCTGCTGACCTCTGATGCTCCGCCTTGACCTGTTGACACACCAGACACTTTACCACAAAGCGGGCTATCTCTCTCTTTATTCCATGCCACCAATAGTACTGCCTCAAGTCTTTGTACATCTTCGTGCCTCCTGCATGAATAGAGTAAGTTAAACTGTGCTCCTCTGACATCAGCTCCTGACGAAGTTCTCCATTCGGAACATAGAGACGATCTCCACACCTCAAAGTCCCGTCCTCATGTATGCGCAATCCTGTCTGTATTCCGGCCTCTGTCCTCTGTCGAAGTCTCTAGAATCTGGCATCTTTTGCTAAGGCAGCCTTGATTCTCTCAACCAATGTTGATTGCAACTGGAAACTTGACAACTGGCCGTCTGTTCCGGGCATAATGACCTCTATACCCATCTGCTCTAGGTCTCTCAACAAATGTTGCTGGGTAGTAAAAAAGAATGCCATGGGTCTCCTGCTTAATGCATCAGCTACTACATTGGCCTTTCCTGGATAGTACTGCAGCTCAATCTCAAAGTCTGTCATCACCTCGAGCCAACGTCTTTGTCTCTGGTTCAGGTCCTTCTGAGTATAGACGTACTTTAGGCTTTTATGATCTATGAATATCTCCACTCGTTCTCCGTATAGATAGTGCCTGCAAAGCTTCAAGGCAAAGATCACTGCGGCAAGCTCCAAGTCGTGAGTGGGATAGTTCTTCTCATGGGTCATCAACTATCTAGAGGCATAGGCCACAACCTTTCCATGCTGCATCAAGACGCATCCTAATCCTTTCCCGGACGCATCGCTATAGATTACGAATCCTCCGGGTCCAGAAAGAATGGTCAAGATAGGTGCCATAGTCAGAAGCTTCTTCAGCTCATTGAACGCCGTCTGACACTCCTCTGTCCAGGTGAACTCCTGCTCCTTGCGGGTCAAACGGGTCATCGGCTCTGCGATCCTTGCAAAGTTTTCTATGAACCTCCGGTAATATCCTGTAAGTCGTAGGAAACTCTTCATCTCTGAGACGTTGGTAGGGGGTCAGCCACGTCTCTACTGAAATCTTCGCTGTATCTACCGAAATACCATCTCCCAAGATAACGTATCCGAGAAAAGCGACACGATCTAGAAGAAACTCACACTTGCTCAGCTTTGCATAAAGTTTCTCACGCCTCAGCGTCTCTAACACTAGTCTCAAATGCTCTTCGTGCTCCTCGTGGCTCTTTGAATACACCAAGATGTCGTCGATGAAGACTACTACGAACTGGTCTAGGTATTGGTGGAAGACTCTGTTCATCAAGTTCATAAATATGGCTGGTACATTCGTCAGTCCAAAAGGCATCACCAAGAACTCGTAGTGACCATAACGAGTCCTGTATGCTGTCTTTGGAATGTCTTCTCTCCGCACCTTTACCTGATGATAGCCCGATCTCAAGTCAATCTTCGTGAACACCACTGCTCCTGTCAGCTGGTCGAACAAATCATCAATCCGCGGCAAGGGATACTTGTTCTTGATAGTCAAAGCATTAAGGGCTCTGTAATCAATGCACATACGTACTGTCCCATCTTTATTTGGTACAAACAATACTGGTGCTCCCCAGGGTGATGCACTAGGACGAACAAATCCCTTGATCTGCAACTCTCATAACTATAGCTTCAGCTCATCTAGTTCCTTCTTCGCCAATCGGTACACATTGGAAGATATCGGCGTTGCTCTGGGTACTAACTCAATAGTGAACTCCACGTCTCTATCTGGCAGTAAGCCTGGTAACTCCTCCAGGAAAATATCCTCGAACTCTGCAACTATCGGTGGGGGTGCCGTCTCCATAGCCATATAAGCTCCAGCTGTCTGTCCTACTCCTTGCTCGAAGGTCCCTCTCATGTACTCAAACTCCGGTTGATCTGGCGGTCTAAAAATGATGCTACCTCTCCGGCAATCCAATACGACATTATACTGGCTCAACCAGTCCATGCCTAACACAACATCAAAGTTTGGCATCGGGAGTACCAAAAATTATGCTCTCATCTCTCGACCACACACGACTACTAAGCACATTCTAATTGTCACGACCCGATTCCGTAGAATCACTTGAGGCGTCCCCCGAATCGTGACCGCCGTGCGGGCCTGGAGTTGCGCCCGCACAAGGCTTTAATGATTTGCATAGCAAGCACATATTCAGAGTACGCAGATAAATTGAAACACAGATTTGAAACATAGAAAAGTTCTCTTTATTGATAATGAACATCTATTACAAACTCTTGAACGAGTTAGCTAATATGCCGAACGGCTTACAAAAGAGATGACTCAAAATGAGATAGCAGTCCTGTACATTACATCCCTTTATAAACTCAAAATGATAAAGACCTCCAGGCTGGAGGATAGCTTTGCCACGGAGCTACATTTGTGTATGAAGAGTTGCAGCTTCGGACTTCAAAGGCTTCGAGGCGCGGTGAAGATGCACCAACAGCTTGGACTGGATCGGGTAGACGACTTCGGCTCCTCGCTCGGTTCGCCTTGGTGCGGAGAACCTGTTTCAACGAGGGTCAGCATATCGAAACATGCTGGTGAAGGCGAACTAGCCTGACTATACCAATCAACACGTTGTTTAGTGAAACATGCATATTTTGTGGGTTTCTATCTTGCCTTAGTTCATTTACAAGTAAGCAGCATATTGAATTTACTGAAATGAACGTGCCACCGTTCGGTGGATTTTACCTGCCCCTCTGAATTACCTGCACAATACTTACCATGCCTTCCCTGAAACGAAGACACAAGTTAGTATGCAACAGGTTTAAATATACATAGGATCACTGGCTTGATGCCACGAAGGGACGGGTTATAGTCTCAAGACACAAATGATATACAACGCAGGTGGCGAGCCCCGCTGCATAAAACTTTGCCCCCATAACATACGACTATACATACGTTCCGTCCGGATCGGATCGGTCCCGGCGCCCCGGTGACCGTCCGCGGAACTCATAACATACCTTGTGCACAAGTTGTCCGTGATCAAGAGCACTCATAGAATTTGTTCCATAGCATAACAGTTTTGCATAGTCATCCTGACAGTTTATTTCGTAACAAGCATATATTTCCATACTTAGCACGATTCATAGAACAGTTATAAACGAACTAGCATACAGGATGATAACCGTTCATAAGTTTAGTTGACAAGCAATATTTCCAAGTCTATTCCCTTTTTATCTTAATCTCTTTTATTATTACTTGGTATCGTTTGATCGGGGCGAAGGAGTGAGGCTTGGAAGCAAGGCTAGCTAATCGGGTTGGTAGCCACTCACTTAGATTTTGGAAAGAAGAAGGAAAGAGGCGCTTCACGACTCCACTCGCAAGCCGCCTACTGCTAGTTCACCTGCACACGAACAGCTCGATTAATACTTTTTCTTCTCTTTCCAATCTCAGAATAGAAGTACAAGTCAATGAACGAAAACAATGAAAACCATCGAAACCGTTCAAAGAAAACAAGCAAGTCCCAAAACCAACTCAAAGCACGAAAGCAACAAGCGATATCGAAAACCGAGGCAATAAAAGATAGCAGCGGAGAGGTCCCTCCTGACTCTGCCGCTAAGCCGATCCTTGGGGCACAGTCCACTAAATATGGAGATCGATTCCGAAGAAACAAATCCATAACGAGGACGAGTTCTTAATTCAATCTATCCCGATCGAACGATACTGTCTTGTGTTTCTTAGCCGCGCTCTCCGCACCGGGAGAACGGGGCGCTACATCCTACCCAACCAATTGGAAGTTTCGTCCCGAAACTTAAGAATAGAACCAACCGTTAGGGGTTATTGGGTTGAGGCAAGAGCTTAGAGGGGAGTAGACAATCCCGAGCTACGTGGCCTGGCCTGCCACAGTTGAAGCATAGACCTTTTCTGCTGTAACATCTATCAGTAGTGTGCCCTTGCCTTTTACAGTAATCACAGAATGGTCTCGGGTTTCCTTTTTATGAACCGCCGTGGTTAGGGCATTTTGCAGCGGTATTTTCTCTATCGTTGCCTTGGCGTTTGTGATTGTAGGTATGCACAGCGCCGATGGAAACGTGAGGATACTGCGGTTCGAGAGATAGGGCGTGATTCATGACTTCACGCATTGTCCCGAACTGATTATTGACCACGTGCGAATGGATGGCAGGACGGAGACCACCTTCAAACCTTCTAGCTCGACTCGCTGCATCAGGTAAATAGGCCCTAGCGAATTTGGAGAGTCGGTTGAATTCGGCGGAATACTCTTTAACTGTCATCCTGCCTTGCCTCAGTTGCACGAAGTCATTTTCCATTTGACGTTGTACTGGAGGGGGTATAAACTCCTCTTCGAACGCGGCACGAAAGGTCGTCCACGAGATCGCCTCCTCTCCGTGATCAAATTGGAGAGATCGTCGATGCACGTCCCACCAATCGTGTGCGTTGAGGTGGAGCTGTAGTTGCGCGCAGGCGACGCGCTTATCTTCGGGGACCTCTAGCAGAGCGAAGTGATCTTCAAGTTCTGCTAGCCAATCTAGAGCTACCACTGGATCCTCAGTCCCGTTGAATGGGGTATTACAGACTTTCTTGAAGTGTCCCAAGTTGAAGGCAGTCACGTCCCTCGGCCTTGGAATTTGTGGCGTCTCTACTTCAAGCACGGGCTGTTCCACCAGAGTCGTTGCTGTTGCGGCGGAATGGTTGGCAGCCAAAGTCTGAACGATTTGTTACAGGGCATCGACCTGCTTCTGTTGGACTGAGAATCGGGTCTCTAGATTACTCTCGAGCTTGGCTTGGCGGGCATCGTCTCGTTGTCGTTGCAATTCTAACATTTGCATTACCCGCTCAAGCGGGTCGACTTGAGACATGCCTCGTTGACTCCGAGAGCTTCTCGAAGTATCCGAACTGCTTTCTTGTGTTTCGTTCGGTGGTTGCGCTGCAGATTGCGCTGGAACCATTCCTTCAAAAGAAGGTAAATTACATTAGAATCATAATGTATTATGGACTTATTGCATGAACGTATCTCATTTTGGCCTAGCGAGTTCAAGAGTTCGCATAGGAATTTGATCGTTAAAGGAACTTTTCCAGCACGAAGTCTAAGGAACTTTGAATCTGTGCTCTGATACCACTATGTCACGACCCGATTCCGTAGAATCACTTGAGGCGTCCCCCGAATCGTGACCGCCGTACGGGCCTGGAGTTGCGCCCGCACAAGGCTTTAATGATTTGCATAGCAAGCACATATTCAGAGTACGCAGATAAATTGAAACACAGATTTGAAACATAGAAAAGTTCTCTTTATTGATAATAAACATCTATTACAAACTCTTGAACGAGTTAGCTAATATGCCGAACGGCTTACAAAAGAGATGACTCAAAATAAGATAGCAGTCCTGTACATTACATCCCTTTATAAACTCAAAATGATAAAGACCTCCAGGCTGGAGGATAGCTTTGCCACGGAGCTGCATTTGTGTATGAAGAGTTGCAGCTTCGGACTTCAAAGGCTTCGAGGCACGGTGAAGATGCGCCAACAGCTTGGACTGGATCGGGTAGACGACTTCGGCTCCTCGCTCGGTTCGCCTTGGTGCGGAGAACCTGTTTCAACGAGGGTCAGCATATCGAAACATGCTGGTGAAGGCGAACTAGCCTGACTATACCAATCAACACGTTGTTTAGTGAAACATGCATATTTTGTGGGTTTCTATCTTGCCTTAGTTCATTTACAAGTAAGCAGCATATTGAATTTACTGAAATGAACGTGCCACCGTTCGGTAGATTTTACCTGCCCGTCTGAATTACCTGCACAATACTTACCATGCCTTCCCTGAAACGAAGACACAAGTTAGTATGCAACAGGTTTAAATATACATAGGATCACTGGCTTGATGCCACGAAGGGACGGGTTATAGTCTCAAGACACAAATGATATACAACGCAGGTGGCGAGCCCCGCTGCATAACACTTTGCCCCCATAACATACGACTATACATACGTTCCGTCCGGATCGGATCGGTCCTGGCGCCCCGGTGACCGTCCGCGGAACTCATAACATACCTTGTGCACAAGTTGTCCGTGATCAAGAGCACTCATAGAATTTGTTCCATAGCATAACAGTTTTGCATAGTCATCCTGACAGTTTATTTCGTAACAAGCATATATTTCCATACTTAGCACGATTCATAGAACATTTATAAATGAACTAGCATACAGGATGATAACCGTTCATAAGTTTAGTTGAGAAGCAATATTTCTAAGTCTATTCCCTTTTTATCTTAATCTCTTTTATTATTACTTGGTATCGTTTGATCGGGGCGAAGGAGTGAGGCTTGGAAACAAGGCTAGCTAATCGGGTTGGTAGCCACTCACTTAGATTTTGGAAAGAAGAAGGAAAGAGGCGCTTTACGACTCCGCTCGCAAGCCGCCTACTGCTCGTTCACCTGCACACGAACAGCTCGATTAATACTTCTTCCTCTCTTTCCAATCTCGGAATAGAAGTGCAAGTCAATGAACGAAAACAATGAAAACCATCGAAACCGTTCAAAGAAAACAAGCAAGTCCCAAAACCAACTCAAAGCATGAAAGCAACAAGCGACATCGAAAACCGAGGCAATAAAAGATAGCAGCGGAGAGGTCCCTCCTGACTCTGCCGCTAAGCCGATCCTTGGGGCGCAGTCCACTGAATATGGGGATCGATTCCGAAGAAACAAATCCATAACGAGGACGAGTTCTTAATTCAATCTATCCTTATCGAACGATACCGTCTTGTGTTTCTTAGCCGCGCTCTCCGCACCGGGAGAACGGGGCGCTACACTAATAGTGCTGGTTACTGATACGATGCCTCCTCCGGTAAGAATCTTCCAACTCTTAGGTAAGGGGGACGTAGCTACTCTATGCATAGCTACGAAACTAATAGATATAAAAGATAGTGTAGCACCAGAATTAAATAATGCAGTCGCAGGTAATGATACAACTAAAATGGTACCTGTGATAGCTTCTCCTTCTGTTTCTTCCTCCGTTGCTGCTAATGCAAAGGCCTGTCCTTGCCTCTGCCCTCCGGCCTGCTGTCTGGCGCGATCAAACTGTGCCTCCTGTGGGGCCATGGGTGGTCCCCTCTGAAATCCTTCGAGTGCTGGTGGACGTTGAACTCCTGGCGGTGGTAGTATCCTCAGGGCTGGTGCTGCTGGCCTCTGTCCTGTCTGTGGTGCTGTATCTCTGCGCTGTGGGCAATCTCTGGCAAGGTGCTGACTTGCTCCACATATCATGCACAATCCTAGCTTCTTCCGAGAATCTCTGATTACGTATCCCTTCTTTCCATAATGGTGACAAGTCAGAATCTCCTTGTGCTGGTATGGCACTGTCCTCTGCTGCATCTGTGCTTCGGGACTACGGATCGGTCCTCCTGCTCCGGGCTGGGCTCTGGCTGGTACGGTCGTGCTGGAACATCTTGCTCCTCTGCCAAAGACTTCCTAGATCCTCGTCTCTGAAAGAACCTCCTTATAAGAAATCCTCGACTGGGTGGTGGTGTACCTCTGCAGCTCGAAAGTTAGGCCGTGATGGAATCTTTGGGCCTTCTCTAGATCATTGGGTATCAGGACGGCACCAAATCTGCTAGGTCGGCTAAACTCCGTGTCATATGCGTCTACGGTCATATTCCTTATTCTAGATGCAGGAACTGGGAGTACAGGACATTTCTGACTGTAGTCGAGAAATACTTTTCATTGAAGTACTCTAAGAACTGCTCTCACGTCTGCATCTTGCCTACGCTGCGCTCTATGGAATCCCACCAGTGATGGGCGTTGCCTTTCAGTTGGGCCCTCACTGCGGTCATCCAAAGGTCTGGATGTAGCTGAGAAGCCTCTAGTAGCATCTTTGTCTTGACGACCCAATCGGAGATCTCCTCTGCGGTCTCGTTGACCGAAAAAGTATCCTGGCCCATCTGTCAGAACCCTCGTACAGTACCAACTGTCTGAACTAGTGGAGGTGATGGTACGGGTGCTGGGGCAGGAATCCTATCTAGAACCGCCATCAAGCTCTGTCTCAGCATCTCGGTCTGTTGCCACTGTGCCTGCATCATAGCCTGGAAGAACTGAAGCATCTGTGGCTGTCCATCTGATTGTGGCATCTGAGGTGGATAGGGTGAAGATGGTGGCACTGGGACCTCCGATTGTGTGGTAGGTGTCTCCTCAGATGTCGGCCTCTCGGTTTGTGGCATCGGCGTTGCCCCCAAAATCTGGCCCTCGAAATGCTGTATTGGGATTGTCTGTGAAGTCTGACCCTCATGCTGCTGCGTAGGGTCGCCCTGAGAAGTCTCGCGCCAATGTATCAGCGGGGCCTGTAATGGTGGTTGCTCTCCAGGTGGCCCCTGGGATATCTTCTCTCTCCGGGTGGTATCGGTTGGCACCACGGCACCGTGTGCTCCTCGTCCACTGTGCAAGTTCATCTTGCTGCAAGAGATAGAGCTTCATTAAAAGTGTATGGAATCAAGCAAACATGATGCAGATATTTAGAAATAATACGAAGAAAGTTCAAAGACGTAATCAAAGTGGATGAGACCTAGTAATTTCTATCCTATTGTAGGCTCGCTGGGCATGTTACCATACCGTAAGCAATAAATAGGAGACTTGCATGGGCCACCACTAAAAATATATCATGCCCCAGTCCCAAAATATACGGGACCAGGCCACGTGGCAATAGCCAGCTAATACGTCTCCGAGGAAATACCCAATTTAACGGATCCTACGAAGCGTACTTCGCTGTCCTAAAATACTAACAAGTCCAATACTAACATCAAAACAGGTAATCTAATCTCATCCACAATATAACAAGAAATACTAAAATAGATGCTGGAAGATAAACGCCAGTCTGAAATATCATAGTACAATCCAAAATATCTGGTGGGAACAAACCCACTACTATGACGAAATAAAAGTACCGAAAGACAGATAAAATGAGTAATGACTAGGGCATCGGCTGACTAGATAATGATGCTCCAATCCTAGACAGAAGGCCTCCCAAATGATCACGGAAACTATGGCGATAGCACCTCTAGCTCCTCCTCGGATGCGTACCTCGTCTCCTATCCTGGTTCGTACACAGTGGGATAATATGCCTCATCCAAATCTGGAAAGGAATCAGGTCCTCAGAGGGACATAACAAGATACATAGAAGCATGCCATAAAGTAAATACTGAATAAAATAAAAGGAGTGTGCTAACCATCTATGTGAATGCAATGTGAGGAAAATATTGGTACGTATGGGTAGGTATAGGCATAATGTCCAACACTCCGAAAAGTGTGGTATCTGTACATGTAACGTCCATCATTCCAAAGAATGAGGTATCTATAAATGTATATACGTCCGTATTGCTCCAAAGAACACGGTATCTGTATAAAGGAAGTCATTGCATCAGTGGCTCCTCCGGATACTACGGAATCCAATGTGTGTATCCCATACGCCTACTAGCTGTCCTCCCCGCCCAATATAGATATACAAGTTGACTACACGACGTACATACCATGTATCTATATGCCAAGTCTCTACTAATTATATAATCCCTGATTATGTACTAAACCGTGATGCATGTCACACACACCGATAGCTAGTCAAGTATGCGGACCCGTATCCCAACTTAAATTTGTCATCGTGATGCGTGTAAGAGTATCAGGTCTCGGAAGATATCAGAATATCCTTACAATAATGGGTGAGTCTTCTAGTGACTAGGTCAAGTGCACTACTCATCGACGCATCCGTCGACTTCACCCGAATCAATCTCGGACGCGCACAGTTGTATAAAATAATGCTACAAGATATCATACAATATTTACATATTTTAAATTAAATAGTAAATATGACAAGGTATCTTGCCTGGGTCCTCAAGCTATGAATGCCAATAACCTGCTCCTGCAGTCTCTCCTGACTGATCCAACGACCCTATACATATAATATAATATAGAAATTTGATCATCAGACACTAAAGTGATACACACAGAACCACGACGCTGCTCTTAGACACTGACACAAGGGGTTACAGTTGGTCAACCAACAGAGTCGCGTGTGCACGCAGCTAAGACATACATTTGTCCTGTCCACGAGTGGCATGTACGCCAAGACAACGAAACGTCCGGATACGCTATGCAACTAAGACATATAATACTACATTATAAATCTTAACTAGCATGTTATAAGAATACGTGCACAAGACTAGTTGTCCAAGTCCTAGGTCAACACAGTGTTCATAATTATAAGTCAATTATTAATATAGAAATTATTTATCATTAATTACTAGCTTATAATAACACACATACACTTATATTACTCTTATAGATTTATCCGTGTCTGTTAGACGACACATCGATACCACGACACGTGAAGTAAAAGGGGTGAAGTAAACGGGTACCTAGTTGTGGCTGAGTGGGGGGGGGTCTGGTTCGTCGACGGCTGTTCTCCGGCGTGAGGGCGGAGCTCCGGCATCGCACGGGGAAGCAACGGCAACAGCGGCAGTAACGGCAGCAGTTGCAGCAGCTTTGGCAGCGGCAGCTTTGCGGTGGGGGTCTATCGGCGAGGTGGTCGGGAGGTGGATGGTGGTGTTGATGGTGGTGTCGGGCTGGCTATGGCGGAGATGGTGATGATGGTGGAGTTAAAGTGGACCGGCGGGTGCAGGCGGGCTGGGGTGGGAGTCCGACGTCGAGGGGGAAGGGCAGGCGGAGGAGGTGGTGGCTGTGACGGTGATGGTGTCGGGTAAAGAGGAGGCGGAGGTAGAGGGATAAAAAATAGGGTTCGGCTAGGGTTTATGGGTTTCTAGGGTTTGAAGAGAGAGGAATATATTTATATAGGAGAGAGGAATAGGGGGTTGACCTCGGGAATTGGGCCAGCCAGGGCTCTTTGGGGTGGGAAATATGTCTACATGAAAGGGTGTAGGGTATACATGGGTCTTGTTGGGTAGTTTTGGGTGAGGTTGGTCTTCATATTAAATTAAATAAGAATTAGTGTAAGCGATGACTTTCAATTAATTAGAATTATATGGGAGTAGGATTTTGTGAAACGCAGTTGTTATGGACATGGCAGATTCAGAATTAAATAATGTCCTTATTTGGGTTGTATAAAAATGGGTTGAGGTTGTGTCTCCAATTTCAATTGGAACAGCAACTGCGCAAGGTTGGATTTATTAGGATTTAAAACTAGACTATTATAACGAATATTGTGCAACTAAAATAAAGCACAATATAGAGTATTTAAGAGTTACATAAGGGTCAGATGGGTAGTCTGGCATGTCTAGGAAATGTGTATAAAATTTGTTTGAAGGTAAATACTAGGGTGGTGCTCTAATTATCGAAGTAACGGTAAGGTGTATTAAATATTGCACAAATATTTCTAATTTGCTGCATTCAACTCTAGTTGTCACGAATTTAATCCTAGTCTCTCTACCTAAACTAAATAAACCTAAATTTGGTCGAGGGGGTTTACAGACCGCGAGACGACTTTCGAGCAGATCGTAGGGGACGCTCAGATGGCAGATGATGACTTGGAGCTCAAGTCCAAGAGAGGCAGGGATGATTCAGGTAGTGCGAGTGGTAGTTCGGGACCGGCTAAGCGTCCCTATGTGCAGAAGGCAGCGCAGCAGGGGCAAGATCAGAGAGTGCCCACTTGTGCCTACTGCAGGAAGGCAGGACACACTTGGGATGTTTGTAGGAGGAGGCTGAATGTATGTTTGTTCTGTGGATCCGCTGCTCACTAGATGCGAGATTGCCCCACTGTACCTCCATATGGTGGAGCAGAGGATCGGAGAGTTGGAGCTAGGCCACCTGTGGCACAGCATCATGCCCCGTACCAGCAGAGGGAGATACCCCAGCAGGGCAGGGCTTATGCGTTGACGGTTGAGGAGGCCGATGCTACGGGTATCGGGTTAGCAGGTTTGTCTCTTTTTGTTCTTCTTTCTGTACTTTTCCATTCCTTGTGGTGTGCTTCATTAGTACATGTTAGACTTTCTTTTGTGCTGCGGTAGATAGTGTAGTGACCCTGATTGAGACCGTGATAACACGACCAGTAGGACCATTATCTTGCATGTTGCTTAGGTAGAATTTCTTGACTGTGATTGTTGGGGGTTTGACCTAGAAGAAGTGCGATCGACTTTAAATTTCGAGGACAAAATTTTCTAAGGAGGATAGGATTGTCACTACCCCATTTCCAAGACAGGGTATTTTTTTATTTTAATTTGGTAAATTGTGTATTGATCATAAATATTTGTGTTAATATTTAATTAGATGCATGTATTATTTTTTATTAGTTATTTTAGGATTTTGGCTAGCCTGGACCCATGTCAGACCCTAGTGGACCCTTGCCAGACCCAACCAACACCCTTGTCAGACTTATTTATTGGTTTAGAATAGTTAATTATATTTTAATTAGTTAGTTGGAGTGATTAGGAATTAATTAGAGTGCATTTGGAACCCCAAACCCAAACCCTATTTTTGGATGACTTAATTGGAGGGCATTTTGGTCTTTGTACCTAAATGCAAACCCTAACCCTTACTAATTCCTACATGGCCGGACCTCCCCCCCTTCTATTTTATTTCTTCTTCTTTATTTTCTTCTCTCCATTCTTCTTTCTTCACTTCTTCTATTTTCTTCTCCCATTTCAAGTAATTTCTTCGCATTCCTCCTCTTCCTTCATTTATTTCTCTCATGAATACAAACCCTAGCCCTTCATTTTTCCCTAACCTAGGTGTGTAGAGATTAAATTTGGTGTAGAGGCTTGGTTTGGAGGCTTGGAGGCTTGGTGTGGTAGATTTGTGACTTTTTAGAGACTTTGGCTTTGGGATTCCAACTTCCAAGAGGTAAACCCTAACTTTCCTCTTAGTGATTACTCTAATATAGTATAATTAGTAGTTTAGAACCTTCTTAGACCTTAGGGCTACCCATGGGAGGAAGTTGGAGCTTGTTTGGATGTGTTTGGAGACTTTGGCATTAGGTTTTGTGTCAATTTTGGGTGAAATCCAAGATTGGCCCAATTTTGGGTATTGTCTTAGGTTAGACGGACCTAGATAGACATGCTTGGGTGTCTTGAGGGTAAGTATATGTCCCCATTCGGACACGTGAGGTCGTGTCGTAGAGATTTGGGCGTTTCGGGCGATTTGGGGGTTTTTCGTCGCCGTGGGTTCCACATGCATGTGGAATTTTGCCACGGACCTAGAATCGGAGTGTTAACATTTTTTTTTGAGGTTTTAGACATCGATTAGAACTCATAGGTAAATTTTAGGTCAATTTTGAGTAGGTTGGGTGTGTGTTTTACGAGGTATCGCGAGCCGCACACGAAGTGTTCGCCGAAATGATCAAATGGCTATTTCGACTTGGTTTCTAGGTTTTGGGCTTGTGCGCGGATTGGTTTAGCCTTGGGGAGTGTGTATTAGAGTTTTTGGATTATATATATATATATATATATATATATATATATATATATATATATATATATATATATATATATATGTGTGTGGGTGGGTGAGTGTGGTTGAGTGTGGATAGTGTGTGTGTGGTTTGTGTGTGAGTGTGAGGTGTAGTTGTGAGTGTATGCGTGTGAGTAGGTGTAGGTGTGTATATATATATATATATATATATATATATATATATATATATATATATATATATATATATGTGAGTGTGTAGTGTTTGTGTTGTATGAGTGTTGAGTGAGTAGTGTGTGTGAGTGTAGTATGTTTGTGTATAGGTGTGTTTGAGTGTGTGTTAGTGTGTGTGTGTGTGTGTGTTAGTGTGTGTTGTGTGAGATATATATATATACGGCAGCAGCAGCAGCAGCAGCAGCGACAATGCAATATCAGCGGCAGTAGCGCAGTATCAGCAGCGGCTAGTACCCTTTATATATATATATATATATATATATATATATATATATATATATATATATAGATGTATATATATATGTATATATATAAAGATAGATATAAGTATATGTATATATATGTGTATGGATATATATATATAGATAGGTAAATATATATAGATATGTATATAGATACATATATCTATATAGCTAGATACATTGTATATATATATAGATATACTTATATATATGTATTGATGTTTACATATAGTAATATATATAGGTATATATATATATTTAGATAGTTATCTAGTTAGTTAGAGTTAGAGGGTAAGGTATCTCAATACCTTGAGATACCAAGGTATTGAGGTATAGGCCTCGTTCAGGTGCGTATATTTTCTTCCTCGTAGCTCGGATTTCGATTCCGCAAATTGCGTTGCGAAGCCTGTATGACCCTCTCGGTGCCCAGACAAACCGCTCGGGGCATCGCGTCCTGTGGTGATCGCACACCGCGATCCAAAAACAGGAAAAACCAGACCCTATTTCACCCCGGAACCGAGTACGCCCCACCAAACGGGACGACTTGGTCGCATACGGTCTTCACAGATTCGTGCGCGTCGTTGATACGAACGTGTGGGATTTCGCAGAAGTCGATTCGGGTGTGCGTGCACACCGGGATCAACGCGTATCCGCGGACATCGCCCCGTATCCGACTTTTCTATAATTTACCCTAATTTTGTGTACACACGTCGGATTGAGACGAAACTTACGCCATCGGACTCATAGCAATACGCTGGTCCTGTGGGTCAAGTTTGGTTCGATTATGAGAACGTTGACGAAATTGCGTGTCGTGGGCCCCATAGGTCCCGCTCGACGGGCGATTTTGTGATCGGCTCATCGGAATTCAATTCTGGAAGTTCCGTTGGGTTCGTATCACCGTTCCTGACCTGTTGACACTAAGTTTGGTGAATTTGGAGACCTTTGACCCTGACACGTTTTTCGGTGCAAAGCGGGCCCACCTGTGGACCCCGTTCTGACCCGAAATTGCCGTTTTTGTCCTTGTCTCCAAATTGGACTCAAGGACAGGCGTTTCTAGCTGATTGATATTTTCTGGATCTGATGGTGATATTTATTTCAGCAACCGGATTACCGCCTGCAAATCCAACTGAAGTCAGAGCTGCAATCAGAGCCGAAACCACAGGCAAGTGTACCTTGCCAAACCCTGCAGCTTGCTAATTATTTTCTGGACTTAATTATGCATTAGTGGGCAAGTAAAGCTTGCCAAATCTCAGTAATTCTTGACAAAGTATTTTGCTTGATTTCTTGTGGAATTAAATGTAAACTTGTTTTAACTGCTTAACCTAGAAAACGGGTGACGTGCTTAGTGTCCGATCATAGTCGGGTGCCAACTCCTTACGCGGAGTTGTGTAACGTCACATAGACATGGATATCGAGACCCAATAATTCTCGTACTTGTCCTATCAAGTACACCAGAACCCAGGACACTTGACACTATTTCATGAGACAGAGTCTTCCTGAGACATTCAAGGTGATTCTGTATAGGATGCATATTTTATGACATAGACTTTACATTCTTAGACATTTGATTCATAGCTATCAGACTTGCTGCATTAGTTTTAATCGTGCGTGACGTGGACATGAGGCATCGTGGACATGAGACGTGGGATTATATTGGGTGGGGAGAGACACACAGACTACATGCTGATAATATATATATAAAACATAGTATATTTCAGAGTATAATTCATAGTTATTGCCTCTACCGGCTCCCCGACACAGAGCTTGTAGTGGCTTCAGCCTGAGTTCTAGTGCTGCTCTCATATTGCATATCACTTAGCTGGTTACATAGCTTACCCTCTTGTTTAATTATCTGCTGCACTGCATTTATTTTGGCTTGTATTTTCTGTACCTTGTTATGTCCCTTGAGGGCCTGGAATGGACTATGTCCCCAGGTATAGCTGAAGAGTACTACCCCGAGGTGTACGGCACATGATCACTCCTTGGAGCAGAACCAGGAACAGAGGACGAGATAGTGGCAGAAGATTTTTCCTGAGCACCGGCTTCATCTACATAGTATTTCCATTTCCAGTATTTTATTTTTTGTCTATTCTCATTAAATGTAACAGTCTAATTCTCGAATTATTTCCCGAGATAAGCTTATTTGATATTGCTCATTTATTTCTATTGTATTATTTCTGGCATTACTCTGCGTTGTTCTGTGGATGAGATTAGAAATACCTGAGACTTGTAATATTTTACTGCTAGACTACAGCTTAAGCATGCCCTGATGGATCCATTTAAATTGGGTTGTCCATCGGTGTGTGCTGCTGGCCATTGCTCACGTGCTCAGTCCCTCGGCATTTTGGGACTGGGGCGTGACATCGTCCCTGAGCTGGTGCTCTTTACTGCTGTACTTGCTAAAAATGTGTTGTCTGTGGTGCCAAGGGTGGCCACGGCTGATATCCTCCCGTAGCTGGTGGTCTGGCTCCTCTTATTTCCGTCTGCAGTGCTTCTGGTGCTGGATACGTTGGTCTCTGTGGCTGCTGGACCGGCCTCGGTGCTGGTAAAGCCGGTCGATATTCTGTTGGCGCTCCTCCTTGATATGCAGGGCAATCTCTGGCTGTATGCTGGCTGGATCCGCAAACTAGACATAGTCCCAACTTGTGTCTATAATCCTTTGCAAGATGTCCTGCCTTGCCACAGTAGTTACAAGTAGGGGTATTCTGGGATGCTCACTATGGTTGAGGCATCGAAGGTTGCTTCACTTGACCTTCCTGCGGTACTCGAGCTGGGGCTATATATGGGCGCTTCAGGCTAGACTCCCTTATGTGGATGCGTTCCATGCGTCGAGCTGCAGTAAGGACGTCCGTATAAGAAGTGGGTGCAATGCAACCAATCTATCTCTGTAACTCAAACCTCAGTCCGTCAAAGAATTTCTCCGCCTTTTCTTCTTCTGTGGGGATCAACGTAGGGGTGAAGCGGCTTAACTGTATGAACTCCGCATTGTACTCTTCTACTGTCATATTGCCTTGGGTGAGGCGATTGAACCTTTTTCGAAGCTCCGCTCGAACAATAGATGGAATGTACATCTCCTGGAAGAGTCTAGAGAACTCCTCCCAAGTAACTCAGTCTGGCCCAAGTCATTTCTCTTCAGAGAGCCACCAATGATGTACGTTGTCCGTCAGCTGCATCCTGACGGCAGTCATCAAGTGCTCCCTCGGAAGCTCAGCTGCTTCCAATTGGTGTTGGATGTTAGTTAACTACTCATGAACTTCAGTGGGCTCCTCCTTGCCCAAAAAGGTACGTGGCTTCAGTTGCCGGAAGTCTGAGATGGCTCCCGTCGATTGTTGTCTAACTGGTGGTGTTGCCCGCTCTAGTGCTGTCACTATACTCTCCCTCAAGTTCTCTGTCTGGCGTTGCTAGGCCTCCTGCTGAATCTGTTGTTGGGCTTGCATCATTGCATAGAACACCTGGAATAACTGATGTCCATCCATAGTTTGTCCTGGTAGGAAAGCTAGTAGCGGTGGTATCGGGTGTCACGACCCGCACCCGGTATAGGGGTACGAGTGCGTGGCTACATCCAGCCTACGTTGCAGCATCGGCGGTAGAACGCTGTCTAGGTCATAAATTTATCTAATCATTCTCATACGAGCATCCAACTCCATAAGGAGTCACAGATAACACAATATCATATGAACAATACTCAATCACATAGCTAAAGCACGATAAGATATCGAAGAAATAAATAAACCAAATTGCAACACAAGTCTAAATAGAATAATCTAACTCAACAATAATATCCAAGTCTCAACAAAGTATGTCGGAGACAAATCCAGTACCATAAACTGCTAATAGAAACTAACTAAATAACTATTGATCTCGGCTGGACCTCCCGGAATCATACCTGGCTACAAGGTCCAAGTCAGCAGCTACTCTCCATATGGTCCATAAAATGTCGGATACCCGTCCTCTAAGGCATAGTCTGGAAAAATATTTTCAGTCAGGATGGAGCAAAGTATATCTCTAACAGTAGTTCTACATCAATGATATAAACTATGTAGCAGTAAATAAATGGAAATATACAAGATGCATATACATGTACGAGAGATATACCATAAAGGAAATACTGGAAAATACTGTAAATAAATGCGGGAAGGAACAATATGTCAATGAAGAAGAATACTATGACTAAGTGTGTGAGTACTAGCTTTAACATGTGACCGGCTTGGGAACTTGTACACGAGTACGGGCCTGGCTAGTCATACGTGCGGTGTATGGCCAACACTAACATGAGAACAAGACTTGTACATGAAGGGTATGATCACATATCTACACTAAAATACTCCCCACCCCGACTGGTGTAGTAGATCCAACCATGGTACGGTATGGCACGGGATTCTCTAGGAAGGTAACAAGTCTCCCCGAGAATCAGTGTCTGTACATGCACAAGATAAACAATGAGACAAGACTTGTACAAGATACACCATGAACAAGGAATAACATCTCATGACGAGATCCGGATATACCAATCCGTGTAACCATTGTGTCAAGAAATATGGATATTTACACTAAATACAATGAACATAGAGGATATCATAGATAAGAAACTATCAGAGAATATACTCGCCTGTGGTCCTTTGCTGGTATGAATCAGAGTCCAAGTCACAGTCCAAATAGCCTATGTATTACAAATTTATCATGTCAAAAGATAATTTATTTTAATTTATTTAATTTTGGAATAATTACTCTAAAATCTTATTTTAATCTTATTATTCTGATTTTTATGTCAAAACCTAATTTTGCCCAAAAGAACCTAATTTTTTATCGACTTGAGACTCATGGCACGCAAATCGAGGCGATTTGTTGACTGAAAAGTCAACCGACACAAACTCAACTTTTATGCATGATTTCCTGTATATTTTATCATCAAAAATATGCTGAAATTTACGGCTCTTACGAATTCAAATTCGTTTGGGAAATATGGCACATACAAATTTTGTATCGTGCACCGATGGTTAAATTCTAACCTAAAAGTTCTACAGAATTAATAGTATATAAATACTTTGAATTAAATTCTGGGAAAAACATATGTCAATGATCTCGACATTAGATTTCTGAAACTTTAAACGGTTAATGATTCTGATTCCTGGTTCTCCCAGAATCGCGAAAACATTGAAATACGTCTATTTTTGGACATACTGTGCTCTACGAATATTTTAGAATTTAATACTCATAATTTCGTGAAAAAAATTATATATTCAGAAATCTAACCTCAATATCGTTCTAACGCAAGAAACTGGACCTCGTTTGGAGTCCGGAGCTATGCGCAATGGCTTCTGGAAGACGAATGAACCCTAGATGACAATTCTCCAAAATTTGGCTCAAAGAAAACCCTAAAAATTAATAACTTAAACTATTATATATATAGAGGAGAGAGAGAGCAGCCGCGGCTCGCTGAGCGCCACGTGGCAGCCATCCGATGCTACTCGCTCAGATCTAACGGTCTGGGTTCGCTGCTGCTTGGCTCAGCTCAGTCCGACTCGGACTAGGACGCGGCTCGGCTCGGCTCCGCACTGTTGGCTGCGGGAGGCTGACAGGTGGGCCGCTGTTGGCTGACTGGGCAGAAATAATTACTTTTTGGCTTTTTTTTCAGAAATTAGTTTTTAATTCAGTTTTTCCTAATTAACACAAAATAAATGCTAAAAATAATCAGAAAATTCCCAAAAAATTCTAGAAAATATATTTTATTATTTAAAACATAAAATAAAAGTTTGAGATATTTTTAATTAAGTTTGAACCTAAAATAAATTCTTGAAAGTCCTAGGAAATTAGGGTTACTAGTTTTTAATTAACTAAAAATTATGGAAAAATTCCACTAACCCCAAATTAACCTAAAAATAATATTTAAGCTAGAATTTCAGGATACGGAGGTTATATCGGGGAAGTGAATTACGGTGGTGGTAGAATTTTATCTCTCCGGAACCTTGAAGCGGGCTGATCTGCAGGGTTGCTTTGTAGAGTGGATGGGTCTCCACCCTCTGGTATTACCTCGTCGTCGTGAGTAACCACAGCACCTGGTGGTGTACCCGCGGGAGTCTCATCGCTAGCTCGTGGATCCATTACTCTGCACACAAGTACTTATGATGACCATACAGACGAATCAAGCATGATGCAAGTCAAGAGATTAAATTTGAATTCGATATAGAGGTCAAGAACGTGTCAACATGTGGATGAGGTCCTATAAGTCTATCATAATCGCAGGCTTGCTCAGTCCCTTAGTTGAAACTAAAGCAATATATTCGTAGACCTGCATGGACCACCACAAAAACCATGTCACACCCCAGTCCCAAAATACCGAGGGATTAGCCACGTGGCAATGGCCAACAACACAACTCCAATAGGCAAACCCAATTTAATGGACCCTTTAGAGTGCACTTAAGCTGTATCACAACTAAAATGTTCTACAATATACATGTCATAGTCTATGTAACTAATCTCATCCACCAAGTCATAAACAAGAGGCAATATGATAAACCAGTCTCAACCATCAATACCCTAAATGAAACTGTCTATCGTAATATAATAAATAAATATTACTGGGAACAACCCGTATCAAAATAATGAGTGAGAAAATATCCAAAACCACAACTAAGAATCATAAGGTATCATACATAAAGATAATCTGAGAAATCAAGAGAAGTTCTCCGGTACGACCTTGTCCTCGGCTACTAGTACTGCTCCGATATCAGCTCCTGACCCGTAAACCTCGGGATAAAACTCCTCACCAATACCTGGGGACATAATCCATATCTAGGTCCTCAGGAGACATAGCAAGGTACAATAAATACTCAAGACAATAGTGAACAGTATAATAGGGAATAAAAGGGAAAACTACAACAATCAACTATGTGATATGCAAATGAGAGTATAGTATCGTACCCCGGGCTGGTACTCACCAAAGATCCCAATGGACACTTCCGTACGCTAATAGTACACTCAAGACTCCGTGTGGGGGAACCAGGAGGAAGATGAATATATATAAATATAATACTTTAGATTCCGCATAGGGAACCTAAAGCCTAATACACATAGATAGTAATAGTAAAATATGCCCAGAGCACGATAAAGACTCTCCCCATTCAATGTAACCTCACGTCTCAATCAAGACACGCAAGATCATGACCTCTAACTATCAACACAAATCATAGTCAATATATACAGCTATAATTATAATTATAATTATAACATGCATCCTGTAGTCCTATCCAGAGTTCAAGTACCACGATCAAGTCGAGAAAGACTCTGCCACATGAATATCATGTCAAGTGTCCTACGGTTGGATGTGCAAATAATATATGCATAAAACATGGGTTCGAAAGAATGACTCTCTAACTACGATACTCGAGTCCGCAGGGGATATCGGTACCCGAATCTTGTCCGGATACAAAGTATTGTATAACGGCCCTAGGCTCACAAGTACAATAATAATCCACATTATTATAATATCTAATACATACATAATATCAAATAAATAATGTATAACTGTAAATATCTTGGCAAGGTACACTTGTCTGGTTCTGCAGTTAGTGGTGGTAAAGATGATTCCGCGTCCACTCCTTCGGAATTCAATTGAACTATAAATAAATTAATTACTTAAGGGACCAAACATGATTTATTTTAATTATAACTAAATTCTATAATTTCTTTAATGCCAAGCAAAACCAAGCCCGTTATTATTTCTAACCACTTTGCTTACTTTTACAGGGTATAGGGACCTAGTTTCTTGGTTTTTGACTTCCAAAGTTAAAGTTTAATTCCCCAATTAAAGAACATAAAAATAAATCATAATAAATCATATATTCCAGAATTAAACACGATTTATATGAATTTATAGCAATAAATTTCAGATTTGACAAAAATAATATATTTTAAGATTTCGACAACTTTATGTTGACTAGTTTTGTCCGAAACTTGTTCGAGACATAGCCAATCCATTATTATTGTTTATGTTTATTAAAAATTATTTTATATCATTTTATATGCTGTTCTAATCTTAGAAAATAATCACCTATTTATTTCATCCAAAAATTTCTCTATTTACTAGCAACACAACGTCATATAGTCACCCGAAAACCTAGGCTAGTGATCCTTAGTTATAGGTTCAGATTTGATATTATAATATCAGGAAATTAATTTAAAAATACTTATTTTCCAGGAATTAAACATCAATTAATTCAGTTTTAATAATCAATAAGATTTTCTCAATTAATCGTATCAAAAAGTCTTAAACTAGTTCTACCTACAAGCAAATTATCACCAAACTTTCACGAAAAATCTATATTTTCTAATATAAGAACAAGATGGCAAAATAGGGGTTCTAATTCAGGAAATTGACTTAACCTAAAAGTATCATGCCATGAGATTTGAGAAAGAAGGATTTAAGATTCACCGAAACAGTTGGAGGATTTGAAGATGGTGTTTCTTCTTATCCAAGAATTTCTTCGTCTTGCTTGTGTTCGGCTTGCTACTTCCTTTGTGATGGGTTGTTGATGAAAAAAGAGTTCTTGATATAATAATGGGGAAGATGTGGTTCTTCTTGAAGGTTTAATGGTGTTTGGAAGGAGATATGGTGGAAGAATGATAAAAAGTGGAGCTTTTGGAAGAGTGGAAGAGATTTTTGGTGAAGGAGATAATGTTGTAAGGGTGAGAGAGGCAAGGGGACTGTTCCATGCATGGGGGAGACGGAAAAAGGGCAGCCAACTATGAGGGAGGGGTTTTGATATGGTTAGGGTTAGGGTTTGTTGGTAAGTTGATATATATATGGTCTTTTTAAATAGATTTAAATAAAGAAGGGGGTTATCCTATTGCTAGGGGGGTTCAGCCAAGGGGGGCTGCTCTTGGCCAAAAATAGGAGGGTGGGATTGGTTGTTATGGTTAGGATTGGATAAGGTTTGATTGTTGGGTTGGTTAGGGAAGTGGTTAGGTAGTTATTTGCCAACTAGGTTGCCACCTATACAACTTTCTATAGTTAGAACTTCTATAAATAGAAATAAATCAATTTAAATATTATTTATATATATAATATATATTTATATGAGAATAATTGGGGTGCACTACATGCCTACATGTGTTTGGGTTGGGTTTGGGTCAAGTTCTACTCAAAAGGAGATAATTTTACGATAACCGTAATTATAGATGTTCTTTAATATTTTTGGAGCATGGAAAAGATCCAATAAATGCAACATCCATATTTTAACTATATTAAACTCAATTAAAATTATTATTATAAATTTTGTTGGAAGAAAAAAGGTCGTGTATTACTCAAAATATCAAAGCCATGACAAAGGGTCATATATCTAAAAGAAGGTTTTAGAAATTACTACTATATTCTATTTAAATTAAATAAAATAGTAAAAAAAATTAAAAAAAAATCAAAATAACCCTATTCAAAAATGAGGGGGCTTACACATTTAGGTGATCTTCACAAGGAGTGGCTCAAGGAGGAGTTATGGGAGAAGATGAAGGAGAAGATGGAGGCCCCGGCCTATACGGCCAAGTGCAAGAAGGCAAGAGCGTCCCGTGCTAAGGGTGGTCTCCATACGGGTGGATCCATTACGACTGTATAGCATTTTCGACGGATGGTCAGTATTATAACTTTTTGCTAGATCGATTTTTAATAATTCTTATTTTTCTTCTTAATTAATTACTTAATTTTTACGGTGTGATGAAGCCATCAGAGCCCGGGGAGACCCGAAGATCGTCGACTTTCCCACAATTTTTCAACAGACGCACAAAAGGAAGGAGGATGGAAAGCTCGTAGATGAGCGAGCAGCAAAAGCATACGTAAGTTGTGTTTATAAAATTTTGTCAACAAAATTTAATTACATTCTTTTTATAATTTAACTATATTTGTTTACCCTAAAAATCTAACCTTAACTTCAATATTGTTACCTATGATATCCAAAAACCTTAACTCTAAACCTAACCTACGATATCTAAACTTAACTCAAAACCTTAGTTGTAGTCAATAAAAAGATTAATCCCAACATACGATATCTAAACCTATTTACACAAATAAATATATGAGGCGTATGAGATATTGGAGGGTGGGACTGAGAGCAGTACGCCGACTGAGAGAAATGATCGTTGGGTACAAGCTATCGGGAGAGGAAAATGCGACAGCGTGTACGAGACTGGATCATTGGCATCCCTGCCGTCGGTTCTTTTCAGAGCTCCTCCGACGGCTCCTCCAGCTCCATCAGAGCCCGTTCCTCCTGGTGCTATGAGTTTGGAGCAGATCACTATGACTCTGTTAGAGGTACAGAGGCAGGTTAGACAACTGACAGAGTCTCATGATCCTGCAGCTCCTATTCCTCCTGCAGCTCCTGCTACTCCAGCTACTCCAGCTCCTCCGGCTCCTCCTGCTGCTCTGTCTGTCGTTCCTGAGGATCTACAACAAATTATCGCTGCGGTTATGACGCAGTACATGGCTACCCGACAGCCGCCGTCGCCTTCGCCTCCACCTCCACCGTCGACTTGATGTGTATTTTTGTTTTCTTGATAATTTGACAGTTTGTTGGATGTATTTGTGTATAACTATATATGTTTGGATTATGGTAGTGTATGATAACTTATGGCTATGCACTTATATTTAAGTTCTATTGTATTTGATGTGTTTTATTGTATTTGATATTTTTGGATGAATTTGTGTATAAGTGATTTGATTTTGTATAATGTTACAGGAGCCGCAAGTAAGTGATTCTATTCTGTAAAAAAATATTTATGTTTAGCGATGAAATAGCGACGAAAAACTGGAAAATTCAAGGTCAGCGACGGATATGCGGCACTTTAACGACGGATTAGCGACAAAAAATTTGTCGCTATATCCGTCGCTATGTTCGTCGTCTTTAGCGACGGATTAGCGATAAAAATTCCGTCGGTAAGCTTCTAAAAAATTTGGTAAAAATTGGCTCACAGTTTTCGTCGCCAATCCGTCCTTAATCCGTCACCAAAATTGTATTTATATTTAATTGGATGCATGTATTTATTTTAATTTGGTAAATTGTGTATTGATCATAAATAATTATATTTATATTTAATTGGATGCATGTATTTATTTTCATTGGTTGTTTTAGGGTTTTGGCTAGTCGGGACCCATGTCAGACCCTAGTGGACCCATGTCAGACCTAACCAACACCCTTGTCAGACTTATTTATTGGTGTAGAATAGTTATTTTATTTTTAATTATCTAGCTGGGTTGTTTTGGATTAGTTAGATTGGTTTAAGAAACCCCAAACCCAAACCCTAATTAGCATGACTAGTAGGAGGGGTATTGTGGTCTTTGTGTTAGGTTTCTAACCCTAACCCTATTTCTCCATATGGCCATCCCCCTTCCTTTTCATTCTTCCCACTTCATTTTTCCACTCTCCACTCTCTTTCCTTACTTCTTTCATTTACTTTTCTTCATTCCAAGTAAGTTTCTTCACCTTTCCTCTTTTCCTTCATTTACTTCTCTCTTTAATGCAAATCCTAACATTTTTATTTTCCTCTAACCTAGGTGTGTAGAGCCTAGATTTGGTGTAGAAGCTTGGTTTGGAGGCTTGGTGTGGTGAATTTGGAAAATTTTGGAGACTTTGGCCTTGGGATTTCAACTCCCAAGAGGTAAACCCTAACTTTTCTCTTAGTGATTACTCTAATATAGTATAATTAGTAGTTTAGAACCTTCCTAGATCTTAGGGCTACCCATGGGAGAAAGTTAGAACTTGTTTGGATAGGTTTAGAGATTTTGACATAGGGTTTTGTGTCAATTTTGGGTAAAATCCGAGATTGACCTATTTTGGGTGTTGTCCTAGGTTAGACGAACCTAGGTAGACGTGCTTGGATGTCTTGAGGGTAGGTACGTGTCCCCGTTCGGACACATGAGATCGTATCGCAGAGTTTTGGATGTTTCGGGCGATTTGGGGATTTTTATTCTCCGTGGGTTCCACGTGCATGTGAAATTTTGCCATGGACTTAGAATCGGAGAGTTAGCATTTTTGTGAGATTTTAGACATCGATTAGAACTCATGGGTAAATTTTGGGTCAATTCCGATTAGATTTGGCATGCGTTTCACGAGGTATCGCAAACCGAACTCCACGTGTTCGTCGAAATGACCAAATGGCCATTTCGACTTGATTTCTAGGTTTTGGGCTTGTACGCAGGTTGGTTTAGCCTTAGGGAGTGTGGATTAGAGTTTTTGAGTTTATATATATATATATATATATATATATATATATATATATATATGTGTGTGGGGGGGGGTGGGAGAGTGTGCGTATAGGTGTTGGTGGTTGTGTGTCTGTTTGAGTGTGGTTGTGTGTGTGTTTATGTGTTTGTGTGGTTGTGTGTGTGTTTATATATATATATATATATATATATATATATATATATATATATATATATGTATGTATAGATATATAAGTGTATGTATATATATGTAAGTGTATATATATCTATACGTAAGTGTGTGTGTGTGTGTGTGTGTGTGTGTGTGTGTGTGTGTGAGCTTATATATATATATATATATATATATATATATATATATATATATATATATGAATGTGTGTTTGAGTGAGTGAGTGATATGGTGAGTAAGTGAGTGAGCTAGGAGTAGCAGTAGCTAGTAGGAGCAGCAGCAGCAGCAGCAGCTAGTGGCAGCAGTAGTAGCAGCAAGTGGCAGTAGCAGCAGCTAGTGGCAGCAGCAAGTAGCTGCAGCAGCAGCAAGTAGCAACAGCAGCAGGTAGTAGCAGCAACAGTTGAGTGATATATATATATATATATATATATATATATATATATATATATATATATATAGCTAGTTAGTTAGTTAGTTAGTGAGTTGAGAAGGGTAAGGTAAGGTATCTCAATACCTTGAGATATCAAGATACTCAAGGTATTGGGTATCGGGACGAGGTATTGAATTTTTGCCTAGGAATGGGGTTAGAGTTGGTTATATATATATATATATATATATATATATATATATATATATATATATATATATACACACGTGTTAGGGTATGTATTAGAGGGTTTACTCGGGGTATATAGCGTAGGTTGAGATATCGGATACCGAGGGTATCCCGGTATCTCAAAGAGGCGAGTTTGAGGGTTTACTAGCTTAATGAGCTAGTTTTGACCTAGAATTTTAGGAGCACCCTAGTTTGACCTAGAGTTGACCGTAATTGCCCCGGTTGACTGCCAAAGTCAACTTTTGACCTAGTTTCGGCCCAAAGTTGACTTTTTGGACCCCAGGTTGACTTTTTGACCCAGATTTCACCGGTTTGACCCGTTTGACCTAGAACAACCCTAGAATCTTGTTTTTAGTTATTTTATATCTTTTTAACTCTTTAGAATCCCGTTTAACCTTACTTTTCGTAATAGGTCTTTACGACGCCAGTCCGGATCTCGATCCTCACCAGTTGCTCAGGACATCAGGCGAGTAGCTACCTCTGATTATTTCTATTTTATGATAGCGCATATATCACTTGTTCTAGAACTGTTAATACTTGATTCTGACACATTGTTTCACGAGCTGGTACTAGTTGGATCCTGTCATGAGATGTTATCCCCCTTACCGTGTTCAGCGGGTACTCTATCACGTGTATTTTATCATGTACGTAGCGTGTCGTGGTTGGATCCAAGAGTATTAGTGGGGGAGGGGAGTAGAAGTTGTTTATGTGATCAAATCCAAATAGTTTTCATGTGTATGTCAGTTATGCAACTCACGCATAACGGAGTTATCTTAGAATAAATTATGTCCAACCCAAGCCGATCACATAACGAACTTGTGCTCAAGGCACTTAGCTAGTATTCCTATTTTCTCACATGCAGTTACTTCTCTACTACTTGCATTGTTCCCCAGTTTTACATTATAGTTACTTTATCAGTTCTACCATGTATTTACTTTCATGTGTATCTTGTATTCTTTTCTATTGCTAGTCATATACACCTTACCATGTATTTGGAGTTGCTTTCAGAGTTATGTACTTCGCTCCAATCCTGACTGGATATATTTTTTCCAGAGGATCCTGAGGACTTTTGCCCGACTTACTACGGGCCAGGTGTCGACGATTGTTGCGACCCTGAGATAGAGGAGGAGCCCGTCCCAGCTGAGGAGACGTCGCTAGCGCCGTAGTATAGCTAGGTGGGTTTCACTAGGTTTGTTCCTAGTTGATTTTGGATGACTGTATTATTTATTTTGTTGCGACTGTGAGATGTTGTAGACTCTTAGACTTGGACTGTATATTTTGGATATTGTACTTGCTCTCTTTGGTTCTTTTGTTGATATCTTATCGTGCTTTTACTCTTTCCCTAGTTATTGTGATTGAGTCATGTATATATTGTAATATTGTCCTCCTTTTGGAGAAGTTATCTTGACAGGTTATTGTGAGATATAGATAGTTGTGACCTAGACAACGTTCTACCGCCGATTCTGCGGCGTAGGCTGGACGTACCCACGACTCATGCCCAATTTTCCGGGTGTGGGTCGTGACACCCTCGACCCCCGTCCGTTGACCGGACAACGGAACCCCCGAGTGCGTGGCTCTAGAGATGTCGTAGGCGGCTCAGAAAAATCTTCTGGGATGACGTCATCTTTGACCCATCATGATTTCTTTATTGCATATGTCCATGTTTGATCTTGCTTATTACTTTTCTGCAAATACAAGTTAGACAAACAAAAAAATATACATAGTAGCAAGTATGATAACATTTAATGCATAATTGGACTATGCTAACTTTAAGTATTCAAAGTAGTGATAGCATGAATATTAATGATGTCATAATGTTAAATATAATAGATTAACCATATTCAAAAATATAGTTAGATTATTGGGCTAACAATCTTTCTCTTTTTTATTATGGCAACTCGATTTTATTTAAGATGGCTTTAACAGAAGCTTATATCACTAATATGTAAAACAATAAGCATATATCACTAAAAATGAAAGAAAAATATAAATGCTATAGTGATTTTATGATTGATTAGTGATATTAAACGACTAAACTTAATCGATTCACCATATTAAAAAATATGATACAATTATTGGACTAACAATAATTTCGGAGTCCGCCGTAACGTTCGAAACTTTGTCCATATTATATTGGCCTACATTGTCTCCAACTTCCATCATTTTATAAATAGAAGGAATAATACGTTTCCGTGGTTCGATCCACTGATCTTATACCACCTAGTCATGATCATATATTTTTTTCGGTAATCACAAGAACAAGATAAAAAATAATATAAATGAGACACAGTATCTATTTCAATTCAACAGTGGTATTGAAAGTGACAGATTGAATGGTAAAAATCCAGGGAGTTCATGATTTGGTACAGGGGTCAGGAATGAATGGCGGTGTGAAAATTAGGGTGAGATCATGAGATCTGGTGTGATATGGCGGTGGACATGGTGGCCACACTGTTGGAAGCATGGGGAGATGGGGGTTGTTAGAATTTGTTGTTTTATTTTTACAAATTTCAGAATACAAAAATAAAATAAAACAGATGTTACCGGCCTCTGGAGAAGTCGTGCACGAAGCACTGCCCTAAGAGTTTATTCGGGATCTGTGTGCAGACGGTCCCGAAGCTCCTAGTGGTAAAACCCCCGCACTACCGGTATCTCGTTGCCGCACACGACTTGGATAGAACGACCAGAACTTAGCTCTGCCCAGAGCTCGGAGACAATGAAAACTGAATAGAATGTTGACAGAGGTTTGGAGTACGAAATTTTCTCTAATTCAATTTACAAAGAAACAGCCGAATATATAAAACTGTTGTGTAACGGTCAGAATTAATTTTGTATTAATTCAGACGTTACACAAGAGAATAAATAATGAACCTGGACACAAAACTGGTTCAGAAACATTTTGTAACGTTCAGATTTTAATTTTCTAACGTTTAGAAAATTAAATAAAAAGGAAGAGGAGCAAAAAGATTTTTAGGGTCCCAGCCCGAACCCGAAGAGGAAATCGGATCGGCATTCGGCGCCCGCAGATGTGGGCGCGTACCCGCACCCGTTACGCGCGTCGAACCGAACCGAACCGAGCCGAGCCGGACCGGGCGGCGGCGGCGGCGCGCGCGTGTGGCCCAAGGGGTTCCCCACACAACAACTTAATAGAGCAAAGAAGAGAAAGTAATATATGTACATAGGAAGGCTTTGCCCCATCCGATGTGGGACTAAAGAAAGGGAGAGGAATTGAACTTTTGCAAGAAACAAACAAAACCAACAATCCTCCCCCAAAAGGTCAAGTTCCGAAACAGAGATAAGAGTGAAGTAAATAGAGAGAGAGCATCTGGACAGTAAAATACTATGCATAGATGAGATGGACTACAGCCTTGAATCTCACGTAGTGACTATTGCCTTAATCTGAAGAAGTGCTTGATGGACTATGCCTTGAATCAGACTTCTTGAACCAGATTTAGAAAAATAGCACACATAGTACGCTAGAGGTCCTTGGTCTATCGGGTGGCGCTTTTAAATGGCCATGCGCACTATCCACATTCATGAGAGTTGTCTGGGATCGCCCTGTCCCATAGTCGCGGCCTTCACGGCCTCTCATATAGGTAAGTCCTTAATGGTTGGTGATATGAATCAACCTAGCATTACAGCTTGGACCTATTAAGAGTTTAAACTCATCCTAACCATATCACACAGGAACACTGTCACCATAGGGATGGAGAGTCATTGTACACATGTACAGCCGCTTGGGCTTTATTTTAATGAGACTTTTAATCTCGAGTCAGTGTTCCATAAAGTCACCTAAGTTCAGCTTGTTTCTACCCATTGAACCGGCTTCTTGGGATCTCCAGTCAGACTCGGTTGGGTTGCCACTGCTGGTGACTAACTTATGGGCTTAACCCCATCCCCCTCGATGATTCTAGGATCAAAGTCCTAGACAGACCCTTCGTCAAGTGATCTGCAAGGTTCTTTTCTGACTTTATATAGTCAAGAACCACATATTTGCCTAGTAGGCTCTTTATTGACTTGAAGCGCAGCTGCAGGTGCCTGTTCATCTTAGCATTCACAGAATCATGCTTTAGTAGTTCAATAACAGATTTATTATCACAATTTATAGAAATTGCAGGAACAGGACTAAGAGAAACAGGTATATGCATAATAAGATTTTTAAGCCATTCAGCTTCTGTGCAAGTTATATCTAAAGCTATCATTTCAGAGTCCATTATACTCCTAGCTATGATAGTTTGCTTACAAGAGCTCCAGGAGATCGCAGCTCCTCCTAGAGTAAATACATATCCAGTAGTAGATTTTATATCATGAGAGTCGGTTACCCAGTTTGCATCTGAATAACCTTCTATGATATCAGGGTGTCTAGTAAAATGAAGTTTGTAATCTAGGGTGCCCTTGAGATATCTAAATACCCTATCCAAGGCAGTCCAATGTGACTGATTTAGGTTACTGGTATATCTACTTAGTCTCCCAATAGCAAATGCAATATCAGGTCTTGTCCTGTTTGTTATATACATAAGGGAGCCTATCATCTGTGAATATTTATGTTGTTCCAAAGGTGGTCCTTCATTCTTTTTCAGTACAATACTGCTGTCATAAGGAGTAAGGACAGGTTTCTTATCAAATAACTCAAATCTTTTTAGCATTTTTTCAATTGAATGTGCTAAAGATAGAGTATAACCTTCTTTGCCTTTGGTCACTTGCATTCCTAAAATTAGGTTGGCTTCTCCTAGGTCTTTCATATCAAACTGGCTAGATAAATAGTTCTTCGTAATATTTATCAATTCCAGTGATGAACCTAGGATAAGGATGTCATCTACATACAAGCATAAAATAACACAACTTTTACATATACCTTTAGAGTATATGCATTTGTCATACTCATTTGACAAAAAACCATATTCACAAATTACTTTGTCAAATTTATTGTGCCATTGTTTGGGAGCTTGTTTCAAGCCATAGAGGGATTTTACTAGTCTGCAGACTTTCTTTTCTTGACCTTTAGCAATGAAACCTTCAGGTTGGTCCATATAAAGTTCTTCCTCTAGATCTCCATTCAAGAATGCTGTCTTTACATCCATTTGATGGATTAGCATATCATGAATGGATGCTAAGGCCAATAGAGTTCTAATGGATGTGATCCTAGCTACAGGAGAGTAGGTATCAAAATAATCTAATCCTTTCTTCTGGGTAAAACCCTTAGCAACTAATCTAGCTTTGTATTTCTCTATAGTACCATCGGCTCTGAGTTTCTTCTTGAAAATTCACTTACAACCTATTGGTTTATTCCCTAAAGGTAGATCTGTTAGAAACCAAGTGTTATTCTCCATGATGGAGTTGTATTCACTGTTAATGGCTTCTTTCCAGAAGGGAGCATCAGGAGACGACATTGCTTCTTCATAAGTTGAGGGATCACCCTCTATCAAAAAGGTGAAGAATTCTTCTCCTAAATTTTTCTCAATCCTATTCCTTTTACTCCGTCTTGGTTCTAAGTCTTGTTCAGATTGAGAGATAGGTATTTGGACTTGAGAACTAGTAGAGGATATGGAGGAAGAGATAGAACTTCTATCCTTAAAAGGAAATATGTTTTCAAAGTAAACTGCATCTCTTGCTTCTATAATGGTATTGTTAGAGATTTCATTTACTTCTGAGTGAGTCACTAGAAATCTATTGGCATAGCTGTCTAAGGCATATCCTATGAAAACAGCGTCTACAGTCTTGGGGCCAATCTTCCTCTTTTTAGGTTCGGAAATTTCGACTTTAGCAAGGCATCCCCAAACTCTAAGGTAATTAATCCTAGGTGCTCTACCTTTCCACAGCTCATAGGGAGTCTTATCTTTTGTCTTACTAGAAATCCTATTAAGAATGTAACAGGCAGTTAAAAGGGCTTCTCCCCACAAGTTATCAGGAGCACCAGAGCTGAGAAGCATGGCATTCACCATATCTAACAGAGTGCGGTTCTTGCGTTCAGCAACTCCGTTAGACTGAGGTGAATATGGAGCAGTTACCTCATGAATTATTCCATGTTCTTCACAGAAGTTAGTCATTTCGTTTGAGGTATATTCTCCACCACGATCAGATCTAAGGATCTTAATCTTCCTTTCTAATTGATTCTCAGCTTCAGATTTGAAAACCTTAAATCTATCTAGAACTTCATCTTTGGTTTTGAGAAGGTAGATGTAACAATACTTTGAATAATCATCTATAAACGTAACAAAGTATTTTCTACCGCCTCTGGTCAAAATCCTATTTGAGTCACATACATCACTATGGATAAGTTCTAGAAGGTCAGAATTTTTTTCTACAGATTTGAAAGGTAATCTAGTGTGTTTGGCTTGAACACAAATCTCATATTTGTGTTTGTCATCTATTGGAGTCTTGGGAATAAGATCTAAGGTCATCATCCTTTTAATAGAACCTATGTTCACATGACCTAGTCTGCCATGCCAAATATTTGAATATTCTATATTAGAGACAATGAGAGAACCATCAGATATTTTATTCATTGTACTTAAAATAAAAAGACCATCTTTTACAAAGCCTTTCCCTATAAAAGAGTTATGCTTAGAAAAAACTACTTTATTAGCCTCCATTACAATTTTGTATCCTGAGGCTACAAGAAGGGATCCACTAACTAGGTTTCTCCTGACAGACGGCACATGAAGAACATCATGAAGAGTTAAGATTTTTCCTGATGTCATCTTCAGGTTAACTTTTCCTCTTCCAATAATTTGTGCCGTTGAGCCATCTCCTTGGGTCACACCTCCTCCACTTGATTTCTGATAGTTTGAAAAATAGGAGCGATCAAACGAAACGTGAACATTAGCTCCAGAATCCAACCACCAATCATCAGAATGGTAAGAGAGATTAATAAGGGGTTGAAAGCTTACAGACCTGAAGGAACTCGAAGAACCTTTGTGAAGCATGTTTGCTTCTGGTCTAACTGAGCCCTTTCCTTTGTAGGAGGTCTGGACAGCTTCCTTCTTCCTATGATAGCAGTTGGTGGCCATATGGTTTGTTTTACCACACACAAAATAAAATCTCTTCTGATCCTGAGTCTGACTGAAGTTTCAAGGTTTTTGGTTTTGGTGATGATGGTTGTGGTGGTTAGGCTGAAAGTTTTTCTTCTTCTTGAAGAAATTCTTTTTGGGTTTATAAGGAAAATTAGACTTGGGTTTTCCTTGGCCTTCTACAAGGTTTACCTTAACTTTAGATTCAGTCTTAGGCTTAGACCTCAATCTAATTTGTTCTTCGGTTCTAATTTTCTTTAGGACTTGATTGTAGGTAAGTTCTCCTTGTGTATGGATAAGATCCTTAGCCATATCAGACCAAGAGGGAGGTAGCTTGTCTATTAGGCATGCTATTTTATGTTCATTTGAGAAAGATGTCCCTTTGGCTTGAATATGTCTAAGGTATTCTTGGAATTCATGGAGCTGGTCATTCATTGGTTTGTTATGTACTATGAAATACCTATTAAAGGTTGAAGAATTAAAAAATTGCTAGAGTAACTATTAAAAAATTGCTAGAAGTAGCTTAAAAAAAATTGCTACTATTAACTTGAATTTTGTTAAGTTGAATTTTGTTAAAACAATGAACTACTACTGGATTGCTACTGTTAACTGGATTGCTAGAGTACTTGGAAAAATAAATTGCTACTTAGATTGCAACTTTTAGAAGTAAAAATTTGCTACAGTAATAAAAAGTATTGTTTGGCTACAGCAAATACAGTAAACTTGTGAAGTAACAAAAATTCTAACAAGTAGCTTCTAACAAACTTGTGAATACAATATTGTTTACTGTATTCTAACAAAATTGCTACTGTATTCTAACAATACTGTTAGAATTGTAACAAAAATTCTAACAAGTAGCTTCTAACAAAAATTCTAACAAGTAGCTTCTAACAAATTCTAGCAAATACAGTATTGTTTGGCTACAGCAAATACAGTAAACTTTTGAACAATTGCTATATAAACGAAATCAACTTATTAGAAGTCAAGTTGAATAAATAAATTGCTACAGTAGCTTCTAACAAACTTGTGAAGTTGTTACAGTAAACTTGTGAAGTAACAAAAATTCTAACAAGTTAGGAATAAACTCTTAGATTGTTAGAATTTGTTGTTTTATTTTTACAAATTTCAGAATACAAAAATAAAATGAAACAGATGTTACCGGCCTCTGGGGAAGTCGTGCACGAAGCACTGCCATAAGAGTTTATTCGGGATCTGTGTGCAGACGGTCCCGAAGCTCCTAGTGGTAAAACCCCCGCACTACCGGTATCTCGTTGCCGCACACGACTTGGAGAGAACGACCAGAACTTAGCTCTGCCCAGAGCTCGGAGACAATGAAAACTGAATAGAATGTTGACAGAGGTTTGGAGTACGAAATTTTCTCTGATTCAATTTACAAAGAAACAGCCGAATATATAAACTGTTGTGTAACGGTCAGAATTAATTTTGTATTAATTCAGACGTTACACAAGAGAATAAATAATGAACCTGAACACAAAACCGGTTCAGAAACATTTTGTAACGTTCAGATTTTAATTTTCTAACGTTTAGAAAATTAAATAAAAAGGAAGAGGAGCAAAAAGATTTTTAGGGTCCCAGCCCGAACCCGAAGAGAAAATCGGATCGGCATTCGGCGCCCGCAGATGTGGGCGCGTACCCGCACCCGTTACGCGCGCCGAACCGAACCGAACCGGGCGACGACGGCGCACGCGTGTGGCCCAAGGGGTTCCCCACACAACAACTTAATAGAGCAAAGAAGAGAAAGTAATATATGTACATAGGAAGGCTTTGCCCCATCCGATGTGAGACTAAAGAAAAGGAGAGGAATTGAACTTTTGCAAGAAACAAACAAAACCAACAGGAGTATGGCTCGAGCCACGATACGTGTCGGTCTCGGATGCAGCGGCGTTGGTGGAGGAGCTGCTTGCTGCATGCGTCAGATTCCTTCCTTCTCTGCTCCTCATCATCGATGCTTTGACCACCCTGACCCTGAGGAAAGAAAATATTATATTGGATGCATGCATGCCCCATCCATCATTGATATTGAGTGTGAAACAAATTGTATATATACCCACAAAACCTTGGTTTCTAGCTTAATTGGCATGCATGCAGAAAGCCAGAGGAGGAGAAGAAGATGTTGACGTTTATTACTAAGTGATGCCAGCAGGGCTTGCATCATTGCATGTCGATCTTGGTTGCCATTACATGTGATGCATGTGATTGGTTACTTAAAGATTTCTCTGTCTACTAGTTGCGGAGTGAAAGTGGAGTAAGTGGATCTTCTGTTTCACCTACAAAACGTTTGCTTCTATTGGATACTGGAGACACGGGCGGAGGCATGATTTCGTTATAGGATGTACTAAGCTAATTGTTACTTAAGGTTCTAAAAATTTATGTCAAAATTTTGACAAATTTTTCTTTATAAATTCGATGATTCGAGATCTATCATAGACAATAAACTTAACAAATGGTGCCCCACTTAGAAACAACTTGCAAGTTTGACTGATAATTTTTTATTGAACCATCTCATAACCACACATGTTAATTTTCTTGAACCAGTTAGGGGTGCATCAAGTGTCATAGGCAGGTAGAAAAACTTTTAGTAACAAAAGTGTTGGTTACCACATTTTTTACTTTCTAAATCTGTATCAGCTCTAAAGAAATTTGAGACTTATTATGACTTATACAGACTTGATATACAACAAAGAACTCTTTAATTAGGAGGCACAATTAAAACAAAATTTTTGAAAGCCAGACCATATAATTAGTGTAGATCTAAATTCTTAGACATATTACACTATCAAGCAACACAAATATCTTTACAATAAGAAATTTTCAAACACAAACTAGATGTTGTCATATAAGAAAATATCTGTTAAAAGAACCCCAACCGAGATGACCAATATGATGCTTAAAAGTTTGACATATGGAGTCTCCAATCTATTAAAACGAATAAATATTTGTAAGATGCTGGAAAGCATAAGCGGGTAAAAATCATACAATAGAAAGAAGATATTGCATATAAGAATACCATCTGATTATGGGAATGAAATGGACCTTTGCAACATACATTGACATATAACTATCATAATATATTATAAAGTCATCCATGATGGAATTCTAACTACTAATGGGAACTACTAACAACAATACACAAAAAAAAAATGATTTAAGATCAAAAAAATTAAACAACAAAAATTTAGGGTTATGATTTTTAAAAAAATTGGGGTTAGTTAGGGTTTTACCAGAGGTCCAAAGGAGATGAAGAAGCTGAAGTCTGAAGAGCCAAGAGGAAGATTGGGAGAGGCTAGAGCCAAGATGGAGAGCAGGAGGAGCTGCGTTGCTGCAGCCTGGCGGTCGGGCTGGAAAGGGGAAGCACCAGCTGGCCCGCTGCTGCCCTACAGCCGAGATTCTAGAAGTTGGGATGACGGGACTCGATCACTCAGGGTCGGGATGTTGCCGTGTTGGAGAACACTGAAGAGAGAAGAGGGAGTCTGGAAAGAGAGGAAGAGAGATGGAGTCTTGGATTGGAGAGGTCGGGCCCTAGTTGCTCACTTCAAAATTTTGTTTTGAACATACAGTTGCTATTTGCTAACTTGAACATCCGGTCGAATTTCTTTGTACAGTTGTACTGGACTGACTTTATTGCATTGGACTGACCACTTTACATTAAAAAAAAATTATTAGCTTTTTTTTTTTTTGCACTGGGCTGTAGTCCAGTGCACCTATAGTGTGCCTCCGCCCCTGACTGGAGAAGAATTAAAAATGTTAGTTCCGAAGTCAGATCAAAATAAAAAATATCTACAAAGTAAAAATTTATACAATAGCTCGTTTCTATAAAAGTTGGTGTACTATGAGTCACTCGAAAGCGTTTCTACAAGAACACACAACCCCACAACAGTACTAAATCATGAACGGATTACAAACTGACAAACCAAAGAAAATACAAATACAACAAGAATCAGAAAACCGTTCTTCTCTTTACGTTCGTAGACGCTACAACGAAAAGAAACGAGAACAATAAAAAAAAAATACAAAAAGAGAAACTCCTACTGGGATGATCAAAATCACCAGTTCTCAAGGCAAGATTCACGCTATATGACAAACTGCCCCCAAGATCCAGCAAGTTTACACGAGAACTTCTGTAACGCTCTAAGTCACCTTCGGATCACTCAGAATTCACTTTGAGGAAGGGTGCACACTGTGGCCGCATAAGGCTCTGGTGTTGTCAGATTTTCTGGTGAAACTTGGAATTCTTCTCTCTTTCAATGAAAGAGGAGCCCCTCTTAATAAAGAGAAAATCAGCACATATGCGGCCTGAGAAAGCTCACGTCGCATATGCGTCATCCAACACCAAGTCGCATGAATAGCCGAAGCCGCATGCGACGCCGAAGCTGTATGTGTCGTCGCCGTCGTCGGTCATGCTGCAAAGAGCTGCACCTTTAACGCCGCCAAGCACCAAAAGCAACAATCGCTGTGCACCAACACCCCTGCGCCGCATCCACCGCATTATCCTTACAACACAGATAACTATGTGCCGCATGCGCCACCAAAAGTCAACCTGGTCCCCTAAACTTGCTGGCCGTATAGCGCCTGAACGCATAGCTCCTTGACCGTATAACTCCTGGATGCATGCGACCGAGCTAGCAACCGTGTATGCAACTCGCACATAAAATGAGTGCATGAGCGCCATGCAACGATGCTGACGTGCTAAGTGCAAAGTGCGCAAACAAAGCGTCACTTTGCGCCCTTGAGCCCGAGTCGCTAAGCCCCTTTGGTACTTAGCTTCTAAGGGAAGCTTCCCAAAGTTAGTGACAAAATAAAGATTTTCATAATGGGGTTCACACTTAATCCCTCTAGAAAAGTCAACCCACATGGGCCACCACCCCATGTGCATATACCAATACTAAGCAAAGCTATATATTGAGATATATACAACTATGATTTTTCGATGTGGGACTAAAACTCCCAAAGCAAAGTGGAAAATACCAAAAATTCCCCACATATATCACAATATATGGTCGAGCGTTCCTCACAGTGACTTCCCATCATGGATTAGGATAGATGTCGCCCACGACTTGAATCTTTCCGCATGGGTCAAACAGCAGTACGATACCAGAATGGACTACACCTTGAATTCTGAACCATAATTGCTGTTCTTTCCACTCGCATAATGGCATCAGCTGTGCCTCCGGTCGCACATTAAAGGCCCTGTGCTGACCTGATTTCGGTGTATGTATCTTGGGCGTCTACAAGTTTACCATCAAGAGACGGCCTAAATATATTTTCATACACTTAGGTGAGTTCCTTTCAAGAGAGTTTAATATTTTCCAGCATGAAGCATTGCGCTTCCGTGCGGTGCTACACCGCTGTGACATAGCTCGTAACCGAGGTTAACTATCTCATGTGGTATCACCAACAGTAGCATGAGGGTACTAGCTACTTAGTAGTGATGTACTACATCCTAGAATGAAGCCTTGTGCTTCCGTACGGTGCTACGCCGCTGTGATATGGCTCATAGCCGAGGTTAACTACCTCATGTGGTGTCACCCACTGTAGCATGAGGTCACTGGCCTCTTAGTAGTGTTGTGCTACAACTCTCTACCTTTTCAGCATTAGGCTATCTACCTATTTGCGGTGCTACTGCCGTTGTGACATGGCTTGCAGCCAAGTCTTTACGTCTTTTACCTCATCGTGGTGTCACACCACTATAGTATGGGATACAAGTTCCTTATAGTATTGAACTACACGTGCTTCCTGCAGCGCACGTCGGACATTCACTCTGCCCTAGAACTCATTAAGGCGTCGAAGCCAACCTTATACAGGAATTGTTCTATAGAACAAAAAAGTAGACTACAGTGGTTTCGGGTACGTATCTCACATTGTCCATAAGGACTACCCACTGTACCTGATATTTTCCAGTCAATGGTCCTCCCTTGAACTAAAAGCTAGATGTCTAATAGATTTCTCTTTGAACTAATAGCATAAAACTTAATGGTAGGATTACAAAGACACAATATCAGAGGTCCTTCATGCCCATTTTACTTGCTATGTCTTCGACTAGCTGGCGCTTGAGACCTTTAGTGAATAGATCCGCCAGGTTCTCCTGACTCCGAACATCCACCACTGCAATGACACCAATCTTGATAAGATTTTTCAGTTCTCTGTGTCAAAGTCACGCAGTTCTTTTCTTTCCATTGAAGAGATTATTAAATGCTACTACTGCAGCTGCCTGGTTGTCGTAGTATATCGATATAGCCGGAATATACACACCAACCATTGGAAGATCGTACATGAGCTCCTGAAGACATTCTGCTTCACCTGCTGCAGCTGCAAGTGCATAGAACTTAGTCTTCATCGATGATCGTGGGAGCATAGTCTGCTTCTTCGACTTACACGCTATGACAGCTCCTCCCATTGAGAAAATATATTCTCTTGTGGATCTCTCGCTTTCTTCTTTTGAGCACCAACTAGCATCACTGAAGCCTTCTACCACTGCTGGATCTTCGTTGTACTAAAGTGTAAAATTCTTAGTCTTCTTGAGGTATCTCATCACCCTCTTCACAGCTTTCCAGTGTTCAACACCTGGGTTACTCGTGAATCCACTCAGTATCCCCACAGCAAAAGCAATGTCAGGCTTAGTGACATTTGTAGTATACATCAAGCTCCCGATGATGCTAGAATACTCCAACTGTCTGATATTTTTTCCTGGGTTAGGCTTCAGTTTCTTGTCACTTCTATATGGAATATCGATCCCAGGAAGATCGTGATATCCATATTGTGTGAGCATCTTCTCCACATAGTGAGCTTGTGATAGAGCAAACCCAGCTTTCGTCCGGATTATCTTAATCCCAAGGATGACATATGCATCTCCCATATCCTTCATACTGAATTTAGACGAGAGGAACATCTTTGTTTTAGTGACACATTCTTCATCCTTGTCTAGGATTAGCATGTCGTCCACATAGAGACAAACGATGATACCTCTATCACCAGCAAACTTTGTGTACACACTTATCAATTTTGCTGACCTTGTAGCCATTTGATCTGATAACTTTGTCAAACTTCTCGT
Source organism: Iris macrosiphon (assembly GCA_036927795.1). Classification (NCBI taxonomy): domain Eukaryota; kingdom Viridiplantae; phylum Streptophyta; class Magnoliopsida; order Asparagales; family Iridaceae; genus Iris; species Iris macrosiphon. The sequence goes on along the minus strand of JAYESA010000008.1, from coordinate 167,744,989 downwards.
GCAGCTTGCTTCAGACTATACAAAGATTTCACTAGTTTGCAAAATTTGTTTTCAAGACCTTTGACGACAAACCCTTCTGGCTGCTGTAGGTAAATCTTCTCAGTCTGTTCACCATTCAGAAATACTGTCTTAACGTCCATCCAAGAAATTACCATTTTGTGAATAACACCTAGAGCAATCAACATCCTGATAGTAGTCATCAGTGCAATGGGAGCATAGGTGTCGAAGTAGTCAGCCCCATGTATCTGAGAAAACCCCTTGACCACTAGCCTGGCCTTGAACTTGTCAATAGTTCCGTCTGATTTCATCTTCTTCTTAAAGATCCACTTGCATCTGATGGGTTTAGCTCCTTCAGGCAGATCAACTAACTTCCAATTATTATTAGAAGTTATCGAGTTAAACTCGTCATTGATAGCCTCTTTCCAGAAAATAGCATCTCTGGTCTTCATTGCCTCATCATAGGTAAGCAGATCAGATTCTACATGATAGGTAACAAAGTCTTCTCCGAAGTCATTCAGCCTCCTCACTTGCTTTGCTCTCGGCTCAGCGGGTTCTGGTTCAAATATTGTCTGATCGACGATAACTTCTTCTTGGACTACTTCTCTCTGAGAGGTACTTGCCTCGTCTGTGATAGCAGCATTCTCCGAGACATCCATGAGAACAACATTCTTGTGCCTAGCAAACTTGTTTTCAAAGAATTCTGCGTCGTGAGATTCTATGATATGATTAGATTCGATATCAAGGAAACACCGAGCATCACTCTTATCAACATAGACCATAAATATGGTTTTCATAGTTCTCGTTCCCAGCTTCTGAATCTTGAGGTCTGGAAGCTTCACATACTCCAGATACCCCCACACTCGAATGACATTCAAGTTGCGTCTGACCTTGAACCAGAGTTCATGAGAAGTAATGCCAGATGTCGCAAAAGGTACTCTATTCAGAATAAACGTAGCCGTAAGCGCTGCATCTCCCCAGAAGCACTTTGTAAGTCCTGTTGTCAGCAACATGTGTAACGACCCCTTCCGCTCAAGCGGATAGCCGATTCAAATGGCAAAAGTGGAATGACCCTACCAGCTTTGCTCAGTGAGAATACTCATTTGAGGCAAAAGGATTTCCAGTTCCGCTCAAGCGGACAGCCGATTCAAACGGCAAAAGTGGAATGACCCGACCCGCTTTGTTCAACGAGAATCCTCGTTTGAGGCAAAAGGATTTCCAGACTTGGTCCTTCAGGATTCCGGCTTAGGCTTTCAAAGGCTCGCTCAGAGTATCGCTCGACCGAGACGAATCATCGCTATGCTGGGTGGCTACGATGAACTTGTCTTTGCTTAGCCAGCACACTTAAAATATGGAGGATACATGCTAGTCGCTAGGTGAATCATCCCCTGCATGCTAATAAGAATACAATGCACCTAGCTAAGAAAATAATCCCAACTTGTATTATTTGTATTAAAATATGGAAATGAAAATGTTTGCTTCTGCTGTGTATTGGGAAAGAAAATATAAATTGTGGTATTTAGTTACAAACTTGAAAGTTCATGAAAACAGGTTACAAATTTTGAAAGTTAATGATAATAAGTTACATTATAGAAATTTCATGCTATTTAATTTCAAATTGTAACCTCCGACTTCCAATTTCAAAAAAAAAAAATATTTTCTCCTTGAATTTTTGTATTTAAATTTTGAACGATGTCTGATTTTAGAAGGTGATTTAAAAATCTTTTATAAAAATCATTTTTCTAAATGTCGCTTTCTTATAAAATAAGTAAATAAATGATATATATATATATATATAATTCTAGTTTCAAATATTTATTGGCTTGAATCAAAAAAAAAATTTATTGTTTTAACTAAATATTTATTTAAAAGACTAGTTGATAAAATAAAATAAATTTTTATTTATTGGAATAGTAAATAAATAAATGTCATACTTTCTAAGATTTTGCAAAAAGGGATTAATTAGTAGCTAATTGGAAATTAGCTAGTTTTCCTAAAAACATTTTCTGAAATTATAATCTTTATTTTATTTTTATTTTTTACAAGTTGCCATTTTCCCACTAACTAGCCTTCACACCCTCATTTTTCCCACATGAGAAACCCTTTTATATTTAATTCTGGGCCATTCATTATTGGGCCAACCCGCAACCCTTTATCCCACACCATCTCTCCCTATTTAAGTCCCTCATCACAACTCCCTAGAAACCCTAGCTAGCCTCCACAATTCCCAAAGCCAAAGCCACCACCATTTTTTTGTGTGCTCGTGTCCGTGTGTCCAGCATCACCGTGTCAGCCGTGATGGCCTCGGGTCCGACCCCGGGTGTCCCACCGTATCCATTCATTTTTCTGTGTCCAGTTATTACAATATTATATTTTCGTGTCCGACACACCCGGACACATCCACCTCCACCACAGCACACCCAATCCTGTGTCCGACAGCTCCGGACACGCCCCCACAGTCAACAAACCGCCGTGTCCAGCCCCGGACACGACCCCGACACACAGAACCCTAACCCTAGATTCAGCCTCGCCTATCGCCGCTGGCCGCCGCGTCTTCCCCCGACGTCGAGCTCCGCTGCCGCGTCGAGCTCGGAGACCCGCCGTTTCCTCACCGGAGCCGTCGTCACCGCCGTCCTGATGAGGCTCTGGGTCAGATCCGCCACCGCGTCGAGCCCTCCTCAGGTCCGTCGATCGACAGCCGCCGCGTCGTCGAACTCCGCCGACCGCCTCCTCGGGACGAGAGCGCCGACTGTCTCCTCGGGACGAGAGCGCCGACCGTCTCCTCGAACAGAGCGCCGCCGTCTCGAACAGAGCGCTGCCGCTCTCGAGTCCCACGCCGCCGCTGAAGCCGAGCACCGCCGCTGGAGCCGACGACGCCGCCGAGTTCCACCGCTGACCACCGCGCCGGCGAACGGAAACCCCCTCGTGAGCCTCTTCTTCCCTTTCCCTCTTTGGTTCTGAACATTTGGGGTGAAGTTAGGTTATATATGATATTAATCAATTGATTATAATCAGTAGTATAAGTAATAGTTAATTAACTTATAATTAAGTTTAGTTAATTTGTAATTAATTTAGTAAATAAATATAATTAGTCTAGTAAATTAATGTAATTAGTTAGTAATTCATGTATTAGTTTAGTTTAGTATATAATCAGTAGTTAATTAAATTATTAATCAGTAATTATTAATTAATCAGTTAGTTATTATATGAGTAGTTTAGTAATTTCATGTAATTTGTTAGTAATAAACAATATAATTAGTTTTATTGTTTTAATGTATGAATTTAGTTATGTGTGAATTTAGTATGTATATATATAATGATTTTTGATTATGTAAAATATAATAATTTTTGGGGTTTATATTATTAATTAGAAATATAGTTTCAATAATGAAAATGAGATCAAAAATATGTTCTTTGGGCTGGTGACCAAAATTACTAGAGATATAAATACATTGGCTTTTGCATAAATTCTAGATTTTTTTTATAAATAAACTTTTAAGTGTAATTTTGTTCGAAAGGAAAGTTTTAACAATTATTGTTCAAATAATTTCGAAATGATTTTCATTAAATTAAGGTATTTTCTCTATGTATTGAGGACTCGGTATCCTTATCTCGATTTTCGTGCCGAACTCCGATCTTGGACTTTCTTATATAGATTCTAGCTATTTTGACTGATCCGGACCCATTGGAACTAACTGCTATTTCATTTGGGATCACCTTGAGAAGTGTAGCATTATGTACATTCTCTGATTAGTTAAATATGTATAAAATATATTTGATTGATATATATATATATACAAATATGTATTTTCGTATAAAAATATATATATTTATATACATCTATTAGAGTATATACACACATACGTATTTTGTACAATTACTAAGAGACACTTATATATATATATTATATACGTTTTGATTGGTATAGTATAATATGTATATGTGTATTCCTTTAATATATATATATGTAGGTATTTTGGTATAATATATATAATGTTTAGTATATGTATATATTTTGTATATATATATGTACTTAATATATTTTCAAATATGTATAATTAGTATAAGTGTGTATATATATATCTTGTACATACAATTAATGTATTGTATTTGTATTTAATGTGATGTACTAGTATTTATTTTAGTAATAACATTGACAATACACATATATATATATATTTTAAAAATGTATTTTAGTATATGTATGAGTATACATATATAATGTTCAACTAGTATAAATCAAATATATATTGTAAATACATTTAAATTGGTGCATGTATATGTATTGTAAGTATTAATGATAATTAATAATATGTGTATTGATATACGTATCCCTACTAGATGACCCTAGTGGACTAGTGCCATACCTGGCAGAGCCCTGAGTTCATGTATTTGTGATGTGTTAGTGTAGCACCTGATGCAAATGTTGTATTGATATATTTTAGGACTGTTGTATCCTCCAGATGATACTCTGGGACAGGACATTGGTTTTACCAGCTAAGGACCCGAGGCGAGTACATTCTCTGATTAGTTTCTAATTTATGATATCTCCTATGTTCACTGTATCTAGTGTAAATATCCATGTTCTTGACACGTTGGTTACACGGATTGGTATACACGGATCTCGTCATGAGATGTTATTCCTTATTCATGGTGTAGCTTGTACAAGACTTGTTTCCTTGTTATCTTGTGCATGTACAGACACTGATTCCCGGGGAGACTTGCTACCTTCCTGGGGAATCCCGTGCCATAGCGTACCATGATTGGATCTACTATACCAGTCGGGGGTGGGGAGTATTTTAGTATAGATATGTGATCATACCCAACTTTTCATGCATCATAGCTCACCCCACGTCTCACGTCGGGTGCGGCCTGACCATCTCAGTGCCTCATAGCTGTTACGTGTGATTAGCCTGACCTCTACATGCATCATAGCTAACCAACGGTTAGCCTGACCTTTGTGAATCATAGCTAATCACATGTAACCAGCCTGATCAAGATCCCAAGCCGATCACATATTAAAGCTAGTACTCACACACTTAGTCATAGGATTCTTGCTCATTGACATATTGTTCTTTTCCTGCATTTACTTACAGTATTTCCAGTATTTCTCTTATTGTACATTTCTCGTACCTATACATGCATCTGGTATGTTTCCATCTAGAACTGCTACATAGTTTATGTCATTTATATAGAACTGCTATTTAGAGATGTACTTTGCTCCTTCCTGACTGGAAAATATTTTTCCAGACTGTGACCTTAGTAGACTGGTTCCGACACACTTGGGGAATTGGATGTTACTGATTGCAGGTATGATTATTGTGTCATTAGACTTGGGTTGTATTCTTTTATTTCTTCATTTCCTATCGTGCTGTAGTTGTGATTGAGTATTTCTAGATTTATTTTATGATATCCACGTCTCCTTATGGAGTTGGACACTAGCGTGAGATTGTTTAGATAGTACTTGACCTAGACAGCGTTCTACCGCCGATGCTGCGGCGTAGGCTGGACGTACCCACGCTCTCGTGCCCCTAAACCGGGTGCGGGTCGTGACACATTTTTAGTGGTGGCCCATGCAGGTCTGACTTCGCAAGTTGTGCGATGTCGTAGTAGTGCGACGTCATAGTTGTACTACTACGTACCTGCTATAGAATATAGGTCATAGGATACTAGGATGAGAGAGGATACTCAATCACAAATTCTTGAGAGATTCCTGGGACGACCCCTTGAGAATCTTATTATAATTTACAATTTAAATCTTTCCTTGTTTCCGTCCACTTTTGCTTGTTGTTATTGACTTGATCCTTATTGATCAGTTATTAAATTAAATTCTTGGTATCATTGTTAAGTTTGATTCTTGTTGACCAGTTGTTAACTTTAATTCCTGGTATCGTTGTTGAGTTGATTTCAAATTGAGATGAATTTTGCAGACTAGAATTTATGGTATCATCTGATGACATATATTGATGAGGACAGTGAGAAGGGTAAAACGTCTACTTTGGTTATGGACCCTAGAGTTTATCGCAGCCATATTAGCTGTGGTGACGAGAACGTAGGAACCTAACTTGGATGTACATACTTTAGTTATGAGATTTAGAGTTTCTCGCAGCCATACCGGTTGGCGTGGCGAGTATTCTAGATGACATGATTATAGGGTTGTATACCTTAGTTACGGAACCTGTCGTTTATCGCATCTATGCTTACTGGCGTGGCGAGGATTCTAAGTGTCATGATTTCGGATAGACGTGTATGATTATCAGGTTGTATCTTAAATTGGTTCTTAAAATATCATCTCAAGACTTATCTATTTCTGTTATTTCAGGACTTTGTTCCACCGCTTCTTTCTTTACTAGCAGTAAAGATACCTTCTGTCCTCAATTCAGTCTTTGAGCTCCTATCCCTTGAGGATTTCTTGTTAAGTAAATAGTGGCTTGTAATTTTGTTTGTGTCTTGTATTAGTATTGACTGTGTTGCTAGTGAGTTGTAAGTGTTTCTTAGTTGGACATGTGAGCAGTAGGCTTTAATCTAGAGTTAGCCCTTAGCATAGTACCTTGTACCAATGATTCTAGGAGTAGTGTCATTAGAGACTAAGAGTTAAGGAGAGTATAGAGTATCAGTGATAGTTCTCAGAGTTAGTATCAGAGCCAATTACCCGTCCTGGATAATCATGATTATGTAATTGAATGATCTATGTAAACGATTAAGTATCCGGGAATTGTGTTAAGGATTTATGGAGCATGATGTCCAATTTGATGATTGATATCGAAAATGCTGAAGGTAAAGAAATGTATATGTATAAAGGGTTTAATGAGATGTCATAAGTAGAGAAATATCAGGATTAGTAATGGAAGTTGTGAAGCGTATCACGGATTAGTTTAATAGGCTTTAAAGGATTAAAGGAAATACATACACAACCATCGAGATGAGGAACCATACACATACCCATGAGAGTAAAGAAACATGAGTGTTATAGAGGATATAGGTGATCATGAGTTCTAATGAGCTTGATGAGATAATCCATTTATGCAGCTAGTGATATAATACCAAGAGTGCTAATGGTTCTATTTCGAGGGTTAGTCGAGAATGATACTCAAACAATAAGCACTTCAAGTGATGATAATTAGATTGGTGTATTAGTGTGCACCTTGAGCATTAGAGACCGTGAACATTTATAAATGTGTACTTGTGGATTTAATTTTATCGTTTCAAGAATGGAAATGAAATGAGATTTTGAGAATTTTAAGGAGTTGAGATTTTATGTTGTTAAAATATTGAGGATTTAAATTCAATAAACATAGTCAAGCTACAAAATTTTTTAGAAATGATTAAATTTTATTTCGATACGGAGTATCTGATTTTAAGGAGGTATATGCATTTTATTTTAAGTTGATCGAGAAGTTAAACCTTGACGATTATTTTGAGGATAAATTTTTGGTAGATGGGAGATATGAATATCAATATATGAGTAGATGATATACGTGTGTAAGGATCTGGTGATTTGAGCATGATTGAGATGGCACCGCAGACTGACTTGGGTGTCCATCTAAAATTGTATTGGAAAGAGCAGTATTTAGTATGGTGTTGCACTTGACGTATATTTGAGCGATAAGAACGACTAGTATGAACAATTGTAGTAGGAACGGGAACTGACAGAGGGTATGGTACTAAAGAGATAGAGGTATCAACTAGGATGCACTATTGAACCATGGCAATATTAGAGGTCCTTGGTATCAGATTTGGTATTAATAAACAGGTGTGTGCCATATGGATATATTAATGGATTTTGTAGATTAATGATTAGTTGATATGGGTACAGTGTACATGAATAGGAAATTGTTAGTGAATGTGCTAGAGTTAAGTGTTTGTTAGAGATATTAGATACTACAAGTAATAGGTAGCAGGTTCTTTTTCTAATATTCCCGTCTCTTGATTGATTGATTTCCCTAAGTGTTGTAGTTCACATGCATGATTTTCTTGTTAGAATATAATTAGTAGTACACCCTAACAGAGACTGAAATACCATGATAAGACAGACCATAACCATGCACGTTTCCTCTAAGTTGTTTGTTGTATGACTGTGGGCAAAATTTTTCTTAGACCATGATAAAAGACACATGACCTATATTTTTCTTAAATTGCATGGCTGTAGGTAGAGTTTCCTTAAACCATGATCATTGGGGTTTTGACCATAGCAAAGATCTGTGACGAGGTTATAACTGACAAAAAGAGACAAGAGGATTAAATTTGTGGATGAGCATTAATTTAAATAAAAAAATTTAGGGGATTGTTATAACAGAGTTGATGGAATCATTGTTTTTGCGAAAATCGAGGTTTGATTGAAATTCGAGGACAAACATTAACTTAAAGGGAGAATTAAGAAATTCACAGAGCCAAAAATTTGAGGATTTATTAATTTTAAGGAGGTCTTGATATGATTGAATTGATTATTAAAAATTTGAGAAATTTGAGAGATTATCATTTTATTTAGTTGATTGCAAGATAGAAATTTTATATATTATGAATGTTGCATTGAAGATTCTGGAAGCATCGCATCGTTGAGTATTTGAGGAAAAAGAAAATCAGGAAATAAAATCATAAATGGAATAGTGTCGAATTCAATTCTTGGGATGAGGAGTTAGATTGGAATAAGCATCAATTGAATTTGAGTTAGAGGAGTAAGATGATTGATGAGTGTTTAAAATTTAAATTTTGGGATACAGATTTTTTTAAGTGTTATAAATATACATTGATTGGAATTCAATTGGAGGATTGGATATTGAAATCCTGCCTGGAGTATTAGATACGAACTTAAATTTTTTTGGAGAAGACTATGACAAAAAGGGGATTTGATTTTTAAACTTGAAAATTTTCAGGAATATGACGTTATAGAATTTTTGAAGTGTTGTGAAATAGCGATATGAAATTACTTCATGATTATTTTGGATTGAAATTTAAATTTGATAGAAATGATATAATGTGTAAATGCAATTATTGAGGATCTTAAATTTCGAGGACGAAATTTTTCTAAGGTGGGTAGACTTGTAACCTCCGACTTCCAATTTCAAAAAAAAAAAATATATATATTTTCTCCTTGAATTTTTGTATTTAAATTTTGAACGATGTCTGATTTTAGAAGGTGATTTAAAAATCTTTTATAAAAATCATTTTTCTAAATGTCGCTTTCTTATAAAATAAGTAAATAAATGATATATATATATATAATTCTAGTTTCAAATATTTATTGGCTTGAATCAAAAAAAAAATTATTGTTTTAACTAAATATTTATTTAAAAGACTAGTTGATAAAATAAAATAAATTTTTATTTATTGGAATAGTAAATAAATAAATGTCATACTTTCTAAGATTTTGCAAAAAGGGATTAATTAGTAGCTAATTGGAAATTAGCTAGTTTTCCTAAAAACATTTTCTGAAATTATAATCTTTATTTTATTTTTATTTTTTACAAGTTGCCATTTTCCCACTAACTAGCCTTCACACCCTCATTTTTCCCACATGAGAAACCCTTTTATATTTAATTCTGGGCCATTCATTATTGGGCCAACCCGCAACCCTTTATCCCACACCATCTCTCCCTATTTAAGTCCCTCATCACAACTCCCTAGAAACCCTAGCTAGCCTCCACAATTCCCAAAGCCAAAGCCACCACCATTTTTTTTGTGTGCTCGTGTCCGTGTGTCCAGCATCACCGTGTCAGCCGTGATGGCCTCGGGTCCGACCCCGGGTGTCCCACCGTATCCATTCATTTTTCTGTGTCCAGTTATTACAATATTACATTTTCGTGTCCGACACACCCGGACACATCCACCTCCACCACAGCACACCCAATCCTGTGTCCGACAGCTCCGGACACGCCCCCACAGTCAACAAACCGCCGTGTCCAGCCCCGGACACGACCCCGACACACAGAACCCTAACCCTAGATTCAGCCTCGCCTATCGCCGCTGGCCGCCGCGTCTTCCCCCGACGTCGAGCTCCGCTGCCGCGTCGAGCTCGGAGACCCGCCGTTTCCTCACCGGAGCCGTCGTCACCGCCGTCCTGATGAGGCTCTGGGTCAGATCCGCCACCGCGTCGAGCCCTCCTCAGATCCGTCGATCGACAGCCGCCGCGTCGTCGAACTCCGCCGACCGCCTCCTCGGGACGAGAGCGCCGACCGTCTCCTCGAACAGAGCGCCGCCGTCTCGAACAGAGCGCCGCCGCTCTCAAGTCCCACGCCGCCGCTGAAGCCGAGCACCGCCGCTGGAGCCGACGACGCCGCCGAGTTCCACCGCTGACCACCGCGTCGGCGAACGGAAACCCCCTCGTGAGCCTCTTCTTCCCTTTCCCTCTTTGGTTCTGAACATTTGGGGTGAAGTTAGGTTATATATGATATTAATCAATTGATTATAATCAGTAGTATAAGTAATAGTTAATTAACTTATAATTAAGTTTAGTTAATTTGTAATTAATTTAGTAAATAAATATAATTAGTCTAGTAAATTAATGTAATTAGTTAGTAATTCATGTATTAGTTTAGTTTAGTATATAATCAGTAGTTAATTAAATTATTAATCAGTAATTATTAATTAATCAGTTAGTTATTATATGAGTAGTTTAGTAATTTCATGTAATTTGTTAGTAATAAACAATATAATTAGTTTTATTGTTTTAATGTATGAATTTAGTTATGTGTGAATTTAGTATGTATATATATAATGATTTTTGATTATGTAAAATATAATAATTTTTGGGGTTTATATTATTAATTAGAAATATAGTTTCAATAATGAAAATGAGATCAAAAATATGTTCTTTGGGCTGGTGACCAAAATTACTAGAGATATAAATACATTGGCTTTTGCATAAATTCTAGATTTTTTTTATAAATAAACTTTTAAGTGTAATTTTGTTCGAAAGGAAAGTTTTAACAATTATTGTTCAAATAATTTCGAAATGATTTTTATTAAATTAAGGTGTTTTCTCTATGTATTGAGGACTCGGTATCCTTATCTCGATTTTCGTGCCGAACTCCGATCTTGGACTTCCTTATATAGATTCTAGCTATTTTGACTGATCCGGACCCATTGGAACTAACTGCTATTTCATTTGGGATCACCTTGAGAAGTGTAGCATTATGTACATTATCTGATTAGTTAAATATGTATAAAATATATTTGATTGATATATATATATATATATATATACAAATATGTATTTTCGTATAAAAATATATATATTTATATACATCTATTAGAGTATATACACACATACGTATTTTGTACAATTACTAAGAGACACTTATATATATATATTATATACGTTTTGATTGGTATAGTATAATATGTATATGTGTATTCCTTTAATATATATATATGTAGGTATTTTGGTATAATATATATAATGTTTAGTATATGTATATATTTTGTATATATATATGTACTTAATATATTTTCAAATATGTATAATTAGTATAAGTGTGTATATATATATCTTGTACATACAATTAATGTATTGTATTTGTATTTAATGTGATGTACTAGTATTTATTTTAGTAATAACATTGACAATACACATATATATATATATATTTTAAAAATGTATTTTAGTATATGTATGAGTATACATATATAATGTTCAACTAGTATAAATCAAATATATATTGTAAATACATTTAAATTGGTGCATGTATATGTATTGTAAGTATTAATGATAATTAATAATATGTGTATTGATATACGTATCCCTACTAGATGACCCTAGTGGACTAGTGCCATACCTGGCAGAGCCCTGAGTTCATGTATTTGTGATGTGTTAGTGTAGCACCTGATGCAAATGTTGTATTGATATATTTTAGGACTGTTGCATCCTCCAGATGATACTCTGGGACAGGACATTGGTTTTACCAGCTAAGGACCCGAGGCGAGTACATTCTCTGATTAGTTTCTAATTTATGATATCTCCTATGTTCACTGTATCTAGTGTAAATATCCATGTTCTTGACACGTTGGTTACACGGATTGGTATACACGGATCTCGTCATGAGATGTTATTCCTTATTCATGGTGTAGCTTGTACAAGACTTGTTTCCTTGTTATCTTGTGCATGTACAGACACTGATTCCCGGGGAGACTTGCTACCTTCCTGGGGAATCCCGTGCCATAGCGTACCATGATTGGATCTACTATACCAGTTGGGGGTGGGGAGTATTTTAGTATAGATATGTGATCATACCCAACTTTTCATGCATCATAGCTCACCCCACGTCTCACGTCGGGTGCGGCCTAACCATCTCAGTGCCTCATAGCTGTTACGTGTGATTAGCCTGACCTCTACATGCATCATAGCTAACCAACGGTTAGCCTGACCTTCGTGAATCATAGCTAATCACATGTAACCAGCCTGATCAAGATCCCAAGCCGATCACATATTAAAGCTAGTACTCACACACTTAGTCATAGGATTCTTGCTCATTGACATATTGTTCTTTTCCTGCATTTACTTACAGTATTTCCAGTATTTCTCTTATTGTACATTTCTCGTACCTATACATGCATCTGGTATGTTTCCATCTAGAACTGCTACATAGTTTATGTCATTTATATAGAACTGCTATTTAGAGATGTACTTTGCTCCTTCCTGACTGGAAAATATTTTTCCAGACTGTGACCTTAGTAGACTGGTTCCGACACACTTGGGGAATTGGATGTTACTGATTGCAGGTATGATTATTGTGTCATTAGACTTGGGTTGTATTCTTTTATTTCTTCATTTCCTATCGTGCTGTAGTTGTGATTGAGTACTTCTAGATTTATTTTATGATATCCACGTCTCCTTATGGAGTTGGACACTAGCGTGAGATTGTTTAGATAGTACTTGACCTAGACAGCGTTCTACCGCCGATGCTGCGGCGTAGGCTGGACGTACCCACGCTCTCGTGCCCCTAAACCGGGTGCGGGTCGTGACACAAATTAGTTAAAAAAATGGATACAGTTTCACACTTGTTATGCATATTGTCTTATTCTATAACTTAATTCTGGTTAGACGTACTATTGTAAAACACCTTCAAATATCTATGAAATATATACTTTTATGGATTATTTATACTAAATATTCCTAATTTTATTTGTTTATAATACAAAATATTTATGCTTTTAAACTAATTACACTGACCATCCCTTCCTTTAGAAAAATAAATTAAAAATAGAGTAGTTAGTGCTATAACTTTTTATTTTTATCTTAAAGTAAGAGCAATTCGTGTAATAAGTCAAAAATATAGGATGGCCAAAGTGTAATTAGTTTAAAAGTAAGGATACTCCGTGTAATAAACATACAATATATGGATAATTAGTGTAAATAATTTTACTTTTATCCATTAAATTGGAAAAGCTGTGCTGAATATATATATATATATATATATATATATATATATATATATATATATATATATAATTTTTGGAAGAGGTAATTGTGTTACAAACTCCTGGCTCGAAGGCCTACATACTTGGTCCGAAGGCCCACAACATCCGGGATCCAAGGTCCCACACATCTCGGCCCGTAGGTCTGCACTTGCACCTGCACCGCACTTGAGCCGCACCTACGCTGCACCCATCAATAAATCACTACTTAATTTTTCCAAAGATAAATTAAATAGCGCTTAGGAGGCTCGAACTGACAACCTCCTGAGTAACATGCATCGGTCTTAACCACTAGGTTGAACGTCATTTGCAAAACAAAGATGGTCATAATGAAGTTCACACTTAATCCCTCTAGGAAAGTCAACCCACATGGACCTCCACCCCATGTGCAAAATTGAAGAATAATACGTCCCATTGACTCGATCTAGTGATCTTCAACCACCTAACCATGATCTTATACCTCTTTCCAGTAACCACAAGGGTCACTCGAGTTTGGTGTGTGTGTGTGTGTGTATATATATATATATATATATATATATATCCTGTGATATTACTTAGACAATGAAGTATTCAAACCTATCAAAATAGAAATGTCACAATGAAATTGTTGAGACACATGGGAGAGAGGAAAGGGATAAGCAGACGTGGTACCACAAGTTAAATTCAACTAGTCATGTTAATGTGCATTACAAGTACATTTTTGTAATATTTTAATAATTAGTTTAATACATAAAAATATTAATTCCAGAAGGACTTTTTTAATAATTTATTAAAAATTACGGAAAAATTCAGAAAATTTATTTTTAAATTTTTTTTAAAAAATATGGTTTTACAATCTACCCACCTTAAAAGAATTGCGTCCTCGCAATTAAGAAAATAACCGACTGCAGAGATGTCGCGGTTACAAGACATGTTCGAAGCAGAACATGGCCGATACGGGACGTTGTCGACGGATACGCGTGGATTCCGGTGTGCACGTACATCCAAATCAACTTCTGTGAAATCTCACACGTCTGTATCGATGGCGTGCACCTTTCGGTGAAGTTCACACATGACAAAGTCGCCTCGTTTAGCGGGGCGCACCCAGTTTCGAGAAAAATCAAGGTTTTAAATACCAAGCTTTTGGCCATTTTCACCCGCGAATAAATTACAAATTACAGCTCAATAAAATAAACTAAAAACAGGGTTTAAAACTAGGTTACGTGGTCTAAATTACTGTTCAAGTGGATTTTGAAAACTGTTAACAGGTTGCACGCAAAACGGTTGTGAACTTGCGAGTTCGGGACGATTTCTGAATTTTCAGAAATTGGGAATTATTTTCCTGATTTTACGTCGCGATTTACGACCGACACAGGACGCGATACCCCAAACGAGTTGCACGGGTTTTGAGGGGGTCATGCGGTCTACGCGTAGGATTCGACAGAACAAAAATTGGAACAACGTACGGGGAGTTACGAGAGCTTGAAGAGGGGTACCTCGCTGATTTTTGCGACAGGGCGGCACGGCGTGGCACGGCGGCGGGTTTGTTGTGCTGTTGGCGGGTCGGTCGCGGGGTCGTCGACGGCGGGTCGTCGTCGCCGGGGAGGTCGCCGGAGGTCGGGGTCGTTGAGCCGGTGGCCGGAGCAGCGGGGGGGGGCTGTGGTTGATGGCGGTGGCAGTGTTATATTGACGAGGGAAGAGGGAGGGGTAGAGCGGGGAGGCCGGAGCGGGGCGTGATGGCGTGGCGGTTGTGCCGGCGGAGGCGGGGGTCGTGGGGAACGGGGGTGAGGGTTTAGGTTAGCGGGTCGGGTAGGGTCGGGTCGGGTAGGATTCAACCCGTTAGGTTAGGGTCCGGTCCGGTTCAGCGGGGCTGGGTTGGGTTGGTCCGGTTCAGTCCGATTCAACCCGGTTTAGCCCGGTTCAGTTAAAATAGGTGTTTTTAGCTATTTAAAAATAGTTTTTGAGTCCAATAAATTCCAGAAAAATTATACAACATCCAGTAATTAATAATACACCCAAAAATATAATTTTTGTAATATTTTAATAATTAGTTTAATACATAAAAATATTAATTCCAGAAGGATCTTTTTAATAATTAATTAAAAATTACCGAAAAATCCAGAAATTTTAATTTTAAGTTTTTTAAAAAAAATAGGGTATTACAATCTACCCACCTGAAAAGAATTGCATCCTCGCAATTAAGGAAATAACCGACCGCAGAGATGTCGCGGTTGCAAGACATGTTCGAAGCACGACACAAACAAAGAATCATGATCAAGGAGAAATTGAAAGATGAGGGTTAAGCAAAACACCTAAAGTATTTCCCTAAACAATGAAAGTTAGGTTATTCAAGAGTAAAGAAATATGGTTAGAGCAAGAAAATCTACAGCTTAGAAAAACTAGGTTATCACTCACTAACAAGTTCAAAATACTAGGTTTGAGGCTAAGGAAAGGAATTAACAGGCACGCGCTATGGCATCACTAGGAATAGATAGCTAAGAATAACTCAAATCTTTATCGCATTCGCTAATCCTCGAGTCTGTGCGTCCTCCACTGTCATCGCAAAAGACTGTCCACGCCCTTGCGGTGGTGCCCTCTTCTGTTGCTAGGCCTGCTGAAAGAGTGTTGCTCTTGCTCTGCGTGGCTCTTGGAATATATCAAGATGTCATCAATACGCAACCACTAACTTTTCCAGGTACAAAACTCCGTTCATCAAACTCTTGAACACAACTGTCGCGTTGGTTAACCCAAACAACATAACTAAGAACTCATAGTCTCCATACTTGGTCCTAAAGGCTGTTTCTGTATATCCTCTCTATGCACTCTAATCTGGTGATAACCGAATCCAAGATCTATATTTGAGAATACACTCGCACCACTCAACTGGTCAATGCGTGGCAAGGAATACCGGTTCTTGATGGTTACAGCGTTCAGTGCCCTGTAGTTAATACACATACGTACCGTCTCATCCTTCTTCGGCACAAATAGTATAGGTGTAACAGCTGGGTAATAAGATCTAATTTTTGATAATACAAGTCACAAGACAACTAAGGTTTTAACCATTATGGCCTGCTACACAAGGTTCCTTTTTCTTAAGGTCATAATACAATTCCTTGTATGAGCCACATCTGATCCCTAGCATCAAGCTATGTATTTCCTAAAGTATTCTGGTGCATTAGAATCAAACCCTCTTTCCCTTCTTCCAATGCTTTTAAATTACATTCTATCCTTAAGGAAGGGTAAGGTTTTATTAGTTATAGGCCCTGATACTATATTCAATTCTCATGCTAAAATCTACACTAACTCTAGCATATAGGAATAACCTATCTACTATCCTACTAAGGGTAACCGTTTTCTCAAAAATTTATATCCAGCATATCTTCGTCTGCCTTGGCAAGGATCTGCTTCTAGAGGAAACACCATGCACGAACATTCATCTCTCCGAAATAGAAAGAGATGATAAACAATAATAAGGATATCGAGGGGATTAAAAGAGTACAATTTATGAAGTTCAAGGGCGATAATCAAATGCCAAAGAATTTTCAAGTCAGTTATGGATTGAGATGCTAACACTGCTAACTTTGATTACAGGCTCGCTCAGTACTGAAAAGTAACTGAAATGATTTAATCAGGACCTGCATGGGCCACCCCCAAAAATATATCACGCCCCAGTCCCAAAATACGTAGGACCAGGAATACGTAACATGCCAGCTACGCATTCGACCAGACTCTGGTCTGATTCGAATACGTATAAGCTGTACTAGAATGGTCACTATCTATGTAATCAAGTAAATATGAATATCTATACCTCAATCCACAATGATCAGGATATACAAGAATAAGCTACATGTGCTAAAGTCTCCGCCAGTAACCCATAAGCTCGAATAGACTCGAGAAAGGAATATGAGTCTATAAAACTAGGCTATATCAGCAGATGAATAAACAATATGAATAATAACCATGACTCCGGAAGAAAGGATATAAGTACCTGGCACCAAATTTCTGCATGACAAAGCAACACATATCAGCAAACTCCAGGCAGACTCCACAATGGTCTATGCTGCAAAACTGGCAAGGGACCAGGTCCTCAAAGGGACGTAACAAGGTACAAGAAACAGCATGCCAAAATAAATGCAGTATATAAAATGTATGAATAGGCAAACTATGTAACAAGCTATGTGATATGCAAATGAGAGCATTAATCATACTTTGGCTGAAACTACTATAGGCTCTGTGTCGGGGAAACCCATAGCAGCATTTAGTATCACGAGTCCCGTATATATGCCAAAGCAAGTAGTATCATGACTCCAGTATATGTGCCAAAGCAAGTAGTATAGTATATATATCAATAATCAGCCTGTAGTATTGTGTGTCTCTTCCCACCCAATGTAATCACACATCTCATGTCTACGACGTCTCATGTCCATAACACGCAAGATCATGACCTCTAACTAATGCAGCGAGTCATAATGATAGCTAAGCATATGTAATATCTATGTCACGAATCCTGTAACCTATACAGAATCACCATGAATAACTCAGAAGATTCTATCACATGAATAGTGTCAGGTGTCCTTTGGTATGACGTACTTGATAATGTAAGCACGAAGCTATATAGGGTCACGATATCAATATCTAGTGACGTTACACGATTCCGCGTACGGCGTCGACACGCGAATATTATTCGGACATTAAGCAACGTCCCACGGTCCTGGGTTGACTATGTACATCACAGAAGTATATATATATGAATAACTCAAGAAATAATATCATATAACTACTGCAAGTTTGGCAAGGTACACTTATCTGTGATTTGGTTTTCAACTGCTGCTCTGGTATTAGTGGGATCTGCAGGTACTCCTCCGGTTGCTAAAATAAATACTACCATCATGTTCAGAAGATATCAACTAGCTAAAATTGTCTGTCCATAAGTCCAATTTGGACACAGGGACAAAAGTGACAGTTTTTGGTCAAAGCGAGGTCCACATGTGGCCTGCTTCGCACCGAAAAATGTGCCAGAGATAATGTTCTCCAAATTCGTCAAACTTAGTGTCTACAAGTCCAGAACGATGATACATACCCAATGGAATGTCCAGAACTGGATTCCGATGAGCCGATCACAAAATCGCCCGTCAAGTGGAGCCGTGGGGCCCACGATACGGGATTTCGTCAACGTTCTCAGAATCGGACCAAACTTGGGTCACAGGACCAGAAAAATGCTACGAGTCTGATGGCGCAAGTTTCGTTTCGAAACGACGAGCACACACAAAGTTACAACGAGTTTCAAAACTGGGCCGATATGGGGCGTTGTCGATTGATATGCGTGAATTTCGGTGTGCACGCACATCCAAATCTACTTTCGTAAAATCCCACACGTCCGTATCATTGTCGCCGGGGAGGTCGCCGGAGGTCGGGGTCGTTGAGCCGTGGCCGGAGTAGCGGGGGGGCTGTGGTTGATGGCGGTGGCACTGTTATATAGGCGAGGGGAGAGGGAGGGTTGGAGCGGGGAGGCCGGAGCGGGACATGATGGCGGGGCGGTTGCGCCAGCGGAGGCGGGGGTCATGGCCGAGAAACGCGGGGTCGGGGGTCGTGGGGAACGGGGGTGAGGGTTTAGGTAGCGGGTCGGGTAGGGTCGGGTTGGGTCGGGTAGGATCCGACACGTTAGGTTAGGGTCCGCTCCGGTTCAGCGGGGTTGGGTTGGTCCGGTTCAGTCCGGTTCAGTCCGGTTTAGCCCGATTCAGTTAAAATAGGGGTTTTTAGCTATTTAAAAATAGTTTTTGAGTCCAATAAATTCTAAAAAAATTGCAAAAAATCCAGTAATTAATAATACACCCAAAAATATAATTTTTGTAATATTTTAATAATTATTTTAATACATAAAAAAAATTAATCCCAGAAGGACCTTTTTAATAATTAATTAAAAATAACCGAAAAATCCAGAAAATTCATTTTTAAAATTTAAAAAAAAAACAGGGTGTTACAATTGTCGTAGTTAATAATTTTTTTTTATACAATAAAAAAAAAATTTGCTCTCACTGTATTCGAATATCGTCCACTCGGATCTTATGTTTCTACCCTAATCACTTGAACTTGAGGTCATTAGCATATATATATATATATACACACACACACACACACACACACGAGAGATCGGGATCTCCGTACTTAAGTATCCCTACATGATTTTCGAAATAGCAACTGTTGGATTATCTTTTTTGACGGTTCAGATTAGATTAAAATGCTATCAAATTTCTTGCGAAATTTTGATCTAATCTGAAACGTCAAAAGAGATAACCCAACGGTTGCTATTTCGAAGACCATGCGAAGATGCTTAAGTACCAGAATCTCGATCCCCGCATTTTTTTTTTTTGCACCTGCACTGCACATGCACCCACATCCACAATAAAATTATTATGCTTCCCTGTTATATATATATATATATATATATATATATATATATGATTTTTTAGTCATGCCGTTTGGTTTAATCAACGTGCCAGCTGTATTTATGAGTCTGATGAACAAGGTTTTCCACTAATACTTGGATAACCTTTCTCACATTGACCTGATGATAGCTGGATCTGAGATCGATCTTCGAGAATACACATGCACCACTCACCTGATCAAATAAATCGTCGATGCACGGTAGAGGGTACTTGTTCTTTATCGTTACAGCATTTAGTTGATATATAAGCATTTAGTTGATATATATATATATATATATACTAGACTTGCATGGGCCACCACAAAATCGTGTCACTACCCGCACACGGGAAGGAATCATGTCACTACCCGCACACGGGAAGGAATTGTGTCACTACCCACACCCGGTGAAGGGGCACGAGTACGTGGGTACGTTCAGTCTACGCCGCAGCATCGGCGGTAGAAAGCTGTCTAGGTCAACTATACTATCTAATCATTTCACAAAATGTAAAATCTGCCAATAATATCTCAACTCCAAGAAGGAGGACAATATACTTAATACAACGCAATACTCAATCACAAATCTATAGCACAATAAGATATCAAAGAAGCCTAACATAACTATGCTGTCTAAATATAACAACAACAATAGAAAAAATATCCAAGTCTCAAATATACGCCGGAAACAAATCCGGTACCAAAATGCTAAAGAAAACTAACTATGATAAGTAGTGATTCCGACTAGATCTTTTGACAGTCACTCCAGAACTAGTGGGTCCATGTAATATTCCATATATAGGTCTGTGGGACACCAGTTCGGATACCGTTTCAGTTCATTTGCTCTAGACACAGGCGTATACCGGAACAACTTACGGGAATAGTTTACGGGATTTAAGAAGGTGCGTATGTTTATGTTTCAAATTTTTTCTTTCTTTAAATAAATCTATCTCAATCTCTATCTTAAAAAATAAATCTATCTATATTTAAAAAATATCAATCTTAATTTAAATTTTAAGTTACGTTTTAATATTAATATTAATATTTATGTTAATGTTAATAATAATATTAATGTTAATATTAATATTAATTTTAATTTTAATATTAATTTTAGTGTTAATTTTAATTTTCACGTTAATTTATAAAATTAAAATTAAAATTAAGATTAAGATTAAGATTAAGATTAATATTAAGATTAAAATTAAAATTAAATTAAAATTTAAAATTAAAATTAAAATTAACATTGAAATTAAAATTAAAATTAAAATTAAAATTAATTTAAATTTGAATTTAAACTAATATTAAATTTAAATTAATTAAATTTAAATTTAAATTTAAATTTAAATTTGAATTTTAACTAAAATTTAAACTTAAACTAAAATTAAAATTAAAAATTAAACTAAAATTAAAACTAAGTTGTTTTTTAGATTTATTTTGGAAGATAAATTAATTTTTAGAGTAAAATTTTTTATCTCTATTTTAAAAAAATATAAAATAATTCTATCTCTCTCTATTTTTAAAAATAATAATTAAATCTATAACTATTTTAAAATAAATAAATAGATAGATAAATCTTATTTTTTAAGATAGAGATATGTTTGTTTTTAAAAGAAAATATTTTTTTTAAAGAGATAAAAATTTAGAGGAGAAACAAGTATATCTTTCATGATCCCGTAAATTTGTTCCGTAAGTTATTGAGTTCTCAGTATATATATATATATATATATATATATATATATATATATATATATATATATATATATATATATATATGTGTGTGTGTGTGTGTGTGTGTGTGTGTGTGTGTGATGGAAATTGAGCCATCCTTCCAGGGCCGGCCCTGGTCCAGGGCGGACAGGGCGACCGCTCAGGACCCCATGGGCCAGGAGGGCAATTTTGTTTTGTTTTGTTTAAATATATAAATAATTTTATACCGAAAATAAAACTAGTATTTACCAAGAATTTTTCTAATTACAAAACAATTGCAGTTTAGTGGTTATTACATTAGATTTGCATATAAGAAGTTTTCTAATTCAAATGTTGGTGGAGACATAGTTTTTTTTTTACTTATTTTTAATTTTTTTTTTTTGGTATTATGTATGAAATCTTATTTTAAAAGTTCGTCTCGGTCCCATAAGCTCAGGGACTGCCCCTGCATCCTTCATGGTGGTTGTGAGTTAAAGTAACAAGGAAGAATGAAGATGATCTGTTGTCAAATATGCATACCAGTAATTTTGTGCTTTGCTAGGGTTCCAACGACTTAAACTACCTGAAGAATTAAAAGATGCCAAGAGCCAGCATTCCTGATCTAGATGTGAGCCTCTTGAGTCAGAATGAGAACTGAACCGGACCGGACCGGACCGGACCGGATCACTAACTAGTCTTAATTATACAATATTTTGCAAGCATCAAGATGGTTCAGATTGCTGCAGAGTTCTCTCCCCTACTAGTCCAGCAACCATGAGGACCCAAATCCTGATCCTGAGTGTGAATCAACCATAATCATGTGAATTCTTTCCTTCAAAATATACAATGTACAATATAGACAATGGCACTACAAACATAACCAGCTGGGTTGAGGGGTCAGACAGCGAAGCATATTTGCTTTCACTGTCTTCAGACTTCGTCCAAAGCAAAGCAAAGGAAAGGGGCCATCCTTTCTCGCGTGTAGGCACTGTTTTAATAATATGGCATCCAAAGTACTCAAGACCAAGTAAGAGCACATGGGCCACTACTCAACCTCACTAATCGATTAATCAATTAATTAATTAATTAATTAATTAATCAGCTCACTACTCGACCACTTTATTTTTCGAAACCCATTAAATAACTGGAGAATTTTTATTACGCTCCGGCAAGTAGAACAATGGATTCACACTAGGATATGATTTATTTTTTAGATTCGTAAATGTATAGTTAGAATATTTACTAGGTTGATCATATACCATATTAAAATCTACTCGGATTAATCATGTTCACATACATTATACGTACCAAAATAATAATAATAATAATAATAATAATAATAATAATTAGATAAAAAAATCTAAATTATATTAAAATATTTTAATTAGAATTTATTATAAATAAATTTTTAGAAATTTAAATATATGTTTAGTTAGATAGTACCATAAAATTAGTTTAAATATAAATTACATATTTACACTAACTACTCATATATTTTATATTTATTACACGAGCTACTCCTACTTTTAAACTAATTACACTGACAATTCCTATCATTTTGGTTTATTACACGATGTACCCTTACTTTAAGATAAAAATAAAAAATTATAGCACTACCTACCTCTATTAAAAAAAAAAATCTTCTGAAGGGAGGGATGGTTAGTGTAATTAGTTTAAAAGTAAGGGTATCCCGTCAGGGGTACCAGGTGTTATAAATAAAAAACTTAGGAATTGTTAATGTAAATAACCCTTAAATATTAAATATATTTTAGAATTTATTATATGTTCAAGTAGTCAGAAGGATTTTAATTTTTTAAATTACGGATGTAATAACATATTTGCAGTGTTAAAATTTTATTTTTAATTTATTATTAATAATTAAAGATATATATATAATGTTTATATTGATCATTTTTTGAACCGTTTCTAAGACATATTATAGTAATAGAAATGTAATTGTGTCAAAATTATAGAGTTCTAATAAAAAATTGTATTATTCTAACATAAGTTTTTGATTTTGTTAAAGAAAACTTTTCGTGTTGTTTTTCCATTCTTAAACTTTTGTCTAATGTCCATTCTTAAACTTTTGTCTAATGTCCAAGTAAGATTAAGATTGGTTTTTCTAAGATTTTGTTTTTGAGTGAATATAAATATTAAGATTCTTACGCTTTCTTCACTTTAAATTCTTTTTGATTCTATATGAGAGGGAGCATTAAAGATGTTAGAATTTTTTTTTCGAATTACTGTAAACAGTTAACAAATGTTAGATTTATCGGTTTCTGGAAAAGTAGTGCATTACATATTGTTCTATAAAAATATTCGAGGTGTATGTGCAAATTTGTTTTCGAATTGTCCTAGAAATAAAATTTTTGTACTACCAACTTTTCGTCTGAAGAATTATTCAAACTCAACTCTTGTCTAGGAAAAATTTGTAGAATAGAAAATGATTGTTGAAGGAGAGAGATTTACTTGAACAGAAGGACTGAATTCATTACGCTGAATTCAGACTAAAACTTTTGCATGTACAATATGAATGCGGCGTGGAAAGGTTTCTAGATGTGTGCGGGAAGAGATGGAAAGAAGAGGAAGGATGTGGAAGAACTCATCTTGGAGGAAATGTAAATGAATCAATATATATAAAGCAAGTAAATGGCTAATAATATATCAGTTTATAATATGACTGTCGGGCAATTAAATTTGCAACAAATGTCATTTAAGACTAAAAGAAAGTTGGTTTTTAAGAAAGGTATACAACAAAAGATATTATAGAGAGAGAGTTTAAGATGACAGATTCTAAGTAAGCAACATTTCAGATAGATATTTTAAATATTATAATTATAACAATAACATAATTTATAACAAAATAAATATTATCAATGATATAAATATTGCAACCACAACATTTACAGCAACGCTACAAATGGTTGAGTCAGGACAACTTTCCGGACTATTCGCCGGCCTGGGCCAATCTCTCGTAGTCTACACCCGCACGTTGGGGTGGGCCCCACTCAAATGAGTGGTAATTAGCAGTGGAACGTCTGTTCCCTCGTGCGCACCCTCCAACCAGACCCGGATCCATGATTACGATTTGACCGAACCCGCAAACCCAAAAACAGTGGAAGCAACAAGCAAGCTGGCTGGCGGGCGGGACCCGCAAGCGACCGACTCCGGATCTGACTGTAGCTTTAGCGGGTACACTGTCACTTCCGCAGCAGGACCCGCATGGGTGTTGCTACGTAGGATAGCGTACGGCTTTTTGTTGGGATCCCGTTCGAGAGTGGTCAAGGCTCGAGTGACAAGGATGGGCCGATAGTCACGTGGTGCTGACTCGGTTTTGTTTCTTGTCTAACTTTGATTACGATTCCCAAGGTACGGTTTCTTTTTCTTTCTTTCTTGAATTTGATCTGCTTTTATTTGACTGTACTTCTCTTTTGTTTTTTTTTAACTTTTAATTGAGTTTATTGTACTTCTAAATATCTTTTAAATTTAATTTCTACTGTACTTTTCTCCATTTTCTCTTTTTATATTCTCTTTTTTGGTTCTTACTTCATGCAAATAACATCATATTCCATGCACACTTTTAAAGCTAAATTTGCGAAAAGATCAAATGTTGTATTTCTTTTTGCAAAATGAGCCAAAAAGCGTTTATAACATGTTGAATTTAAAGATGTAAACGGACATCCACTAATATCATCACTATGACATATTAGCAATATTTTTAGCGACTTCAAAAAGAAAATGTCACTAAATTTTATAAATTTAACGACGCCAAAACTATATGTTACAAAACGTCGCATTCTGCGACTAATTACGACGGTTAGTGACTAGAATTAGATATTGCGAAGAAAGCGTCGATATAAGTCATTAAACGTCGCTAGGTTTTTTACTTTTGTGACGTATAGCGATATATTAGTTCGTAACGTCGCTAATTTTTTTTCCTATTTACGATATTTAGCGACGTCATTTAACGACGTCGCTAAGATTTTACATATGTCCGTTCCAGATTCACTTTCCTTCCATTTCTTTTTCCAAATCAAAAATTCTTCCCCAAACCCCGTACCCCTCCTCTCCTCCAGCGAACCCTCCCTCAAGCGCTCCTCCCCTCCTCTCCTGCCTCGACCCTTCCTCAGGCGCTCCTCCTCTCCTCTGGTTTCTCACTACCAGAAAAAGTCAAATTAGCAACGTAAAAAAACGTCGCTAAATGAGAAAAAACGTCGCTAATCACTTTTAGCGACGTAATTAGCGACGTTTTACAGAAGTCGGAACCCAGCACGTCGCTGATAGAAAAAATGTCGCTAAACGTCGCTATGCCGACATTTTTTAGCGACTTAAATGTGTCGCTAAATTAGCGACGTTTAGCGACGCAGCGTCACTAATTAGCGATGTAAACAAACGTCGCTAATTAGCGACTTATATAGCGACGTTACAACGACGTCTTTAATGACCTGACAATACTGCCATGTCATCAATTTGCGACGTCCAGCAACGTTTTTAGCGACATATTTAGCGACGTTATTAGCGATGTGTTTTAACGTCGCTAATTAGCGACGTATTTAGCGACGTGTATAAACGTCGCTAAAATGTCGCTAATTGTACAGAAAAAAAATGAATACTGAATTGTTTCCAAACTATTATTCCTGCAGTTTATTAAATCATAATCTGTACAAATAGACCCAGAGCAACCCTCCGTTGAATTTCTGGGTTTGCCAACCCCCTTGGATTGAACACTCAAGACCTGTAAAATAACATATTTAATATGAATAATATAATAAAATTTGAAGAAAAGAAAGCATCTAGCAAATATCATCGTAAAGAATACGGCAAATATATATCCATACAATCTCATCCTAAATAATACAAACAATACAAATATTCAGCAACTATACTACTGCGGATCTGCAAGAGGATGACCACCGGCGCGCATGAAGGATAAGAACAGCTCATACTGCTCCCGTAAAATTGACACCGATGTCGATGGAGAAGGCAGTGACGTCGGTGGAGTCTGTGTCGATGTAGGCGCACCAGGAGGCCGTACCCGCTCCAAGTTTGCGAGTCGCTGGTTGTAAGAATCCATGGTAGATAACAGTCTCATACTGCTATGAACCATTGAATTCTGCATCATCGTCAGCCTCTCGCCCATGGATAGCTGTGATACCTGCAGCTCCGGGATATTGCGGTCTGTCGAGGCTCTAAGATCATTTGTCAAATTTTAGAGTTCCGTGATGCTGCGGTCGAGCATATCGAATCGTGCGATGAGCGTCGAATCGTCCTCCTACGGCTGGGACAGGGGCTTCTCCTCCATCCTTCGCAGCAACTCGTCACGGAGAGACGCAATCTGACGGTCAACGGTCTCCTGGACTCTGGCCGACGACTGCGAGGGCTGTGTGGAATGAGCAGTTGTCGGGGAGGCCCTAGATGACTTCGTCGCAACCAGGGCGCCATAGGATCCTGTACCGTAGTACGTACCCCTTTGGAGACTACCAGCTGTGGTCACCCACAGGTCGTCCGCCGACGGAGCTGGAGCGGCCTGCGAGGAAGTACCAGTCTCTCCAGCTGTAGGTGCACTAGCAGTCGCCCGCTCACGCAGCCTAAGATACTCGGCCTAGAAAGGTTTGAAAACTCGATAATTGCCTAAGTTATATTAAAATTAACACAAAGTAAAGTAATACTTATATAGGTCTGCGAGGCCCCATGTTTGCATCATCACCCCTCTGTACCTGTTAAAAATATATTATTTAGTACTAAACTTAAACATTTTTTTTACTACCATTTTATCGTACTTACATTAAAATAATATATCTTAAATAAAAAAATATACCAAACGACGAAAATGTTTCGTCATTGGAATTGAGCCACCACACCACTTGGCAACATTCCGCCTAGCCGTCTTGGCCTTCTCAGACCTTTCCTTGTAGCTCGGATCGTCGAATCTAGCCCTCATCGCAGTCCACTGCTCAGGCGTAATTCAACCTTGGATCGGTTTTCCAGCACGATCACGAGCCTTCTGGTTATCCAGAACATCTCGGATAAGCTTAGCGGCAACGGTAGGAAACAGCCGCTCGATCAACTCGGCCCGGTGCGGAGGATAGAAATACGTTTTCTACAATAAATAATTTAGTAAGTAAGCATCACGGATAAGTTATATAATATGCATAAATTAGAGTATTTATTTAATATACTTTTACCTGGAAGTGCACAAACCAGAATGCCTTCCTCTCCTCCGGAGCTTCAGAGTAGTTGATCCAAGGGCCACCGTACTTATTCCTCAGAAATAGGCCCAGGCGTCTTTGAACCGACGATGGACGATATCTATACAGAGATAATTATTTTTATCGAAAAAGTCAATATATGATGAATAAAGAAATACACGATATATATGATGCTAAACCATCTAATTGACTTACTTTGTACCATCGGCCCAAATCTCTGTCCTCGTCTCCTCCGGAGGTGCGCATGGAGGATCTTGCTGATGCTGGGACAACGTGGGCACGACCTCCTCGACATGCTCATCTGTCTCCATGGTTCCATAAGAAGGAGGAACGCTGGACGAGGGAGTACTATCACGCCTGGAACTACTCATCCCAACAGTCGGAGATGTGAGTGATCGATATACTGGAGTACTGGGCGACGACGATCCGGAACCAACAGTAGGCAGTACCGGAGGAGCACTCTGTCTACCTCGGGACCTGTCGAATCCTCCGCGTCGTCCTGTTATACCTGATAACAACATATTATGAATATAGAAAAACACAAATATATAGTACATTCTATAGTCAAA
This sequence comes from Iris macrosiphon, assembly GCA_036927795.1. Taxonomy (NCBI): domain Eukaryota; kingdom Viridiplantae; phylum Streptophyta; class Magnoliopsida; order Asparagales; family Iridaceae; genus Iris; species Iris macrosiphon. The sequence goes on along the minus strand of JAYESA010000008.1, from coordinate 167,716,716 downwards.
ATGTGATGCATATCTCACAATATTTTAAAATCAAAATATAATACATATATTCGTTAAAATAGTATATTCTACAGTCAAAATATAGTTACATTCTACAGGCAAAATATTTTATTTTCAATCATCTTCAGAAAATTTATCTTGTTCGCCTTCCTCGTCATCCTCTCCCCCTTCCTCCTCCTCGTCTTTACTTTCATCTACTTCGTCTTCGTCTTCGTCTTCCTCTTCGAATAATTCTACATCTTCGACATTATTACTTGTGTAATGAGTAACTTCCGTTGGGTCCACATCTACAATATTTGTTACAAGAGTAGATCATCCTCCTGATAAGCTATTTCGTCAATATTAAAGGTATTTCTAGCTTTAGTCTTGCATACTGCCCACCAATCCGACCTCGCTGTCCCCTGTCTAGGATAAGTTGTGAAGTACATGAGCCGAGCCTGACTTGATAGGACAAATGGTTCGTAGCCTTGATATCTACGCTTGTAGTTTATATCCACAAGGCCATGCTTGTCAATTTTTTAACCTTGATCTTGAATCAGATCGAACCATTCACACTTGAATAGCACGATATTAGCAGGTTCTGTGCCATAATTATATGTCAACTCCACAATCTCTCGTAAGATGCCAAAGAAATCATTGCCTGGATCGACGTCTTTGTAGTTCGAAGATTTGATACACAAATAACTGTTTTTCGTGGAATCAAGATCCAGAAAGCTATCTCTAATAGGAGCATTTGTTGACTTGAACCTGAACCCATTCACACAGAAACTTGGCCATATTTTAACGGCAGTAATTGGTCCCTTGGCTAGAGTTCTAATAGATTCAGTCTCGGATGTTATTAGACGATCGACCTAAATACCAAAGTAGCGATAGTAAGTTATTTGTTTTGCAAGTGCAGAATTAAAAAGTAATTACCAAGCATCTTACATATGCGCTCAACCAAAAAGGAAAATGGCATCTCATTTCTTGTTCTACTTCTTCGTCTGTTATGTAGGGTCTAACCGACCTCAACTCATCATTATATGTGCTGAAAAATAATGAAGCAACTGCTGATTAGTAGCATAATAATAGCTTATACTATTACATTGAGATAATGTAAACGTGGACGTATTAATTACTTACCCCTCTAGCTTCTCCACTTCATCCTTGTCGTAATTGAGTAATATATACAACTGAACAGCCCTTAGCTCGTCGTCATTCAAATATCTCTTCTTTATTTTTCCCGAAGGGTTTCCGGACGCATTGAATACTTTGAGTATTGCATCATTAGATTCCTGATATCCGTCATCGTTTCTCGGAGCTTTCGTTCTATTAGTAGCAACATGCGGTTTGAAATACGTCGAGCAAAAGTTTGTAATCTCCTCGAGAACATAAGCTTCACAAATAGAGCAATCAACCCGTGCCTTGTTTTTCACCTTTCTCTTTAGGTGATTCAGATGCCTCTCGAAGGGGAAAATCCACCGATAACCGACAGGACTACCAACACGTGCCTCATAGGAAAGATGAATTGGCAAATGCTCCATAGAGTTGAAGAATCCAGGAGAAAATACCTTCTCGAGCTTACATAGTGTTACCGCAATGTCCTTCTCTTGCTTTTTTAGACGATCGACGAGCAACTTAGTACAACAAAGATCTCTGAAGAATATGCTGAGCTCTGTCAATGGATCCCAAACGACCTGCGGTAAGAATTCTCGAAATGCAATCAGAATTAACCTCTCCATAATACGTGACAATTGTGGCTCTTCATACCCGCCAGTTTGTTCTCCTTGAGCTCGACGCATCTTCTCAAGTTCGACACGTACCCATCTGAAAATTTTAGACCCTGAATCCACCTATAAAGTCTCACTTTATCCTCTTTCTCCAGTGAGAAAATTGACTTAGGTTGCTTTAACTTTCCATTCTCCTCCTCTATCAAATGTAATACAGGACGTCTACGTATTTCTTCTAAGTCAAACCTGGCCTTCGAATTATCTTTCGTCTTCCCCTTTACCTCCATTACAGTATTAATTATGTTATCAAACACATTCTTCTCGATATGCATGACATCAAGGTTATGTCTGATCAGATTGGTGCTCCAATATGGCAGATCCCAGAATATACTCCTCTTCGTCCAGTTATAGGTGCGACCAAATCCGTCACACTTGTACCACTTAGCAGGCTCTTCGATAGCACTTAGTAAATCTTTTACCTCTTCCCATATCGTGTATCCGGGCTACCTTGGCGGTGGATTGGCCTTCTCCATAAATCCTGCACGAAAAGCATTCATGTTCCTCCGGTATGGATGATCCTTCGACAGAAATTGTCGATGACAATCGAAGAAGCACGGTTTGCCTCCGTGTTTCAAATGGAAAGACTTATTACTGTCCATGCAATACGGACATGAGAGACGACCATGGGTGCTCCATCTCGATAACATTCCATAGCCCGAAAAGTCGTTGATGGTCCATATAAGTGCTGCCCTCTTCTGAAAATTCTGCTTTCTACAAACATCGTACGTGTTGGCACCTACTTCCAACAGCTGATTCAACTCATCTATCAAAGGCTGTAAATACACATCGATGTTCCTCTTCGGATTGTTCAGACCCTGGATAATAATGGTTAGGAACATATACGGAGTCTTCATGTACATCCAAGGCGGTAGATTGTACGGAGTGACGATCACAGGCCAACACGAATACTAGGAGACCGAAAGTCCGAATGGGATAAAACCGTCAGAGGAGAGCCCCAATCTGACATTACGCGGATCCGAAGCAAAATCTGGATGCTCTCGATCAAAGTGCTTCCATGCTTCTCCATCGGATGGATGATCCAATACTCCTTCGATCTGTTTTCGCCTGTGCCAACTCATGTTTTCTGCAGTCTCCTTAACCATAAACAACCGCTGCAACCACGGCGTCAAAGGCAAGTAGTGCATCGAATCGGTAGGCTTCCTTGCACCGACAGACTTTCCTCTAACAGTGGCCTTGTAGCGATCAACACCATAAAATATGCACGTATCTTCATCCTTGTCGTCTTTGTAGTACAACATGCACCCGTTGCGACATGTATCAATTTTCTCATATCCCATCCAGAGCGATCTCACCATCCTCTTAGATCGATAGAAGTCTTTAGGCAAGTTTGCACCCTCGGGCAAGATCTCTATAATCAAATCGATCAGTCGATTATAACATTCTTGCGACATGTTAAAATCAGACTTGATGCTCAATAATCTTGTAACCACCTCCAACAGTGAATGATCCTCACAACCAGGATATAGAGGAGTCCTTACATTCTCCAGCAACTCCATAAACTTTGCAGCATCGGCATTCGGTGCCTCATCAGCTGTATCATAATTGTCCGAATTGAAACTAGGTCCCGCCGCATCATAATTGTCCAGATTGAAACTAGGCCCCGCTGCATCATAAACCATGTTCACCAACCCGTCGTCGTAAACATCGTGGTCGTGGACATCCATATACGGCTCCACATAGGGCTCCGACTCCGATGCTAGAGATACAAGTTCTCCGTGCGCGGTCCATTGATAGTAATTCGGCATGAAGCCCTTCGAGTACAAATGATATGTGACTTCCACTTCTGGATGATATTTCCTCTTGCGACATCTCATACACAGATACTTAATTTTGGTACCGTCCATGTACTGAGGGAATGCCTTGGCGAACTGCAGGAACTGCTGTACACCCTCAATGAATTCATCCCGCATACCGTACATGTCATCAGGATGACGGTTTTACATCCACGAACGATAACGCAGATAGTAATTCATATCCATTTCTAGATACTTCTGCAAAAATGACAGTATGTATCATATAAATCATTACATACAGTGTGATTCTCTAAAGAAGAAGCTGACAATTAGTTGGCTAGGTAATCTATATTTTAAAGTCACATAGAAGAAGCAAAGTAGGATATATATGATTATAATTGTGCATCATCGTCAAGAAGGATGTGGTAAGTAGGCTTCAAAGTTTTCCTACGGAACTCCATTGTAGCATTCTCAAATCCAAAAGAAGCAAAATTTTCCTAGTGTGGGTGTGCATTAGCACTGTGGTGTAACAGTGACACTGGGACACTATATAGAGTGTGTGCACACCAGTGTAGGTACAATATTTTGTAGGACAGCAACATGCTAGATCCTGTGCAGCATGCTAGATCATTGGAGCCTACTCGATCATTCACAAAGCAATAAATTCAAAGATAGCAGACTAAATTTAACTTAAATCCGAAACAAAAGATTGGAAACTCAGATCTCGAGATATATATATATATATATATATATATATATATATATATATAAATAAATAAGATTGTTAGGCTTGGTTTGGGATTGTTAAAGCTTATTATAAGATGGTAGGATTAAATTTAAAAAGGTAATAAATTTTTATGTAAAAACGAATTTGATAAGCAACACTTTTTGATGTGATTCAAGTTTTTTGCTTTCTTTCCTCAGAGTGAATATATCCACTGAACTACAGTAGTAAAGTATTATCCAAACCCTTGTCCGTGTTGCCATTCCAAATGGTCATATTTTAAATCTGATTCTATATTTTATTTATAGATAAGGTCATTTGACCCCTGATTTTTCCTGTCCTAGGCCACTACTAGCACCAATAATTAATGGCCATCCCCATCCTAAGCTAGGAAAACCAAGTCCCCGTCCCCCATTTAATTATTGCTCACGCTAACGTTCGAACCAATACCTACTCCTTCCTTCCCTTACTAGTGTTATTACTAAACCGCCCCCTTATTGGTTCTAATACTATGTTACTATATACAAAAACATACTTCCATCTTTAGAAGAAAAAATATGGAAGTGACAACAGTAGTATTTAAAAGCAATGAAATATGCAAATAATTATATGTAAAAATGATTAATATTAGGACAAACTTGCGAATCACATCAATTAGTGAACATAGTACAACTCTGAAACTATGCAAATAACTTCAAAACAAGTGACTACCCATGTGAGTAGCGCTTACAGCTTCCAAGTAGTTTATGCTAATTGTCCAATTAACTTGATAACGCAAATAACTTCAAATCACATGTGACACTGAGAATAGAGATGCATATTTACTTTATAAGGCTAAAAGTTGAAACAAGAATCAAATGTCAAATAAATATACAGTTTACGGTGTGTTGATATTAGTGTCATTCTGTGTGTGTGTGTCCAGTGAGCTATGTCAGTATAGAGTTAGTGTGTACAATGTGCACAATGTAAACTTAGTGAACATCAATAATTAGTTACATGTAAGCAGAAAGTATATGTATTTAGGCAGAGCAAAGCAGAGCAGTAGCCAGTGTATTCTAGGATTAAGGTAGTCTTGAATAAGATAGACGTATAGGAATCAATCCTGATCAAAAACCCTAACCCTAACCCTAGGTCCTGATCCCAGGTCGTGTCAGTTTTGGGTTAGGGTTGGTGTCACGTGTGTGTGTGTATGTCGTGTCTGTGTCTGTGTCAGTGTTTGTCAAGTGTGTGTGTTGTGTCAGTGTCACATGTGTGTCTTGTGAGAGAGAGAGAGGGAGAGATAGAGAGAGAGAGGGTTTACCTAGAGCTCGAGGAGGAGGAGGGGGATGCCGGAGTAGCCACTGTGGAGACGCAGGTCGCCGGAGAGGGGGGTGGGGGAAATCAAAAGTTTAAATCTTTCAAAAAATTCGACAGATGGGGGAAAACAAAACTGAGCCATAATTAACCAAATTTTAGTGACGTTTAGCGACGTCAAATAAAAACGTCGCCAAAATAAATTTTAGCGACACGTCATAGATGTCGCTAAACACGTTGATAAATATTTTTAAAATAAACGTCGCTAAATACGTCGATAAACGTCGCTAAATTAGACATATTAGCGACGTTTAGCGACCTTAATTGAACTTATAGCGACTAATCTTTTAAAATCTTAATAAAAGTTGCTGAACGTCGCTAAATGTCGCCATTTAGCGACGTCTAGCGATGTATTTACATGGAGTCGCTAATTTATAATTTATTAGTGACGTTTCCTCTGACGTCGCTAACAAATGTCGCTAATCCCGCTTTTTCTAGTAGTGTCTCCCTTCCACCCTACGGCACGACTCCAGCCCCTCCTCCCTTCGTCGACCCCTCCACCCTACGGTACGGCTCCAGCCCCATCTCCCTCCTCTCCTCTCCCTCCTCTCCTCCGGCTCCTCCCCCTCCCCTCCACCGTGATGCACCGGCTCCTCACCGCCTTCGACGCGCGCCCCCCTTCTTAGGTAAACTCTAACCCCTAATTCTTTTGACAATGACACATACACACACTAACACGGACACACATTGACAGTGACACAAACATGCACACACCCTAATTCTCAGGTTTAACTAGTGTTGGTTTTGACTCATTGACACTGACACGGACACTGACATGGACACGTGCACACCCTAGTTGGAGAAGGAGAGCAGTTTGGAGGGGTAGAGAAAGCCATTATTCTGGTTGAAGAATTTGGGGAGTGGGAGGATTTATAAAGGGAGAGAAATTTTGAGTAGGAGAAGAGTTAGAATTGGGATGGTTGTGAATTTGAGAGGAAGTAAGAGAGAGGAGAGTTTATGTCTGAATGGAATCGAGAAGCGGAAAGCCAAGCCGTAGGATAAGGAAATAACAAAATGGTTTGATAATGTAGAAAGAAGGTTGAATTATGGATACAGCTTGGGCATGTTAACGTTCGACCCTATAGATGGACAAATCGAGCTCCCTCTATGCCAAAAGCAAGTATAAAGGACCTGTGGCTATTAGGGACATTAATGTCATCAGGAAGCAATAAAAAATACTTTTTAAAAAGGTGCTACCCGATGTACATACGATACTTGTGCATGATCTTAGTTATATGGAGACTGGACTATGGCCAATTAAAAGTACATACAAATTTAGTTAAACTAGACTAAATTGTATTTAATTATACATACCTACTATAGCAAGGTATTGACCTAGAATGACTTGATAAACCCCTCCGGCGACTTGAGTTTAAAATCTTTCGCTCTACTTTCCGCTCTAGTACCGGAAGCCAAGAGACATAAGTCTTCTCTTCTCTTTCATATTTCAGTCTAATGGCTTTCAACACCAGCACGTAAGGTAGATCCAAAGGTCTCATGACTTCTTGGTTTATTTATCTATTTCTTATTAGGTTTCACGCATCACAACTTGAATACTAATGATATAACCTAAATACTCACTATGATGAACATTTGGATAATATACTTGAACGATGTCTATTCATCTTTGCAGAAGTATCTAGAAATAGATCTGAATTACTACCTGCATCATCGTTCGTGGATGTACAACTGTCATCCTGATGACATGTGTAGTGTGCGGATGAATACATAGAGGGGGTAGAGCAGTTCCAGCAGTTAGCCAAGGCTTTCCCTGAGTAATTGGACGGCACAAAAATTAAGTGTCCGTGTGTGAAATATCGTAACTTGAAATAACATCCATAAGTGGGTGTGATATATTATTTGTACTCGAGGGGTTTTACTCCGAATTACTATCAGTGGACCTCATACGGAGAGCTTGTGCCTTTAGCATCGGAGCATAAGCTTTATGTGGAGCCATATATGAATGTCCACGAGCATGCTGATTTTGACGACGGGTACGTGAACATGGTTTTCGATGCTGCGGGGCCTACTTTTGATCCGGATAATCATGAAGCAGCTGAGGAGGCACCGAATGCCGATGCTGTAAAGTTTATAGAGTTGTTGGAGAATGCAAGGACTCTATTGTATCCTGGTTGTGAGGATCATTCACCGTTAGAGGTAGTCACCAGGCTGTTGAGCATAAAGTCTGATTTCAACATGTCGCAAGAATGCTACAACCGACTGATCGAGTTGATTATAAAGATCTTGCCGGATGGTGCCAAGTTACCTACATACTTCTACCGATCTAAGAGAATGGTTAGATCACTATAGATGGGATATAAGAAAATTGATTTGTGTCGCAACGAATGCATATTGTACTATAAAGAAGATAAAGATAAAGCAGTGTGCAGATTCTGTGGTGCTGATCGCTACAAGGCAACTGTTACTGGAAAGACACCCAGTGCAAGAAAGTCTACCGATTCGATGAACTACTGTCATGCCCCTCTCCTAGAATACTAGATAAATACGGGGACAGACATGACCAACCGCACCTTGCAGAATACCGAAGTAAGTCGCAATGTGTTAATGTTGTCTAGAAGACAAATGGATAAACTCTAGCATGCTATGACATCAGTCCTAAGGCCGACAAATCCTATTATCTCAATCCAGCAACACAAGTACAAGAGTATATCATACATAAAAGTAAAATGCGTCTAAAATTACATGTCACATATGATCATGAGGCTAGTGAATACAAAATACTGCACTAGTAGAGTTTAATAATACATGATCAAAATATACCAGCCATGGTCTAATATATATATATCATGTTGACCGCAGTCTCAAAAAATATAAGGAACTAACTCTGCTCCTTGCTAAACACCACAAAATAAAGTAATCAAGATGAGGGGTGAAAGAAAAGAAACCCATTCGCGAGCTTCGGTCGCAGTCCTACGAGTGCGAACCAACTTGCTGGAAGCGCGGAGGATCCTGGTTCTCTTCGGGGTAACCTGGCCATGCAAATCCAGTGGGGTCAGAACCCCAAGCAACAAGTACCACAAAGGAGCTCGAGGTGATAGACCAAACATATCACATCAAAATCAGAAAGAGACATATAAGAAATAAATGCAGATCGAGACTTGTACGGTACCAACGTACTTGTCTCAAGAATAATACTGAAAGAACTGATAATAAGTGTAGAAATAAAAGAAGGCGACGAGCGGTAAGAGAGCATAGGAACTACTCTGGATCGGAACCATAACCCTTAAACTAAACAAGGACCGGTATTGCAGACCTTCACCCGAGCAGAAGTTAGCACCCTAACCACGTGCCGAAAGAAAATAAAACTAGAAGAACAAGCTATACGAATAACAAGAATCAAATTCACAACCAAACATGCCTACGGCTTTTTATAATTAACTAACTAGATTTATCACAAGCCCTAATTACTAGAAATTCATTGCTAAGAATATTGCTACCACCGACACTACAGTCAACCCGGATGGACAAGGGTATGCTTGTCTAGTAAATTAAATGTACAGTCAACCATATAACAACATAATTTGTTACTAGTCACAAACAGAAATAGAACTCAAAAGCAAAATCTTGAACTTGTAATCATAAACTGTCATGCCCCAGTCCCAAAATATGTAGGACTAGAAATACGTAACATGCCAGCTACGCATTCGACCAAGCTCTGGTCCGACTCGAATACGTATAAGTTGTATTATAATGGTCACTATCTAAATAATCAAATAAATATAAATATCTATGCCTTAACCACAATGAATAGAATATACAAGAATGAGCTACATGTGCTAAAGTTGACTGCCCAGTAACACATAAACTCGAATAGACTCGAGAAAGAAATATGAGTCTATAAAACTAGGCTACATCAACAGATAAATAAATAATATGAATAAATAACCATAACTCCGGTAGAAATGATATAAGTACCTGGTACCATTGCCTGCATGATAAGCAACTCCATCAACAACTCCAAAGGATCCATAATCGTCTATGCTGCAAAAACTGGTAGGAGACCAGGTCCTCAGAGGGACGTAACAAGGTACAAGAAACAACATGCCAAAAGTATAACAGTATAATGCCACATACTCAAGGGTAAAGTACTGTAACCATCTATGTGATATGCACGTGAGAGCATCACTCGTACTCAGGCTGAAACCACTACAGGCTCTGTGTCGGGGAGCCCATAGCAGCAAGTAGTATCAAGACTCAGTATAGGTGCCAAAGATTTGAGACAGAGTCCAAGGCACTTCTAGGGTATAGCGACTCCGGCGTATGTGCCTCAGCACCTCCAGTAGTATAGTATAGTATAGTATAGTATATATATATATATATATATATATATATATATATATATATATATATATATATATATATATATATAATCAGCCTGTAGTATGGTGTGTCTCTCCTTACCCAATGTAACATCATATCTCATGTCCACGACGTCTCATGTCCATAACACGCAAGATCAGGACCTCTAGCTAGTACAATGAGTCATAATAATATTCATATAATATACAAGTCTCATATCACGAATCCTGTAAGCCTATACAGAATAATCATGAATAACTCAAGAAAGATTCTGTCACATGAGATAGTGTCAAGTGTCCTAGGGTATGGCGTACTTGGTAAAGTAAGCACGTAAAAATAGGATCGTGGAATCAACTCTCTAAATAACGTTACTCGACTCCGCGTACGGTGTCGACACCCGAATTTGGTTCGGACGCTCAGCAATATCTCACGGTCCTAGGGTAAACACACACATCATACATATCAAATAACTATAATAACTAAATAAGATAAAGGCAATGAACTGTGATACATCATGGCAAAGTACACTTGCCTGGGTTCTGAACTCCTTCAACTGCTCTTGGGAAAGTAGAATCTGCACGTACACCTCCGGATGCTGAAACAAACATCACCAATATTCTAAAAATACTAGAAATAGCTAGGATTGACTACCCATAAGTCTAATTTGGACACAGTGAAAAAATTAACAGTTTTGGGTCAACGCGGTCCACATGTGGTCCACTTGGCACCGCAAAATATGTCAAAGACAAAGTTCTCTAAATTCGTCCAACTTAGTGTCTACAATTCCAGAACAATGTTACGAACCCAAGGGAATGTCCAGAACTGGATTCCGATGAGCCGATCATAAAATCGCCCGTCATGTGGAACCGTAGGACCCACAAAATGACGTTTCGTCAACGTTCTCAGAATCGAACCAAACTTGGGTCACCGGACCAATGTAATGCTGTGAATCTGATGGCACAAGTTTTGTTACGAAATGACAAGCACACACGAAATTACGGCGAGTGTCAGAACAGGCCGATATAGTATTTTTTTTTCGACGGATATGCGTTAATTTCGGTGTGCACGCACATCCAAATCAAGTTTCATGAAAACCCACATGTCCGCGTTGACGATACGCACCTTTTGGTGCAACTCGCATACGACGAAGTTGCCTCGTTTGGGGGAACGCATCCCGTATTGCGGGATTATGGGTGTTTTAAAAATAAGTTTTTGGTCGTTTTGGCAGAAGAATAATTTTACCATTATAGCAAACTAATAAAAACTAAATGAACAGTAAAAATCTTGGTTATATTATGAAGAAGTCCCTTCAATTATATTTTAAAAATAATTAACGAGTTGGTGACAAATTGGACATGAACAGGGGTACTTGGACTTAAATTCTGAATTGTTTTCGAATAGTTTTTCGGCCAACTTTCGGTCGATTTTTCGATCAAACCGGGGTTCCTAAATTTGTTCCACTTGAAGAAAATCCTAGAGGGTTTGGTTGTGAACATACCAACAAAGACGGAAAGCAAATCGAACGAGCGAGGAGGGCGAAGGCTTCTCGCGAAGGAGGGGCCACAGCTGTGCCCTGTGCACCCGGAGGGGTCCGCGGCCAGCGGTGCGGCGGCTGCTGTGGACGCGGCGGCGGTCGGCGGGATATGGTGCTTCGCGGCGACGCCGGGGTCTGGTGTGGGTGATGGTGGAGGTGGGATTGAGTTAGGGTTAGGGTTTTGTTGTATATATATATATATATATATATATATATATATATATATATATATATATATATATAGAAATTAAAATCCTAAAACCTAAACCCTACCCAAATCCTACCCAAAACCTAATCCCAAAGCTAAACTAACCCCCCTCTAATATATATATATATATATATATATATATATATATATATATATATATATATATATATATATATATATATATATATATATATATATATATATATATATATTTTAGAGAGGGTGGGGGGAGCTCCTGTGCGTGGAATAAATGAGGGGGGTTAGTTTAGCTTTAGGATTAGGTTTTGGGTAGGATTTGGGTTACTGGATTTGGGTATGGTTTAGGTTTTAGGATTTTAATTTCTATATATATATATATATATATATATATATATGGCCACTAAAAATAGTTTTAGACCTCAATAAATTCTAAAAAAATTACACAATATACTATTAATAGTTGTACACCCAAAAATATAATTTTTGTATAATTTTAATAATTAATTAAATACACATAATTATAAATTCATGAATACTATATATTATAATTAGCTAAAAAATAAATAAAAAAGTTTCCTTGATCACAAAAATTTCAGAATACCAAAAATATTAAATTCTAAAAATCAGAGTACTTATAATCTACCTAACTTATAAAAATTTTATCCTCGAAATTAAAAATAAACATAGTAGAATTTTTTTTAGTTAAGAAGGTTGCACTAAAGATGGGGACACAGTTACCAGATGGAGTCCTAGTTTGACGTCGCATTCTAAGAATAAGGGTACGCTTACTCAAGGCTCTACTCAACTTATAATAATGAAGTTGGCCGCATGAACTATAGTCATGATCATATTTCTAAAGATTTTTAGTAAGTCTAACTTCAAGGAGGGATTCGAGATGGTAAAAATTTTGTGACCGTTGCCACAGCCTATTAAAGGAAATTTGTCACGCCCCAGTCCCAAAATACGTAGGACTAAGAATACGTAAGCATACCAGCCATATATATATGGAGACTCCAATATATGAAAACCATAACACATACGTACGCTGTATTATGAACAATAATTCACAAGTGGTATATAATTATCACAAGTCACAGGGCATAACTAAATCTCATCCACAAAAATCATAAAGAAATAAATAACCAATCAACTATATAACTGAATCAAGTATAAGATGCTTGATAAGAACAAGTAGTTGGGTGGAGACAAATCCACTACCAAATTAGAATATAAAAGAAACAAATAAGTACATCTAATGAACAATGAGGCTCGAAGAGAAGACCTCCTCGAAAGAGAGATAAGTAGCAAGTCCTGATCTGTGCTACTGCAAATAGTCATGATCGTCTACACCTGGAAAGCGACCAGGTCCTCAGAGGGACGTAACAAGATACATAGAAGCATGCCAATAAAGTACTGAAAATAAATATCCAAAAAGGATCGTCTAACCGCCTATGTGAATGCACTTTGAGAATAACTTTCCAACACATGGGTTATCTGGCTAAAATGGGATTGGCATGATTCTCTCGGAGAATCAGGGGCCTATAAAGCATGTCATCTTTTGAACGCCAGAGGCCGCATGATAATAATAATATATAGTGGTCATCATGACCGCGCATCTTCGGCGGAGCGTACGGGTTACACAAGGGAAGTACAAAGGAGCCCAAACGCCTTACTCGTTGTCCTCCCCACCCCATGCTCTAAGCATGTCATATCCATGACACGATAAGACCTCTAATAACTGCAGAGTCTTATAATTATACAAATTCTATCAGCAGTTATTCCCTATCGCACGTCCCATACGTACTAATGATCAGTCAATACGTAAGTTCGTGATCTATATGAGACTCATAACTCGTGTAAGAAATGTGTCACAGCCAAATGAAATATAAGAATGCCTCATGATCATGTGGTGGTCTCGTAAAACTATGTCGACATGCATATATATAATAAAGACAAAATACGATATCACCGTTGTTGCACCCAAGTTATTCTTGGATGCACAGTTTATATAGCAGTTAAATATATGAACTAAATGACAGAAATAACATAAATGCATCATATGGAATGTAAATTGCACTACAATGACAAGGTATACTTGCCTGGCAAGAAAGCTGCATAGTATAAGCGTTCAGGTGTCAAGTACAGAGGATCAGAAACTATGGCCTCCGAATGAACGTCTCCGGATGCTTAAATAAACATGATCAACATTCCCAGAATAAACGAGATAGCTAAAAAATACTACCCTTTCGTCCAATTTGAACACAGGGGCAAAATGGTAATTTTGAGTCAAAGTGGGTCCACATATGGGCCATTTTGCACCGAAAAATGTGCCAGAGATAAAGGTCTCTAAATGGTACAAATTATAGGTCAAACAAATTCTAAACGTTGATACGAACTCAACTATATGTCCAATTTTGGATTTCGGTGAGCCGAACACAAATTCGCCCTTAAAGTCATCCGTGGGGCTCACAATTAGGTTGCTTGGTCAACTATCTCGGAATTGAATGAAACTTGGGTCATAGGACCAGCGTGATACCACGAATCAAATGGATCTAGTTTGGTCGTATTCTGACGAGCGTACACAAAATGGGGTAGTATTTTGCAAAAGTTACGATACGAGAACTTTTTACGAATACGAGACGATTCCGACGCACACACACGTCCAAATCTGTTTTCGTAAAATTCCACACATCAGGATATACCATACGCGGCTTTCGATGAAATTGGTAGGCGACGAGATGGTCCCGTTTGGCGGGGCGCACTCCGTATCACAAAATTTTAGTTTTAAAAAATCAAGTTTTTGGTCGTTTTGAAGGCCGAATAATTTAACACATATAACAAATTAATAAAAACTAAAAGAAAAGAAAAATTCTCGGTTATATTGGGAAAAAATTCTTTAATTAATTTTTGAAACCATTAAACAGGTTGATGGCAAATTGGGTGTGAACATGGGGGTTGGGGTTGAAGTTTCTAGACTATTTTTGGTCAGTTTTTCGGCCCTTTTCCGATCGAATTTTTGACCAATCTGGGATACGAAAACTTTTCCCGCTTGAATAAAAATCCTAGAGGGTTAAGTTGTGAATGCACACGGACAAACCGCTCGAGAAAAGGACGAGAGATGAGAGAGATACATCACCGTGAAGATAAGGCGACGGACTGCACTACTGTGCACGTGTGCGCGTGGCGGGCGGCGCGGACGGCGGCGCCGGTCGGCTGCGGTGGCGGCGCCGATGCGGGGGCGGCGTCGAGGTCGGCCGGAGGTCGGTGGCGCGGGGCTAGAGGTCGGCGTCGGGGCTAGGGTTAGGGTTAGGGTTCGGTTCTTATATACGTATATATATATATATATATATATATATATATATATATATATATATATATATATATATATATATATATATAGAGGGAGAGATCGGAGGGAAGGGGGTTTGCTGCGTGGGGGAGTCTGGGGTTGGTGGGTTTTAGTATTAGGAATGGTTTACTTAGTTATTAAGGTTAGGGTTTTTGTTAGGTTTTTTTAGTTATCTTTTCTTTTCTTTTTCTTTTCTTTTTCTTTTCTTTTTTTTGTTTGTTTTGTTTGGTTTTGTTTTGTTTTGTTTTATTTATTAATACTATTACTATTATTATTATTATTATTATTACTAATACCATTATTATTATTATTATTATTATTATTATTATTATTTTTATTATTATTATCAATTAATATTATTATTATATATTTATTAACATATACTCAAATATATAAATGAGAAAAATCCAAATATAATATTGCACACAAAATAAATTCTAAAAAATTTACTTTATGAAGCTTTAAATAAAATACCACACTCAAAATATTTTATGTAATATTTTGTAATTAATAATTAGGTATTTATCTAGTTATAATAAGTCAAATAATTATATTATCTAATTAACTAAGTAATTAATTAAATGGTTATCCAAAAATTATGTTCCTAGTAAATAATATGCAAATCTATAAAAAAGAAAAATGCCTAACTTGGCACGGAGAATTATGGGATGCTAATTGTAAAAAAGTTAGAATAGAAAAATAACCACAAATAAATTATATATATAAAATATCTAATATTTAAAAATTAATCTATGGTCGTTACACTAATGTCATACTAACACCAAGGGATCGAATTCTTGTGCCACGAAAAGATTCCACAAGTAGTGTCTCCTATGTAGGCTACTTTCTATGAAGGGAGACAGATTTTGGGGCCATCCTATATTATTAATATCCAAACCACGGTGGAGTGTCCTAATAAAATTACTGGATTTTATTTGTTTGAAAAAAAATCTATAATAATACAAGAAATATAAAATACACACAAAATACCTATTTTTGGGTCAGGGGGTTTACAAAATCTATATACTACCATGGCGTTAATGAGTCAATAACTCTATAAAGAAAGTTTTACCTGTTCTCCTTGCTTCTAATTAGGTCATGAGTCTATAAGATAATAGAAATTATCATAGCCAAATACAACTAGGGTGAGATGGTACCGAAAAGTTGTTCATTGCATATCATAGATGCCGATGAATGGTTCAGCAATAAGCGTCAAAAGGTGATATAACTCATCAAGGTATTTTATATTGTATAAAGAGTACAAGGGGTTCAATTTAATGTAACACAAGTATCACAGACGTAGGTTGGCATGAATGGGATACATGTATATCAGTGGTTGGGATATTTGGGTTGTCTATGTATAATTTAATTCAATTGCAACGGAGTTGGATATAGGGTTTAAAAGAAGATATGTCACGAATGTTATTGTTTGATGATAAACAAAATGAAGAAAGAGTTTTATACGAAACCCCTTTTTGTTCAAAAACAAGAAAAAGAGTACAATTAATCCTATACGAGGATATTAAGTACAATAAAAGGATTCTGGAGAAGTATTGCTATAGAAGTCTGATCTGCGGTCGATCATTTTGTTCCTTGGACCACACGATGATGAAGAAGTGCTGTAGAAGAAGAAGAAGCTTCAAAGGTTGCAAGTGGGATTGAATTCTCGTTGCCAAAGTTGTCAACCAATACTCTCTGTCTGTGCTCTCTTTTCTCTCTGATCTCTGATTATGCCCCCTTTCCGTCGTCTTGTTCCTCCTCTTCTCCTTACCCTGTGACCAGGGGTCTCTATTTATAGAGATCAATCAAATAATCGTCTAGTTGGCGTAAAAGCCAAATAACTGTCTTGTTGGCGTAAAAGCCAAACTGTGAAGAAAGTTGCATCTTTTAGGCTGCGGTTATGATAACTGCTACCCACGTTCCCCTAGTCTTCGGAATCTGCGTATGATACATATCCCTATATAAGGTAACGCGTATAACTGCTTCTCGAAGATCATGGCATGCAAGCCACGTAGATAACTGCCCCTGCGTAAAGATAGTTGGCGTAAAAGCCAAATAATTGTCTTGTTCGCGTAAAAGCCAAATAACTGTCTTGTTGGCGTAAAAGACCAAACTGTGAAGAAGAAGACTTCCTTTACGCTGCAGTTATGATAACTGCTACCCACGTTCCCATAGTCTTCTGAATCTGCGTATGACACGTATCCCTTTACGAGGTAACGCATATAACTACTTGTCGAAGATCATGGCATGCAGGCCACGTAAGTAACTGCCCCATGCGTAAAGGTGGTTGGCGTAAAAGTCAAAAAGGCCAAACTCTGCGTAAAACTTGATGATTCATGAATAATAGATAACCAGCGTAAAATAACCAATTATCCGTCACGACTGAGGTCGTGAGTGTATTCTGGGCTAAATAGCCTTATCACGTACCTTTGCAAATATAGCCGAGTTGGCGTATTTCGAGGAGATAGCATACGGCGTACTCCTATAGTTGAAAATAGCCTGGTTGGCATAAAATGCAAGGATGGTGATGTGAGCGTAAAATAGCCAATTATCCATCATGACTGAGGTCTTGAGAGTATTCCGGGCTAAGTAGCCTTATCACGTACCTTTGCAAATATATCCGAGTTGGCGTATTTCGAGGAGATAGCATACGGCGTACTCCTATAGTTGAAAATAGCCTGGTTGGCATAAAATGCAAGGATGGTGATGTGAGAGTATTAGTCACAGTTTTAGCTTTCCCAGTTATGACAAAATTTAAAAATAGAACAAAATCTCGTACATTAAATACAGAGATATGCCTTTATCTCGTACATTAAATGCAGAGATATGCCTCGAGCTCTGTACGACAAACAGCTTTTGATGTGGCGTCTGATTTTGTCTTTATCTTGAGCGTAAAACTTATTTCTGCCCATGTAGAATAGGCAGCATATTCTTTGAATGAGTAAAAATGACTTGTATCAAGAATATGTCACTAAATGACAACCTGTGTCTCTGTGCAACATCATCATCACCGCCGTCCTCTCGATCATCGTGCAGTACTTTTGTCAGGTGCCAGGTTCACTGATTTGTCTGACAAATTCATCTGAGGAATACGAAGAGTTCCTCGTACAGCTTTACGCTACATTGAAAAAAAACATATTTTAAACTTTACGCAGGAGGGTAAAGCAACCTTTTACGCAGAACAGTCTTGAAGCACTGCTTTACGCGGATAGCTCTGAAGCTCTACTTTACGCCAAACAGATCTGAACCCCTGTTTTACGCGGGCAGTTCTAAAGCTCTACTTTACGCCAAACAGCTCTGAAGCCCTATTTTACGCGAACAGTTCTGAAGCCATATGTTATGCGGAACAGTCTTGAAGCCCTGTTTTACGCGGACAATTCTGAAGCCATATTTTATGCCATACAGCTCTGAAGCCATATTTTACGCCACACAGCTCTGAAGCTCTACTTTACGCTGACTTTACATATGTTGGGGGTTTTGACTGTATAATACGCGTAGAATTCCCCAGCGTATTTCATGCTTGTACAAGACCCTCTTCAAAGTTTTCAAATTCCTCGTAATTTGAAATACTTTGAATGAAGCATGAAATGGTCAAATTTGACTCATTCTTCGAGGCTGATTTTTCGGTGATATTTAAGAAGTTGTTGAGATTTGTATGTTCTCTTATGCCTATATAAGTACAAGCAAATGAACTTATTTTTTCATACTTCCTTCATCACAAAGATGACTGCTGAGATTCATTGGGCTGAACTGAGAAAGAAGAAGATTATGCTCTTCCAGCATGTAAGGAGCCATAAAAAGAGACGTCTTCGAGCAAATATTCTCTGCAATGATGGACCATGGAAGGTTATCATAGCTTCCTTTGCTCGAGATAATCAGCCATTTTATATGGCGATTTATCAAAGAGAGAGGAAGGGTCATATTAGACCACACAACTTGCTAGCTGTATTTTTCCCTATTATAAAGCTGGACCCTGGTGGGCAGCTTGGCCGTGTCTTCCAGTATTGTGTTGGGTCTGAATCTCTAACACAATTCTAAGCATGGCCATCGATGTTATATGGGGGGTGGGCTTGAATAATTTAAACAAGCCCAGTTTTGTATCCTCCCTCCATTCACCATTTTCTTGGTGCCCGGCCGAAGATGTGCTGTTGAAGAAGAAAAGAAGATCTCCATCAGACGAGAATCTAGCATAATAGATTCCCGTCATATGTAATCTTGATCTTGAATATTAATAAAAAATCCTTTGTAAGAAAATGGATTTCCATCATATGTAATCATGATTAATAAACTTGTCTTCTTTTACGTACTATTGATTTGCCATATTGGTGTGAGGAAGTCTGATAATACGCAGCTTCAACACGCTTGAGTAATTTTTTACGTAGACTCTGATAAATATGCATCCAGTCATGTTCCAACTTTTACGCATAAAGGAAGATGCATAAAAACTCCTTAGCATTAAATTGTCTTGAAAATCCGATTATAATGCTTTTCTTGATGAAGAGTCACATAGAATTTTGAACCGTCATTTCTCCTTTATAAATGCGAAGAATATCTGTTCAGAACATCATCTTCACAAAAAAATGGCTTCTCGAAAGATTCTCGAGACAAGGCAAGAAATGTCTGCCGAATAGGCCATCCCTGAACTAGATTCTGGCTAATACTTCGAATGAACTATCAATGGCCAAGGAAGAAAAGTCATCTTCCAGTGAAGACATACACTTTCAGGGAACTCCTTGGCCTTTCGTCTGATGAAGTCCCCTCGAATGAAAAAAGGAGAGAAAATGCTGATAAGAAGAGCATTTCCTGCGTAAGCTCTTGTGACTGGCTTTCCCAAGCGTAAAATCCAAATTATCAAGATATACGCGTATTCTGCTAGCTGATCTGTCCCGCGTAATTTAAGATGCGCGTAAAATCATAGATCTGTAGCATTTGAGCGTAAAATCATAGATCCGCAGCTTCTGAGCTTAAAATCGTAGATCTGTAGCTTCTGAGCGTAAAATCGTAGATCTATAGCTTCTGAGCATAAAATCATTGATCCTTGCTCTGCACGTAAAAGAATCTGAGCGTAAAATCAGGGATCCGTTACGCAACATGACTATCTGTCTTCCTTTTCAAATGATCGGCTGACGTGGTACCAAATCATAATCGACTATGATAAAAATTGGATTTGGTTAAGGATTCGGAGAGTCATTTGAATTCTATAAATAGGCCTAGGTCATGAGAGAGAAATACCCTTCGCCTCTTTGTGAAACACTCTTCGTCTCTTTCTGAGAAACTCTTCGTCTCTTTCTTGAGAAACTCTTCGTCTCTTTCTGAAAAAAACCTCATATTCGCCATGGTACCAAAACAGACCTCCACTGCTAAGGGAAAGAAAGCCGCTTCATCATTTCGCTCCTCTGCTCAAGCACGAACGACTCCTACTAGGGCAAGCGACCTCGTTCTGAATGAAGTGCTCCGCCGTCTAGCTGTGCACCGGGCATCACATGTAAAAACTTCGAGAGGAATAAAATCCTTCGCACACGTTATACGTGTATGCACAAATACGCCCACATTTTAATGTGTTAGCGTAAAACTTCATATTTTTGCAGTATGGCGTAAAAACTCAAACTGTCAGGTTTTGGCGTATACTACGAACCTTGCGTTTTACGCACTGGAGGTAAATTCCAGCGTAAAACTTAAATTTTTGTAGTCTGGCATAAAAGCTCATACTGTCAGGTTTTGGCGTATACTGCAAGAATGTAGCACTTTACGTTTTACGTGCTGAAAGTAAATTCCAGTATAAAACTGACTTATTCTCTTACTTTTTTTTGCAATGGACCTACAGATCCCCCCTCTGGCTGAAGTAATGGGCTCTGCTGCTGGAATGTTGAATTTCAACTACTTGGAGGACTTGTCCCATGTGAGTTTCCCCATCTCTGGAAATGAGTATCCTCAAGAAAGGAAAACTCTGATCTCGGCCCAAGGGGAAAGAATGTTGCTGAGTATGATCAGTGTGGAACCCTTGACATACATAGATGGGACTGAGTATAAGAAACCAGCTTTCTTATTTGGGGATGTTATTGATAAGCAATCCCAGACAAAGCCCAAGAAGAAAGGCTGGGTATTTTCTGTTGAGGGCACTATCTTGTATCTACCAAAGATGTCCAGAGATTACCCCATTTCTGCATTCTTCCATGCCACACATCCCAGAAGGATGGCATGGACTCTGACTCCTGATCTTCATGGCAAGCCAGGGAAGATCTTTTATAAGAAAAGATTAAACCGACGATCCTTTGTAAGCAGTCCCTTAGGCCCTATTATGCCCTTCAGAGGATTACTACCAGGCAGCGTCCCTAGTGAAGACTCTTCCTTGATCCAGCCATTTCAAATGGCAACTTTCTGCAATGAATTCATGGAGCAGAGAGGAATATATCCCAGGGTTAACCCTTGCACCAGTGGATGTCTTAACCCCCAGAATCTTCGATGGGCCAGTTTAACTGCATGGGCCCTGAAGCACTTTCAGATGGAGCTGGAAAGTATTAACTTATTTGAGGCTGTGAGTGCTACTAGTGTTGGTCTGCCTATCAACACTAATTTGTTCTTAGCTTTGATGGAGCGATATAACTCGCTCACTGGGACTTTCGCCACTCTAATAGGTGAGTTGGGCCTAGCACTTCATGAGATGGCAGACATCTCAAAGCTGCCAATGGAAGATATTCCTTATGAAGAATATGTTCCCACCAACAGAGAGTTGAAGGATACCAACCCTCAGGTAGTGGCTGTATACCAAGAGCTGATGGGCCACTATCTCGCATGCACCACCTTCTACAGAGAGCCTTCTGACTTAGCCCATATTAACAAATGGGTATCCTACCTTTTCTTCTATCAGGCTAGAAATGCCAAGTAGGACAAGGTTGTAGATAGCAAAGACAGACCCTTGAACCCGCTGAGCATTCTTAATGCCAACACAATCGATGATCTTATTCAAGATGCAGAGGCTCCAGATTATGTTCTTAATGAAGAGATAGGGGGTTATCCTGCAGGAACCAAAGCCTACAGTTATATGAGGCATTGCCGAAAGCCTCTGTCAAAAGAAGCTCAACTGGCTGGCTTTCTTTCTATTTGGCTATGCCGATGGGTGGTGCCTGGCATCGCGTCTGCAGATCGTATTCATCGCAACACCTTATATCCTGCAGTGCATTTGGTATTTGGAGCAAGATTGGGCCTGCTCCCTGCCATGGTATGCAGGATACAAGCTGGCTTGAGGGCTATTACTGATGGGTTGCTGGCCGATACCACTCAGCGTGAAGGATATCCCAGAGTGGAATTACCATTCTTTTATCTGATGGGATGGTTAATTCTTCACAACACCAGAGTGATGTCTCCCGGATCTGCAGTGGTTTGGACAATAACTTCTTGTTGAATTACAAGAATTCTTTTTGGAATATGACTAGCATCATAGATTGCCGACTAGCACTAAATTTTGCCCATAGTTGGAAGTTCTTCTGTACCGTTCCCCCATACATATTAATCAACAGGGGACTAAGCTTTAGGATGTAGGTCAGGAGAAGTCTATTCTTTCTCCTGAAGCCTTTTACTGGTTGGTCTGCATTAGACCTTCCCACCTGCTGTACAGAAGTGAGGACCACTGCTACTTGGAGCCTTATCTGCCTAGCCGTTTCGCCAGGCAATTTGGATATGATCAGTTGTACATAGAAAATCCCATCACCAGCTTCAAGTTCAAAGGTGGACTTATTGATGGAGCTAGAGGATGGCGGTATTTCATCATGGGTTGTACTGGAGCAACCTTTGATATTTCCATGACCTCTCTCTCTATGGAGTTGCGCATTCTTCATTTATACGCACAGTTTTATGTGTCTATCAATAGCTTCCATCATGATTTTGACGTATATGGAAGTTTCAGAATGCCCTCCCATAAGTCCACTGGAAGAGAGGAGATACCATCTGTCTCCTCTGATGAAGGTGATGAAGCTACTGGTGCAGATAATTATTTGTTTATTTTACCGAGAGGCGTAATAGCTCCGCAAGCAGAGCCTCTCATTATTTCCAATAAACGAAAGGCTTCTACTCTGAAAGAGCCTTCCCCCCGCAAGAAGAAGTAGACTACCATAGGTCCTAAAAAGACTTCCACCAAGGGGCCTCTTCCAGGAGTGAGCCTATTGTTTCCCCTGTTAGGGATGATTCTTTGATTAGGGGTCCTTCGCCTTTTAAAGAAGGAGCCTCCACAGTCCCAGCTGAAAGTGCTGGAGATTCTTTGCCCGCGACTGCTGCCGCTACCACCGTTACTGGTGGTGCTTCTATATCGCCTTCGAGGTCGAGCTCAATAATGATCAGTATACCTTTACCAAGATAAATAATGAGACTAGCCCCTCCTTCATCTGTAAGTATTTCAAGCTAGATTCTACCCGATGAACCTCGAGTAGATCTGGGTGATGATTGGGATGACTACCCTCAAGCGTCAGTTGGTGTACCCTCCTCGCCAGGTATGATAGCTTGTTTAGCATTATTAAGAAATGATTTAGCTATAAAGGCTGCAGACGCACTATACATACCATCGGCCATGGGTAAATATTGTCTTTACGCTTTTTCAGCAAAATTTAACATCAAATTGATATTAACTTTCTCTTCTCTTATTTTCAGGCGAAGATATTTCTGGGGAGGGCGGAGCTGAAACAACCTTTGATTTTGTTGCCGATCCAGCTAATAAAATGGCGGTGACCACCGTCGAAGAAGCATGCCTTGAAGCTGTTGATCCTTTATCCGCAACATTCTCAGATATAATCCTGCCAGCAGCAGTTCAAATAATATCAGAGGTGGATGAACCCACCTTCTGGACAGTGCCTCCTTCGTCGAGCATGCCAGCAACTTCAACTGTTGTTGGTGTCTCTTCTTTTGTCGTGTCATCTGTTGAAGCAACGACTGTGGCAACATCCTCTGTTGTCATTCCAGAAAGGAGATTTATCGATATTGCGGCCACTCCCAGCATCCATTCGAGCTTTGCTATGCTAGTTGAACAATACACTAGCATATTCTACCTCACTTTGAAAGAATTGATATCCATGGTGCTGGAGAAGAATCTAGGCTTTGATGCTCTGAAGACGTCCTCCAAGCTCACCAAAGCGCAGATTAGAAATTTTAATGATGCTGAAAGAGCTAATGTGCTAGAGCAAATGGTTAATGGTTTAGAATAACCCATTAACGAATATTTGTAACTATCCCGAGGCAGCATCAATGACTTGGTTCAGGCTAAGTATGAATCCCTAACTGCTAAATTTGCTCAGAAGACAGAAATTTTAAACAAATCCATCCAAGAACATCAACAAGAGATGGAGAAAGAGCAAGCCGTATTGGTGGAGAGTATTCCTCGGCTAGCTCAGTGCCGTGCCGAATATGAGGGATATGAAGTGAGGTTTCAAGAATTGGAAGCTGAACTTGCTCAAACAAGGGAGAGGCTTCTCAAAGCATCGCAAGTTCGTGATGTATTGGAGGGCCAAGTGAATACAGTTCAACAGGACTTGACACATGTGGGTATCATCCATGCAAGTTTTGTTGATTCTCTGTCCGAACTATCTCTCTTGAGCAATGACGAAGCAAGGCTGGAACTGGCTCGCACCAATATTTCAAATTCCAGGAATGAGAGGATGGTTGCTTTGGCGCAACAGATCCGCGATTTAACTGCTCCTCCCCAATAATGTACTTTTTTGCTCCTTTTTGTAATTTGTTATTCCCAGAGATAATAAAGATACATTTTTTGACTTTGTGGACCCATCACTTTAGAATATAAATGATAGGCTAAAATGAAAGTGATATCAGAGGTAATATGAACATGATATACTTTCGGTAAGGTTTAGCTGAATATATCTATTCAGAGGTAATATGAACATGATAGAATATAATCCAACTAAATTTGTATACAAAATACTATCAGAGGTAATATGAACATGATATATTTTGAAATTAGTTAAACATATCTATTTAGAGGTCATATGAACCTGATAGAATATGATTCAGCTAACCATTGTACGTAGTATCGTCAGAATAAAATCTTCATCATACTCCATTAAGCAAAGGAGATCAAGCATAATACTTCTTCAGGAATTTGCCGTTGATAGGAGCCATTATCAAATCTCCTTAGGTTTGGCTAATCTGTAAGCGCCATTTGAAATCATATAAGGGCCCTCCATTTCTTTACGATTGTTTGTATGAACTTCGGATATCGTACTAGAGATAATATGGAGGCAGTACAATACTGTGTTTGTTGAGGATATCCCACTGGGGGATCTTTGATGGACCTATTATTTGTTGCGCATGTTGAGTGTAAATAATAAGTTCGAAACAAGCCCTATCAGAGGTAATATGGACGTGATATGTTTTGTGGCTTGTAAAGACCTCCAGCTGGGGGATTTTTTTGTGGACCCATTACTTTTTTGTGCACGTTAGTGCAAGTAATAAGTTTGAGACAAGTCCTGACAGAGGTAATATGGACGCTGTAAAATATGACTCTATGGGGATAGTGGAGAGACATATTTTTGTTTGAGCGATAATGTGGACTTGAATTATTCGTGAATTATTCGTTTCCATTACGGGCATCTCGTCGGGTTTTTTTTGGTGGACCTATTACTTCTTGTGCACGAGAGTGCAAGTAATAAGTTTAGGACAAGCCCTGCCAGAGGTAATATGGACGTGGCAGTTTTCGTGGAACTAACACCACTGGCGTACTTAGAGTTAAGTACGGGTGCTAAGTTGAGATGACAACCGATATCAGAGGTAATATGGACATGATAATCGATAGCCGAACCCGAAAGATTTGCTCAGAGGTAATATGGACATGACAAACTCAGCCTGAGAGAAAAATTATGACAGCAGTTCAGAGGTAATATGGACGTAAACTAATGTCCGAAAAATTCATTGAGGAGTGATTTGTTGAGTGTGGTCTATCCAAACATGAAGATAGACCAAAGGATCGCTCCGCTGGGGAGATTGATGGGACGATAGCTCAGAGGCAATATGAGCATGGCTAGCATCTAACAAGATTGGTTTGAATAGTCACTGCGAGAATGTGCAAGTAGACCTAAGGATTGCTCCGCTGGGGAGATTTTGAGGATCCATCATCTATTGCATATCAGGGACTCTTGGATACGGATGATGGCTTTTTACAAGAATTTTTAACGAGGGAGAAAATATTGCACATAGGCACTTGCTGGGGATAAAGAACCAAGAGTTGATTTGTACATCTTGGTTGTGGACTTATTACCCATGGCGTACCTTAAGTACAAATAATAAGCTAAAATGACCAGCACTACCAGGGGTTATGCGAACGTGATAGTAGGAAGTCGAAGCGCAAAACTTTACTTATAGGTGATATGGACATGAAAAAGTTCTGAAAATATCTTACTATGTGGGGATAAAGAAAAATAGGACAGAGGTAATATGAAAGTGACCATTTTTTGTGGTGATAGATTTACTCTGCTGGAAAAAGTGGAGAGATGAAGTTCAGAGGTAATACGGACGTGAACTGATCGATAGCAACAACCTGGGAGGTATGCTCAGAGGTCACTTGGACATGGCAAACTCAACTGGGGAAAAAAGTTTGGACAACAGTTCAGAGGTAATATGGACGTGAACCCATGTTCGAAAAATTTACTGCGGAGTGATTTGTTGAGTGGGGATAGACCTGAAGGTTGCTCCTCTGGGGATATTTTAGGGATCCATCATCCGATACTTCTTGAGAGGGAAAATTGCCAGGTTGGAGTGATATCAATTTGCAGTGATCTTCTTCTCGTTTATAAATGCAAAGTGATGACTTTGGCGTCGATAAACTCCTGGATTTTCCATTTTAGTACATAGCATGCCTTTGTGGGGTGATGAATGTATCGATGAAAGAGACAATATTCTGGGTCATCGACCTTGCCAGCATTTTCAGGGTATCTGATGTTGGTAGCCGAAGTTTGTTTTCCTTCATCAATATATTGAAAATTTCAATGATGTCATCCTCATTGAAGGAAAAAGTCCCATTTGGCTTTCGGGCTTCCGATACCTAAGTCGTACGGTTCTCAGGAAAGATGGTCATAGTTGCATCATCTTCGGACTCAGAGGGAATTCTACCCCCAGCTTTGGATGCTGCTCTGTTTTATCGAGGGAGACTACCCCCAGACATGTCGTTGTCTGGTTCTTCTTTCTGAAATAACAAAGAGTAATTCAATCGGTCGAAAACTGACCGTTTTGCTTTAGAACAACAACGGTTAATTACAACCTTATGACTATTACAACAATGTTCTCTAGGAGGTGTAATAGACGTATTAGGAGATCCCCTATCTTTGCGTTTCTGGATCAAGAAATTATGCAAATCAGGAAGATTACCAGAAGAAGAAGAAGGCTTATTATGCCTTTTTACATCAGTAGAAAGGTGTAGATTAGGAATCATAACCATTTCTCTGCCATAGGAATACAACAGTTCACCCATATGAGTAGCATATAATCCATCATCTGTTTGAGGAGCGTATTTTCCCGTGAAACGAGTCTTATTTACGCGGACAGACCTATCCTGGCATAATTTGGAGATTTGCCTAGGTTCACGTAGAACAGGAAAAGTCCGCGTAATCTGTAAAGTGGGAACTTTCTTCTCTTGTGGGCGTGAAAGCTTAGAGGTTGAAAGATTCGCCGCTTGTTCTCCTTTGATGTGATCAAAGGGTATATCTGCCTCATCATAGATGGGAGATGTAATTTTACACACAGGGCGTGTTTGAAATTTCTGGATTGGCGCTGAGGCATTGTCAGAAATTTTGTCTACCACGTCACAGATATGAGACAAAGTTTTACGCTCAGGGCGTGTTTGAAACTTATGAATTGGCACTGAGGCATTGCCAGAAATTTTATCTACCACGTCACAGACGGAAGATAAAGTTTTACGCACAGGACGTGTTTGAAACTTCTGGATTGGCACTGAGGCATTGCCAGAAGTATTGTCTACCATGTTACAAATGGGAGACAAAGTTTTACGCACAGGGCATGACCGGGACTTCTGGATTGGCACTGAGGCACTGCCAGAGGTCTTGTCTACCACGTTACAAATGGGAGACAAATTTTTATGGACTGGGCACGTTGGTTGTGTCGTCACAACCTTGTTGATCAGAGAGTGAGAGCTTGCAGGAAGGGTAGAGGACGTCTTAGGCATCCACACTTTACGCAGCTTCTTGTTGTTCTTGACAGAGGAGGAATGAGAGCTACCCCCTGCATGAAGCATGTCTTCATAGGCCGATTGGTCGAACTGGACGACCAAAGTCTTCTTCGTCGATCCGATGGATACAATATCGTGTTGAGCAATTGATTTCTCGTCAGAGGAGAAAGTCCTCCCTAGCAGAGTCGCCATCTTTTCTTGAATAAACAAAATGAAGAAGGTTGTCCCCAGCAGAGTCGCCATCTTGTGTTTGATGATAAACAAAATAAAGAAATAGGTTTATAAAAAACCCTTTTTTGTTCACAAACAAGAAAAAGAGTACAATTAATCCTATACGAGGATATTAAGTACAATAAAAGGATTCTGGGAAAGTATTGCTATAGAAGTCTGATCTGCGGTCAATCACTTTGTTCCTTGGACCACACGATGATGAAGAAGTGCTGTAGAAGAAGAAGAAGCTTCAAAGGTTGCAAGTGGAATTGAATTCTCGTTGCCAAAGTTGTCAATCGACACTCTCTGTCTGTGCTCTCTTTTCTCTCTGATCTCTGATTATGCCCCCTTTCCGTCGTCTTGTTCCTCCTCTTCTCCTTACCCTGTGACCAGGGGTCTCTATTTATAGAGATCAATCAAATAACCGTCTAAAAGCCAAATAACTGTTTTGTTGGCGTAAAAGCCAAACTGTGAAGAAAGTGGCATCTTTTACGCTGCGGTTATGACAACTGCTACCCACGTTCCCATAGTCTTCTGAATCTGCGTATGGCACGTTTTCCTATATAAGGTAACGCGTATAACTGCTTCTCGAAGATCATGGCATGCAAGCCACGTAGGTAACTGCCCCTGCGTAAAGATGGTTGGCGTAAAAGCCAAATAATTGTCTTGTTGGCGTAAAAGCCAAATAACTATCTTGTTGGCGTAAAAGGCCAAATTGTGAAGAAGAAGACTTCCTTTACGCTGCGGTTATGATAATTGCTACCCACGTTCCCATAGTCTTCTGAATCTGCGTATGACACGTGTCCCTTTATGAGGTAACACGTATAACTGTTTCTCGAAGATCACGGTATGCAAGCCACGTAAGTAACTGCCCCATGCGTAAAGATGGTTGGCGTAAAAGCCAAAAAGGCCAAACTCTGCATAAAATTTGATGATTCATGAATAATAGATAACCCGCATAAAATAGCCAATTATCCGTCACGACTGAGGTCTTGAGCATATTTTGGGCTAAATAGCCTTATCACGTACCTTTGCAAATATAGCCGAGTTGGCATATTTCGAGGAGATAGCATACGACGTACTCTTATAGTTGAAAATAGCCTGGTTGGCGTAAAATGCAAGGATGATGATGTGAGCGTAAAATAGCTAATTATCCATCATGACTGAGGTCTTGAGCGTATTCCGGGCTAAGTAGCCTTATTATGTACCTTTGCAAATATAGCCGAGTTGGCGTATTTCGAGGAGATAGCATACGGCGTACTCCTATAGTTGAAAATAGCCTGCTTGGCGTAAAATGCAAGGATGGTGATGTGAGCGTATTAGTCACAGTTTTAGCTTTTCCAGTCATGACAAAATTTAAAAATAGAACAAAATCTCGTGCATTAAATGCAGAGATATGCTTTTATCTCGTGCATTAAATGCAAAGATATGCCTCGAGCTCTGCACGAGAAACAGCTTTTGACGTGGCGTCTGATTTTGTCTTTATCTTGAGCGTTAAACTCATTTCTGTCCATGTAGAATAGGCAGCGTATTCTTTGAATGCATAAAAATGACTTGTATCAAGAATATGTCACTAAAAGACAACCTGGGTCTCTGTGCAACATCATCATCACAGCCGTCCTCTCGATCATCGTGCAGTACTTTTGTCTGGTGCCAGGTTCACTGATTTGTCTAACAAATTTATCCGATGAATACGAAGAGTTCCTCGTACAGCTTTACGCTGCATTGAAAACAAAAGTATTTTAAACTTTATGCAGGAGGGTAAAGCAACCTTTTACGTAGAACAGTCTTGAAGCACTGCTTTACGCGGACAGCTCTGAAGCTCTACTTTACGCCAAACAGATCTGAAGCCCTGTTTTACGTGGG
Organism: Iris macrosiphon; assembly: GCA_036927795.1. NCBI lineage: Eukaryota > Viridiplantae > Streptophyta > Magnoliopsida > Asparagales > Iridaceae > Iris > Iris macrosiphon. The sequence continues at coordinate 167,686,473 of JAYESA010000008.1, read as the reverse complement.
CAGTTCTGAAGCTCTACTTTACACCAAACAGCTCTGAAGCCCTATTTTACGCGGACAGTTCTGAAGCCATATTTTACGAGGAACAGTCTTGAAGCCCTGTTTTACACGGACAGTTCTGAAGCCATATTTTATGCCACATAGCTCTGAAGTCATATTTTATGCCACACAGCTCTGAAGCTCTACTTTACGCTGACTTCATATATGTTGGAGGTTTTGACTGTATAATACGCGTACAATTTTCCAGCGTATTTCATGCTTCTTCAGTTATAGGGTCTACATGGAGCATAGGCGTGTATATTTGGAAGTAATAGTTGTGTCATCAGTGAGTAGGTTCCAGTTAGGCTCATGAATGTCAAGGTGGCCGGAAGAATTGAGTCGGTATTGAGTATTAAAATCGTCCACAATGGAAAAATGATATCTATGTGTCACGTGTGTACAATTGTGTCACGAATGTCGTGCGAATAAAACAAAATATGAGAAGGCCAGTTTGTGAGTGATAGTCATGTCATAGGTGTAGAGTGACTAGTCTAGGTCATAAAGATGGAAGTTGTTGAAAAGGAAAGGATAGTGTTGTGCTCCAAATATCCGAGCTACAACAAAGGGTATCAAGGATACGGATATTAAATAGGTAGTTTAATCCGTTTGAGATTAACCTAATTAACACCAAAATAAATTCAAATTTACCCTAAATTTTTAAAAATAACCCTACACTAAAACCAGGGCTAACCATCTACCAAACTTATAAAATTTTGTTGGTATCCAAAACTAAGGTCATGGTCCTGCTAACAAGATTTCTGGAAGGGCCTATTTTCTAAATAAGGTTATAAGAATTCTAGGATTTACTGGCCGTAATCAAGGATTTTCTAAAGGAACCTAGAAAATATCATGGTACTATTGATCAACAACTTTATAAGAGAAATTACTACCCATCCATTACTACTCTTGTATAGGTTAAGCTTCTACAAGGCAGAAGAAATGACTGAGTCAGATCTAACTAAGGCAATGTGGTAGAGAGGCTTCAATCATTGATTGACATTGATGACGAAGAGAACAAAAATTCAGGCCATGATAAGAAGAATTTTTGATAAGTCTACATGGTTGAATAATGCACGATTAGACATGTATTTGGAGAATCGAGTCATGGTGACTAGATCAAGGGGATTAGAGTAGAAAAATAGATACCTATGGTGATATGCATATTAACACAAGGAGTGGTACCAACTAAGGGATTAATTTTTTAATTAAGGAACAACTAGGGAAAGAGGAAGGATCTGCTCATTGTTATAATTAGAAAGATCGTTGTTGCAAAAAGCACGAGGCCATATATACAACACAAGATAAGAATTTGACAGGAAGGATAAGGATACAATCGAGGGGGGTAATACAACTAATCCTTAAACTCAATACTATATTCAATTCTCATGCTAACAATCTACACTAGCTCTAGTATATAGGAATAACCTATCTATCTACCCTACTAAGGGTAACCATCTTCTCAAAACTTTATATCCAGCATGTCTTCTTCCGCCTTGACAAGGGTATGCTTCTGGAGGAAACACCGCGCACGAATATCCAACTCTCTGAAATAGGGAGAGATAATAAACAATAATAAAGATGTCGAGGGAATGAACGAGTACAATTATGAAGTCCAATGGCGATAATCAAATGCTAAGAAATTATCAATCAATTGTGGATTGAGATACTAATACTGCTAATCCTGATTACAGGCTCGCTTGGTACCGGAAAGTAACCGAAATGATTTAATTAGGACCTGCATGGGCCACCACAAAAATATATCATGCCCTAGTCCCAAATACGTAGGGTTAGGAATACGTAACATGCCAGCTATGCATTCGACCAGACTCTGGTTTGACTCGAATACGTATAAGCTATATTATGATGGTCACTATTTAAATAATCAAGTAAATATAAATATCTATGCCTCAATCCACAATGAACAGAATACACAAGAATGAGCTACATGTGCTAAAGTCGGCTACCCAGTAACACACAAACTCAAATAGACTCGAGAAAAAAATATGAGTCTATAAAACTAGGCTACATCAGCAGATAAATAAACAATATAAATAAATAACTATAACTCTGGTAGAAATGATATAAGTCCCTGGTACCAATGCCTGTAAGACAAGCAACTCCATCAGCAACTCCAAAGGCTCCATAACCGTCTATGCTGCAAAAACTGGCAGGGGACCAGGTCCTCAGAAGGACGTAACAAGGTACAAGAAACAATATGCCAAAAGTAAAATAATATAATGCCACATACTCAAGGGTAAACTACTGTAACCATCTATGTGATATGCACGTGAGAGCATCACTCGTACTCAGGCTGAAACCACTACAGGCTCTGTGTCGGGGAGCCCATAGCAGCAAGTAGTATCAAGACTCAGTATAGGTGCCAAAGATCTGAGACAGAGTCCAAGGCACCTCTAGGGTATAGCGACTCCGGAGTATATGCCTCAGCACCTCCAGTAGTATAGTATATATAAATAGATAATCAGCCTGTAGTATGGTGTGTCTTTCCCTACCCAATGTAACCTCACATCTCATGTCCATGATGTCTCATGTCCATAACACGCAAGATCAGGACCTCTAGCTAGTACAACAAGTCATAATAATATCCATATAATATGCAAGTCTCATATCACGAATCTTGTAAGCCTATACAGAATCACCATGAATAACTCAAGAAAGATTCTGTCACATAAATAGTGTCAAGTATCCTAGGGTATGGCGTACTTGGTAAAGCAAGCACATCATGGAATCAACTCTCTAAGTGACGTTACTCGACTCCGCGTACAGCGTCGACATCCGAATCTGGTTCGGACGCTCAGCAACGTCTCACGATCCTAGGATAAATACACACATCAAACATATCAAATAACTATAATAACTAAATAAGATAAAGGTAATGAACTGTGATACATCATGGCAAGGTACACTTGCTTGGGTTCTGAACTCCGTCAACTGCTCCTAGGAAAGTAAAATATATACGTACACCTCCGGATGCTGAAACAAACATCACCAATATTCTCAAAATACTAAAAATAGCTAGGATTGACTACCCATAAGTCCAATTAGGACACAGGGGCAAAATTGACAGTTTTGGGTCAACACGAGGTCCACATGTGGCCCACTTGGCACCGCAAAACGTGTCAAAGACAAAGTTCTCCAAATTCTTTCAACTTAGTGTCTACAAGTCCAGAACGATGACACAAACCAAACAGAATATCTAGAACTGGATTTCGATGAGCCGATCACAAAATTGCTCGTCATGTAGAACCGTGGAGCCCACAAAATGATGTTTCATCAACGTTTTCAGAATCAAACCAAACTTGGGTCACATGACCAGCATAATGCTACAAATTTGATGGCACAAGTTTTGTTGCGAAACGACAAGCACACACGAAGTTACGACGAGTGTTAGAACAGGCCGATATAATATTTTTCGACGGATACACGTTGATTCTGGTGTGCACGCACATCCAAATCAAGTTACGCGAAAGCCCACATGTCCGCATTGACGATATGCGTCTTTCGGTATAACTCGCACACGATGAAGTCACCTCGTTTGGTGGGATGCACCCCGTATCACGAGATTATGGGTGTTTTAAAAACAAGTATTTGGTCGTTTTGGAACAATAATAATTTTACCATTATAGCAAACTAATAAAAACTAAAAGAGCAGTAAAATATTGGTTATATTGTAAAGAAGTTTCTTCAATTATATTTTGAAAATAATTAACGAGTTGGTGGAAAATTGGGCATGAACAGGGGTACTTGGACTGAAATTCTGAACTGTTTTCGAACAGTTTTTCGGCAAACTTTCGGTCGATTTTTTTATCAAACCGGGGTGCCTAAATTCGTTCCACTTGAAAAAAATCCTAGAGGGTTAGGTTGTGAACATACCAGCGAAGACGGGACACAAATCGGATGAGCGAGGAGGGCGGATGTTGTGCGCGAATGAGGGGCCGCAGCTATGTGCTGTATGAACGGAGGGGCCGGTGGACGGCGGTGTGGCACGACTGCGTTTGGCGGGAGGCGGTGGTTCACGGCAGCACCGGGTTCTGGTGTGGATGATAGTGGAGATGGGATTGAGTTAGGGTTTTATTGTATATATATATATATAGTAGAGAGAGGGGGGGGGGAGCTCCTGTGCGTGGAATAAAGGGGGGGGTTAGTTTAGGTTTAGGATTAGGTTTTTGGTTTGGGTAAGATTTGGGTTGTTCGGTTTGGGTAGGATTTGGGTTATTTGGTTTGAGTAGGGTTTAGGTTTTAGGATTTTAATTTCTATTTGTTTAATATATATATATATATATATATATATATATATATATATATATATATATATATATATATATGGCCACTAAAAATAGTTTTAGACCTCAATAAATTTTAGAAAAATTATACAATATACTATTAATAGTTGTACACCCAAAAATATATTTTTTATAATTTTAATAATTAATTAAATACACATAATTATAAATTCATGAATACTATATATTATAATTAGCTAAAAAATAAATAAATAAATTTTCTTGATCACAAAAATTTTAGAATACCAAAAATATTAAATTCTAAAAATCAGGGTGCTTATATAAACTTTTCTTGTAAACATAAACTTGTATATAAACTTGTCTTATAAGAGCCGTAGCACGCGAAAACTTGGTCAGTCATGGAGCCCTTGTCTAGCAGGGTTGTCCATGTCGCATGGGGCCCTTGAAAATCGGGATAGCCGGTGGCACAATATTTTTTTCTCCCAATATTCTAGGTAAATCTTATCTTGTTTAATCATTTATAAATTATTTCAAGTTCTCAAGTCGTAGACACTTGAGAACTCCCTAATATGACGAATCACGAGTACGGGCTTTTTATGAGTTATTATGATTGCGATATGTGATACATTGGACAATGCTTACACTTGATTACCCGATGCCAAATGCGATAGATTTTTATACACAAATATTTTCACGGTATCGTGAGGATTGTGAACTTGTACATAACTGGTCTTGTGAACTCATATGCAAAACTTGTCGGGTATCATAAACTTGTACCAACATAAGGAAGCATGCAATAATAATCACTAAAGAAATTACTAAAAAGAACAAACCAACAGGGAACACAAAATGCACACAAGAATTTTTGGCCACATGGACTCTCTGGCCACGTGCACCCACTGGCCGCATGGACTCTCTAGCCGCATGAACCCACTGGCCGCATGGACTCTCTGGCCGCATGAACTTATTTTTGGACTTAGGTAATTTTCATTCGTTCAACGGGTATGGACTAATAGGCATTCATGCGTCAAACAAGATGGACGCATGCTGTCAGCATGCGACAAGAGTTCAGGCCGCATAATCCTCTCGGGCCGCATGACACTCTCGGCCGCATGACTCGCTGGCCTCATGAAAAGTTTATCTTCTCCAACAGCAAGTTCAGCCCTGGCAAAAATTCCAAAAACTGAGAATTTATTTTCTTCATAAAATCTCCATTTTAACTCCAAATAAAGTCAAACAAAAGCCAAATTCCACAAAATGGAATGCTCTAACATAAGGAATAACTAGTTTTTGAAAATACTAAGTTTTAATAGATCAAAACTAAGAAAAACTTATGGAACACACAAAAACCTTAAACTTGAAACTCAGATCTACACAAATTTATACATCAAAATCCAAAACTCCAAGAACTAAACATGATCAACAACTCAAGGAGAACATTTTTCATTAAATATTTTTTTAAACAACAATATATATAAAAATACAAAAATCTATAAATTTACCATTGAACAAGATATACTTGCCTTTAGTGGCTCCTAGCCTCTATCATTCACGGTCCAGGTTGCAGGAACTTTCCCTAGGGTTAGGGTTTGGGGGAGCTTGAGGGAAAGGAAGAATGAGGGAAATAGAATGAAGAAGAAGAAAGAGAGGAAAGAGAAAAGCCATATATATACTAAGAGAGGAGAAAAGAGGGTTTAGCATGGGTTCACCCAAAATTAATTGAACCAAGTATCAATTCTACATGCAGATCCTAAATCGGGTCAATGGCAATGCCAATAGGTATTCTACTGGTCTCGGGTAGTCTCTTTCAACAACAAGGATAAAAAATAATAATAAAATGATATGAACCAATATATGAAATACAGCAAGAATGCATTATGAGAAAAAGTTAAATTCTAGAAATTCAAGAAATACTAAATCTGGGATCGGGTGCGACATCTCTACCCTCAAAAATTTTTTGTCCTCAATATTTTATGAATGCTTGTCGAACTGGAAATGTAACAACCTATTTTTTTTAAAAATCTTTAAAAATAAAATTTTTGGACTTTTTCGGTAATTTTTAATTAATTATTAAAAATGTCCTTCATGGATTAATACTTTTATGTATTAAAATAATTACTAAAATATTACAAAAATTATATTTTTGGGTTTATAATTAATTATTGGATGTTGTATAATTTTTCTGGAATTTATTGGGCTCAAAAACTATTTTTAATTAGCTAAAAACCCCTGTCTTAATTAAACCAACATAAACCGGGTTGAATCGGACTGAACCGGACCAACCTAAATCGAACCCAACCTAAACCCTATTGAACTAAACCCGTCCTAACGGGTCGGGTCCTACCCAACCCGACCCGACCCGACCCGCTAGCCCGCTAACCCATTTCCTCTCCCCCTCACGACCCCGATCCCCACTCCCCGCTTTCCCCGCCTCGGCCAACCGCCCACGACCCTGCCCTCCGCGGCCGACCACCCCACGGCCCCCGACTCTGCCTGCCCTCAACCCCCTGCTCCGCCTTGCCCTCCCCTATTTAAACCCCCGCGAAACCCCTTCACCGCCACTGCCATCACCAAATCCCCCGCTGCTCCGGTCACCGCTCCGCCTCCGTCGCGACCCCGCCTCCGGCGACGACTTCAGCCCCGAGTTCCCAGCTGACGAGCCCTTGGCGACCCCAGCACCTCCGTCGTAGCACAACAACATCGCCGCCGCCACCGTCGTGCCCCGCCGCCATGCCACGCCGCGCCTCCCAGTTCACGAACAATGAGGTATACCCCTTCCCAGCCTAGTATCTTCCTGTACGTTGATCCAATTTCTGTTCTGTCAAATCCTACGCATAGACCGCATGACCCGTTCGAAACTCGTATAATTTATTTGGGGTATCGCGTCCTGTGTCGGTCACAAACCATGAAGCAAAAATAGGAAAATTTACCCTATTTTCTGAAATTCAGAAATTGGTCCCGAACTTGCAAGTTCACGACCTTTTTACGTGCCACTTGTTAACTATTTCTAAAATCTACTTGAACAGAAATTTAGAATGTATAACCTAGTTTTAAACCCTATAATTAGTTTAATTTATGGTGTTGTAGATTATGATTTATTCGTGGGTAAAATTGACAAAAAACTTGATATTGAAAACTCAATTTTTTCCGGAACTGGGTGTGCCCCGCTAAACGAGGCAACTTGGTCGTGTGCGAACTTCACCGAAAGGTATGCACCATTAATACGAATGAGTAAGATTTCACGAAAGTTGATTTGGATGTGCGTGCACACCGGAATTAACGCGTATCCGTCGACAATACCCTATATCGGCCCTGTTCTGAAACTCATTATAACTTCGTATATGCTTGTCGTATCAAAACAAAACTTGTTCCATCAGACTCGTAGCAATACACTGGTCCTGTGACCCAAGTTTGGTTCAATTCTGATAACGTTGACAAAATCCCGTATCGTGGGTCCTACGACTCCACTTGACGGGCGATTTTTTGATCGGCTCATCAGAATCTAGTTATGGATATTCCGTTGGATTCATATCGTCGTTCTGGACTTGTAGACACTAAGTTTGACGAATTTGGAGAACTTTGTCTCTGGCACGATTCTCAGTGCGAAGTGGGCCACATGTGGACCCTACTTTGACCAAAAACTGTTAATTTTGCCCCTGTATCCAAATTAGACTTATGGACAGACAATTCTAGCTATTTGATATCTTCTGAACATTATGGTAGTATTTATTTCAGCAACGGGAGGAGTACTTGAAGACCCCAAGAATACCGGAGCAACTGTTGGAATCCAAACTAGGCAAGTGTACCTTGCCAACTTGCAGTGATTCCTGTTGTAGTATTTGTTTGAGTTCTTTGTACATATATATATACTCTTTATATATCTGTTCAAGCTAGGACCGTGTGACATTGTTTAGCGTTCGAATAATATTCGGGTGCCAATGCCGTACCCGGAGTTGTGTAACGTCACCTAGAGATTGATATCGCGACCCTATATATCTTCGTGCTTGCATTATCAAGTACGTCATACTATAGGACACCTGACACTGTTCATGAGACAAAATCTTCCTGAGTCATTCATGGTGATTATTTATAGGTTACATGATTCGAGACATAGTCTTTTTATATCCAGAGCTATCATATGACTTGCTGCATTAGATATGATCTTGCGTGTCATATATATGAGACGTGGATTACATTGGGTGGGGAAAGACTTACCATACTAAAGGCTGATTATATTATATTATATATATATATAGTTATCTCGAGGTACCTTAGACTCTGACACAGAGCTTTGGCATATTTACTGGCCCTTCGAGAAAATGCTGCTATGGGTTTCCCCGACGCAGAGCCTATAGTAGTCTCAGTCCGAGTATGATTAATGCTCTCATTTTCATATCACATAGTTGGTTACATAGTTGTCCTATTGATTTATTTCATATACTGCATTTATTTTAGCTTGAGTTATTCTTGTACCTTGCTATGTCCCTTGAGGACCTGGATCCGGATTATGTCCCCAGGTATAGCAGAGGAGATCTATCCCGAGATATACGGGACAGGGGCAGAAGCAGAAGCAGGAACAATATCGATACCAGAGGATGAGGTGATCGCCGAGAATTTCTCCTGAGTATTTGCTTTATTAAACTCAGTTATTTTTATTGTTGACTCTTATTTCCTGTTTATTTGAAATATTGTAACAAACTCATTATCGGGTTGTTCCCCAAAACTTTTATGGAGATTTGTTGGATATATTTGATTTTGATTATTCTGACATTATTTTGTGATTATCTGCTGTAGATGAGATTAGATTTATTCATATGACCTGTATCGTAGACCTAATTATTGTTGTTTATAGCTTAAGTACACCCTAATGGGTCTATTAAATTGGGTTTGCCCATTGGAGTATGCTGCTGGACATTGCCACGTGGCTAGTCCCTCGGTATTTTGGAACTGGGGCGTGACAGGAACACATGAGAAAGCTCAAGAAAAAAATTATAATCCAAATGTATATACTAAGCAAGTAACTAAAATAGAAAAGATAGCTGCAGAAGTAACAAATAAAATAAATGCACAAAAGCAACACAAAAAAATTGGAGGCATATGGATACATATACTCTTTAGTCAGTCGAATAGGAACTCATCTTCGCTCGCCTATGCTGACTCACACAAATAGACAAGAGCCAAGCCTGGAGGAAAGTTGGTACCGACAACTATATCGAGGACATGACTCTAATCCAGGATATACCTTCGCATTCGGGACACATGATAGACACCACGTACCACGAGTCACGAAGACAAAAGAGTGGGGCGATGGAGTCACCTTTTTCTCAACGTAAGGATCAAAGTGACTATCGTATTTCGAACGCGTCAGAATATGAGATCGTTCAACAAGAACCCAAGAATTAGACAAGCTAAAGAGATCTCAAAAATCTTACCTACAATTGTAGCGCCTTCGGCTAACAACTGCTCTAGGTTGCCAAATGTTTCGTCAGGCCATCCTCCAGGAGATATGGCTCTGACTTACTGCTGGTTCTGTCTTACTGGTTGAGCTTGCTGGACTTGCGTATACTGTGCCGGATGTTGCTGCTTGAACTGCTGAGTCTGCTTCGGGAGAGGACGTTGGGCTAGGGGTCGAACTGCTAACACTGGTCCTCGTGGGCCTTTAATCGTTGTCATCCTCTCTTTTTCAGCTAGGGGTAGTTTGATAATTTGACATGGGTATTTACTTTTAGGAATATAATATTGAATATTGTGTAATGATTGTGTATTTTATTTAATTAAGTTAAGCTATGATTATTATGACTAGTATTAGTTAGTCATTAGAGACATGTGTTAATCAATTAGTTAGAGAGACAAGACAATAATTAGACTTGTCATATATGGACCTATTTAAATTTATCATGACAAATAGTGAGCCCAACTTGACCCAAGCCCATTAGTCATTCTACTAATTAAATTAAGAAGGATTAGTGTAATTATAATTAGTTAGAGACTTCCAAATATATCCATCCTTAATTTTCCTCATAATGCAACATGTGGGAGGCAACTTGGACTTTTATTATTTCTTGGGGAAGGGGGAAGAGGCCGGCCACATGAAGAGGGGGGTTCTTCTCTCTCTCTCTCTCTCTCTCTCTCTCTCTCTCTCTCTCTCTCTCTCTCTCCTCATTTACGTTTTATTTTGCTTCCAAATTCTAGGTCCCTAATTTCTCAATTTTGCTCCATTATTTTTTTACACAATTCACCACAAATTCCTTCTCAAATTATTCACTCTTAGAGCCTTGAATCTTGGAGAAGCAAGGAGCACAAGGAGGAGAAGCTTTGGAGCTAGAGATCATGTTCGATCGTATCTAATTGTATTTTTATTGTGAATCCATCTCCCAATTGGTAATATTTGAATTTTCCTCTTATTATGGCTTTTTAATCATGCATTTGACCATTAGAAATGACCCCATGGCATAGGAGTACCAATAGGAATAAGTTCTAGGCTATTTGGCTTTGTATTGTGAGTTCTATGAGGTATTTTGTGTGTATGTTGGGAGAATTATAAATTTGACACATCAATTGTGTGTCATGAGATTAATTAGATCTAATTAGACTTAGATCGGGGTTATGGGACTAGGTACGTGTCCACAAATGGATACGTATAGGCCGTATCACGGTATTTTATGATACAGTGTGATACGGGGCCAATTTTGGATGATTTACATGAATTCTCTTCATTACATGTTGTAATGACTTCTAATAGTTGTAATTGAATATAAATGACTTGAGGGAATGCTTAATTGTGGATTATAGAGAGTTTGCCACCTCAATGGGTTGAGTATCATAGATATCTTAGTAGTGCACTATAGGTATTGTTTAAATGCCTCAATTTATGTATGTGTGTGTGTGTGTGTATGTGTGTGTGTGTATGTGTATATATATATATATATATATATATATATATATATATATATATATATATAGTAATTTGTGTATGTTTAGTGATATATATGTATATGTCTATGTATATGTATATGTATATGTATATGTATATGTATATGTATATGTATATGTATATGTATATATGTGTGTGTGTGTGTGTGTGTGTGTGTGTGTGTGTGTGTGTGTGTGTTATGCAACTTTGGGTGTGTATAGATTTGGTGATCGAGTAGCTTGGTGTACATGTATAGCAGTTCTTGAGAGGTATCAAGTGTGTAAATGGAGTGAGATGGGTTGTTCGGGTTTGCATGGCTGTAGTGGTATCAGCAACATAACTGCAGTAGCAAGTTTAGTAGCAAGAGCATTAGCAGCAAGAGCTATGCAGCAGCATCAAAAACTGTAGTAACAGTGCAGCAGCAGCAGCATTGCACACTGCAGCAACAAGCATTGGCATTGAGCAACATTGCCTAGCAGCTAGCAATAAGCAGTGTCGATTGCATCAGTGCATCAACAATTAGCAAGAGAGTTGCAGCAGTGCAGCAGCAGCATTTGCAGTGCATGCAGCAACAGTAGTTGCAAGCATTATGTAGTGCAGGTAGTTGCATTTGTAACAATGTGCAGCAGGATTACATCGAGCAGTAGCTAGGAGCAGCAAAATAATTGCAGTGGTACTAGGCTCGGGTAGGTAACAGTAGGGTGAAGTTGATGACTGGTACATATCTGAGGAAGTTGATATCTAGTGTAAGAACTTGTGTCAGTATAATGGATGTACCTATACTAAGGTGTGTGTGTACTCATATGAGTAGTGAGGGAGGAGTCCTTGTGAATAATTAGAAGGGAGTGTGTGCTTGTGTTCACATATGTGACCTGTGTGTGATGTATCAGCAGGATTGGTGAGGGAGAATAGGTATCGGTTGAAATTGGGTATTAGTAGCAAGATTATGGGTGAGGTATCAATTAGAAAATTAGCTATAGTATGTGGGTGAGGATTTTTGATGTCAAGTTTTAGTGTGTCTTGTAGTATGGGTAATTAGCTTAGATACAGGGAGATATAAGTAAGTGTTGATAAGTTAAGGTTTTACTAATAATAGATATAACTATAAGATTATTAGTTAGTTTAATTAATACCTTTAAATTATGGACCCAGAATCTAGGTATGACCTAGTATTACCTAGAATGAACTTGTAATCAACCTAGAACTATGTGTGGACTTGAAACCAAGGTAATAACCTAGTTTGACCTAGTTGACTAGTATGACCTAGACATGGCCTAGAAATTATATTTTGGTATATTTTAACTTATTTATCATCCATTACACCTAAGTGACATTAATATTTCATATATAGAACTGTGTGTTACTAGCTTGCGCATCGAGAGACACCTTTGCTCAGGACCAGAGGCGAGTACATTTCTCTGTTAGTTTTTATTTCATAATAGTGTATACATCTTATGTTCTAAAACTTTATACTTGATTCTGACACAGTGGTTTCACGGACTGGTACTACATGAATCCTGTCAGGAGATATTATCACTTACCATGTTCAGCGGATACTCCTTCACATGTATTTTATCGTGTGTATCGGGTATTAATTTAGTGTAATTCGTGTTCACACAATGCTCGTATTAAGTTTGCCCATATTCGTGTTCGTAATGTGTCGTGATTGGATCCATTGGTATTGGTCGGGGATGGGGGAATAGAAGTTGATTATGTGATCAAGCCCCAGTGTATTCGTGTACACGTCGATTACTTATCATACTTGTAATCAAATTACCATATTATAATCGTGTTCAACCCAAACCGATCACATAATGAACTTGTATTTTATGGCACATTAGCTTGATTTTAGTTATTTCTATTATATTGCAGATATTCTATTGTATGTTCTTCTTTTCAGTACATTACCTGTTCACTCTAGTTTATTTCATTCTGTTGTTTAGTTATCTTGTATTCTTTTCTATTATCTATTATATATGCTCGATTATGTATTTAAAATTGCTTTCAGAGGTATGTACTTTGCTCCAATTCTGACTGGATATATTATTTAGATGATTGGCTCGTAGACCAGTGTCCCACATACTACGGACCATAGGACGGCGTACCTTTAGAGGATAATCCTTTAGAGTAGGAGGACTTAGTACCAGAGTCTGAGGAGGTTTAGATTATTTTGTGTAGACTTGTATTAGAGTTTTATTGAGGCTTTTGACATGTATATATTATTTCAGACTTGTGGATGTTTGTGATTCTTTCCTTCTTTATTCCATATCGTGCTTATCTTCCTTAGTTGCATTATGATTGAGTATAGTTACATTTATCGGATACCATATTGTTCCTCTATTTGGATTTAAGATGATTGACATATACCATATATATATTGTTGAGATGTTTAGTTAGTTAGAGTTGACCCTGACAATGTTCTACCGTCAACGCTGTGGCGTAGGCTGGACGTACCCATGTACTCATGCCCGAATATTCGTGTGCGGGTCGTGACACATTTTTAGTGGCGGTCCATGCAGGTCCTTTCTGTCCTAGAGTCGCAAGTAGAGCGATATCGTAGTAGTGCTCACCTAGAGTACTGCTACGAGCCTTCTATAGGATATAGGATATAGGTTGAGAGTATACTCAATCATAACTAGGAAACACTTCCAAATATCAGTTTCGCTATCCTTATCTATTGAATGTTTGCTTTATTTTGAATAAAATATGTCATTCTTTGATAATATTGTATCATACTCAATATTGATTCCTTTGTTACATCTATCTTCAGGATACCGCCGAAGATGCGTTCCCAGCGCTCAGGCGCAATGTCAGCGAGGTTAGCCCCTTCATTGCCTCTGAGGGCAATACCAGCAGACGCTGACCCAGTAGCTATGTTCCAGAGGTCAGTTTCACAGATCCAGGTGGGCATTTCTATAGCAGCTTTCGGAGGTGCTCCACTTCCGGTACAGAGGATATCGCCGACAATTCCTTGAGATCTTCCACTCTCACCATCCGCAGTTGATCAGACGCAGATGTTTACGCTCTTTCAGCAGATGATGGAGGCGCAATAGCATTAATCAGAGGTTATAAGGCAGGGCATTGAGAATGCTCACCAGATTGTGCTCGTAACAGTCGAGAGAGTCACCTTAGTCCAGCCACATACGACACCATCTCAGTTCACCCCGCAGCAGCCGAGGCCGGGGACTATTATAGATTTCAAGAGGATGGGGCTGAAGGATTTTAAAGGCAATAAAGGGATCATTTATGCTGATGATTCGATAGAAGACATTGAGCGAAACCTATGGCTAGCGCAGATTCCAGAGAGGTTGCAGATAGAGGCTGTAGGGAGCATGATGTTCGATATTGCATTAACTTGGTCCAGGATGGACCCCCGAATCTCAGCACCAGGACTTACTTAGAAAGCTTTCAAAGAGCTCTTCAAGAAAAAGTTCTTTCCAGATGTGGCTCTGACATCTTTAGAGAGCCAGTTTCAGTACCTCGTTTAGGAAGGTATGACGGTGGTTAAGTATGCGGCAGAGTATTGCAGATTATGCCGCTTTGTAGAGGGACAGAACCCCAGAGGAAGAGCCAGGAAGTTCAAAAAGGGCCTGAACTGGGAGATCAAATCATATACGAATAGAGATCCCACCGCTACTTTTGAGGAGATTCTGAGACAGGCACAACGGGCAGAGGATGATCTAGAGCTTTATTTAAGAGGCCGAGAGATATAGGAGGATCTAGTACCAACACGGGTCTAATAAAGCAGCCTTATTTTCAGCAGCAACACCATAGGTACATCCATCAGCCGAGGCAATAATATTATGGACCAGCTAGAGCATCGACACATCAGATGCACCAGACCTAGAGACCAGCTATTCCTTGTACATTTTATAAGAAGCGGGGAACTGGATGAGTTGCATGTAGGATGAGATTGGGCCAGTACTTATTCTGCAGACCAGGAGACCATCAGTTGAGGGCTTGTCCTAAAGCTCCAGCTCGTCCAGCTCAAGACGGAGCTCAGACATAAAGAGCACCCGCGAGACCACCAGCGGGACAGCATAGAGGACCTCATCTACCACCACAACAGCAGCAGTTCGCTCAGCACCAGCAACAGCAGCAGAGAGGTGCCCAGCGGCAGGGGCGAGCTTTCGCCTTAACTGTGAGGAGGAGGAGCCAGTCGGTGATGTTATTTCAGGTTCAGCCTATCTTGATTCTTTTCCAACTCATACTTTATTTGATTCCGGTGCTTCACATAGTTTTGTATCTATATCTTTTGCTCTGAAACATCACCTTGAGACTGAACCATTGGCGAGAACTTGTAAGATCACGATCGGGGATGGCATTATCCTGGTCAGTGATGTTTACAAGGACCAAAGAGTTTCTTTGGGAGGCCGAGAGTTGAGTGTGTGTCTACTCGTAATGCCACTTCCGAGCTACGATATAATACTCGAAATAGATTGGTTGAGTAGGCACCATGCTAGTATCGATTATCGTAGAGGCAGAGTTTTGTTTCAGGCGCCAGGAGAGCCAGAGTTGGAGTTCGTCAAAGGAGGAACAAACCAGAGCAAATGAGACTTTTGTGGAGCTTTGGTAGAAGAGCAGGAGCTACCACATCCATTAATTATAGAGTATATGGACATCTTTTACCAAAGCTCCACAGAATAGCCGGGGTTGCCACCAGACAGAGATATGGAGTTCTCTATAGACTTGGTGCCAGGCGCAGAGCCAATATCATAACACATCTATAGAACTGGCAGAGTTGAAAAAGAAGGTGGATGAGTTGCAGGACAAGGACTTCATCTGCTCCAGTTTATCACCGTGGGGTGCTCCTGTATTATTTTTACCAAAGAAGGATGGATCGGTACGCATATGTATCAGCTACATGGCATACTACAACATCACTATCAAGAATAAATGCCTGTTGTCGTGGATTAATAATTTATTTGTTCAGTTGTGCGAAGCGAAGGTATTCTCAAAGATAGACTTGAGGTCGGGATACCACTAGGTGAAAGTAAAAAAGGAAGATATTTCGAAGACAGCTTTTAGGACTCGGTATGGGCAGTTTGAGTTCTTGGTAATGCCGTTTGGGTTGACCAATGCACCAGCAGTATTCATGAACCTGATAAATAAGGTATTTCATCAGTACTTGGATCAGTTTGTGGTAGTATTCATTAATGATATATTGATTTAACCCCGGAGGAGTATGAGAATCACCTAAGGATAGTCCTGGAGGCCCTTAGGAAGAAAAAGCTATATGAAAAGCTATAGTCCTGGAGACCCTTAGGAAGAAAAAGCATGAGAATCACCTGAGGATAGTCCTGGAGACCCTTGGGCATGTGATTACAGGAGACGGAATCTCAATAGACCCGAAGAAGATTTCAGCAGTTGAGTCGTGGTTTACCCCGAGTTCAGTGGCGGAGATCAGGAGTTTTCTTGGATTGACAGGCTATTATCGAAGATTTGTTCAGGATTTTTCCAAGATTGCAGAGCCAATGACTAGACTAACCAGGAAGGACATGGAGTTTTTCTGGACTGAGGATTGTCAGTCTGCTTTTGAGGAGCTAAAGAAGAGGTTGACTATAGATCCAATATTGACATTACCGTCAGGGACAAGAGAATTTTTTATATATAGTGATGCATCGGGTAAGGGCTTGGGATGTGTGTTACAGCAGAACAAGAATTTGATTGCCTATGCTTTCAGACAATTACTCCCGCATGAGAAAAATTACCCTACCCATGATTTGGAAATGGCAGCAGTTTTTTTTTGCTCTTAAACTGTAGAAGCACTACTTGTATGGGGACCGAGTAGAGTTTCCGAGTAGAGATCTTTACAGACCACAAAAGCTTGAAGTATGTGTTCACACAAAAAGAGCTCAACATGAGGCACCGACGATGGTTAGAGTTGATGAAGGACTTCGACATTACTTTGTAGTACCATCCAGGAAAGGCCAACGTAGTCGCGGATGCCTTAAGAGGGTATCCAGTGGCTATGTATTTGACAAGGGACAGACATTTATTGGCCAATCTTGATAGTTTGGGTATTGAGGTATTAGTTCCTGGAGTTGAAGCACAGATGTGGGGACTTCAGGTATAGTCAGAGTTGATGGACAGGATCAGAGCCGCACAGTTCGAGGATAAGTCTCTAAGGTGCATCAGAGCACCTGTCCGGATAGGGTTGGCAGAGGACTTCAGTATTACAGATGATGGATCATTGTGGTACGGTACCAGATTGTGTGTGCCGAGTGGAGCATTTAGCAAGAAGATTCTTCAGGAGGTGCATCGATCTCCGTACTCTATGCATCCAGGTGCTAACAATATGTATATGAACATGAGAGAGCATATTTGGTTGTATGGAATGAAGCGGGAGGTGGCTAGCTTCGTATCCAGATGTTTGGTATGCCAGTAGATAAAGACAGAGAGACATAGGCCAGGTTGATTGCTTCAGCCTTTACCCATTACAGAGTAAAAATTAGAGCATGTGATGATGGACTTTCTTTCAGGGCTTCCGCGTTCTCCAGGAGATAAAGATGAGATTTGGGTCATCGTAGACAGGTTGACCAAATCTGCCCACTTTCTACCATTCAAAGTGGGTACATCTATGGAGAAGCTTATGGAGATATATATGCGTCAAATAATCATATTGTATAGAGTTCCTATGAGCATAGTCTCGGATCAAGATAGTCGCTTTATGTCCCACTTCTGGAGGAGTTTGCAGGCTAGCTTGGATACTTAGCTCAAGTTCAGTTTCGCATATCACTCTCAGACAGACGACCAGTCAGAGAGGACTATCCAGACTCTCGAGGATATGCTATGCACCTGTATTTTATATTTTGGAGACTCTTGGGAGGATCATCTTCACTTGGTAGAGTTTTCTTACAACAACAGCTACCAGGCCAGTATCGATATACCACCATTTGAGGCATTTTATGGACGGAGATGCCACACTCCGTTATCATGGGATGATGTTGGTGAGAGAGCCTTATTGGGACAAGAGATGGTCGTGGATGCAACTGAGAAGGTAAAACTCATCAGGAATAGACTTCGGGTGGCACATGACAGACAACGACATTGGACTGATAGCCACCGGAGACCATTAGAGTTTGAGATATAGATTTTGTTTGTATTGCTTGTGATTGCTTATTTTTGTTAGAGTGCTAAGGTTTTTTTCGTGCTAGGTTGGCGATTCTTGAGAATTTCTCCGACACGGGGCACGATTCGCTTTGGTGGAGGCGGAAAGCTTAGTCCACGGTACATCGGACCTTTCGGTGTTCTTGAGAGGGTCGGTGCAGTGGCCTACCGACTAGACTTGCTGTCTGTATTAGAGGGAGTGCACAACATGTTCCATGTGTTGCAGTTGAGATGGTATGTGGAAGATCCTAGCCATGTACTAGATCACTCGGAGATCGAGGTTGGTCCGACACTCAGCTATCCAGAGCAGCCCGTAGAGATTTTGGACTACATGGAGAAAGTACCGCGGATCAGACGATTCCTTTGGTGCACGTAGCGTGGAGGCATCACTCGTCAGGAGAGAGTACCTGAGAGCGAGAGGTCGAGATGCGCGAGCTATATCCTTATATGTCTGTGAGGTATAATTCTTTCTTGCTTGTATTGATTGCTTTTGATAGTTTGTTTCTTCCTTAATTTCAAGGACAAATTTTTTCAGGTGGGTAGGATTGTTACCCTCACTTTTCCAGCTATGGTTAGTTTGATAATTTGGAATGGGTATTTAATTTTAGGAATATAGTATTGAATATTGTGTAATGATTGTGTATTTTATTTAATTAAGTTGAGTTATGATTATTATGGCTAGTATTAGTTATTTATTAGAGACTTGTGTTAATCAATAGTTAGAGAGACTAGACAAAAATTAGACTTGTCACATATGGACCTATTTAAATTTATCATGACAAATAGTGAGCCCAACTTGGACTCAAGCCCATTAGTCATTCCACTAATTAATTAAGAAGGATTAGTGTAATTACAATTAGTTAGAGACTTTCAAATATATCCATCCTTAATTTTTCTCATAATGCAACATGTGGGGGCAACTTGGACTTTTTTATTTTATGGGGAAGGGGGAAGAGGCCGGCCACATGATGAAGGGGGTTCTTCTCTCTCTCTCTCTCCTCATTTACGTTTTATTTTGCTTCCAAATTCTAGATTCCTAATTTTTCAATTTTCCTCCATTAGTTTTCTACACAATTAACCACCAATTCTTTCTCAAATTCTTCACTCTTGGAGCCTTGAAGCTTGAAGAAGCCAGGAGCACAAGGAGGATAAGCTTTGGAGCTAGAGATCATGTCCGAATCATGTCCAATTATATTTTTATTGTGAATTCATCTCCCAATTGGCAATTCCTGAATTTTTCTCTCATTATGTCTTCTTAATCATGTATTTGACCATTAAGAATTATCCGATGGTATAGGACTACCTATAAAAACAAGTTCTAGGCCATTTGGCTGTGTATTGTGAGTTTTATGAGTTATTTTGTGTGTATGTTGGAGGAATTATGAATTTGACACATTAATTATGTGTCATTAGGCTAATTAGATCTAATTAGACTTAGATCGGGGTTATGAGACTAGCTACGTGTCCACAAATGGATACGTATAGGCCGTATCACGGTATTTTGTGATACGGGGCCAATTTTGGGTGATTGACATGAATTCTCTTCATTACATATTGTAATAACTTCTAATAGTTGTAATTGTATATAAATAACTTGAGGGAATGCTCAATTATGGATAATAGAGAGTTTGGCACCTCAATGGGTTGAGTATCATAGATATCTTAGTGGTGCACTATAGGTATTGTTTAAATGCCTCAATCTATGTGTGTGTGTGTATATATATATATATATATATATATATATATATATATATATATATATATATATATATATATATATATATATATAGTTATTTGTGTATGTATAGTGATATATATGTATATGTATAAATGTGTGTGTGTCTAAGTGTTGGGAAACTTTGGGTGTGTATAGATGTGGTGGTCGGGTAGCTTGGTTTACAAGTAGTAGCAGGTCCTGAGAGGTATCAAGTGTGTACAGGGAATGGGATGGGTTGGTCGGGTTTGCATGGCTGTAGTGGTATCAGCAGCATAGTTGCAGCAGCAAGTTTAGCAGCAATAGCTATGCAGCAGCAGCATCGACAACTGCAGCAACAATATCATTGCACACTGCAGCAACAAGCATTGGCAATAAGCAGCATTACCTTACAGCTAGCAGCAAGCAGTGCAGATTGCATCAGTACAGCAGCAAGAGAACTGCAACAGTACAGTACCGTAGCAGCATTTGAAGTGCAGTACAACAACAACAGTTGTAAGCAATGTGCAGTACATGCAGTGGTATTTACAATAATGTACAGCAGCATTGCATCGAGCAGCAGCTAGGAGCAGCAACATAAATGCAGTGGTACTAGGCTCGGGTAGATAATAGTGGGGTGAAGTTGATGACTGATACATATCTGAGGAAGTTGATATCTAGTGTTAGAACTAGTATCAGTATAATGGATGTACCTATAATAAGGTGTGTGTGTACTCATATGAGTAGTGAGGGGGGATTCCTTGTTAACAATTAGAGGGGAGTGTGTGCTTGTGTGTACACATGTGAACTGTGTGTGATGTATCAGCAAGATGGGTGAGGGAGAATAGGTATCGGTTATAATTAGGTATTAGTGGCAAGATTAGGGTGAAGTATCAATTAGGAAATTAGCTATAGTATGTGGGTGAGGGTTTTTGATGTCAAGTTTTGGTGTATCTTATAGTATGGGTAATAAGTTTAGATACAGAGAAATATAGATGAGTGTTGACAAGTTAAGGTTTTACTAATAATAGAAATATAGATTAGTTTAATTAATACCTTCAAATTAGGGACCCAGAACCTAGTTATGACCTAGTATTACCTAGAATGAATTTGCAATCAACCTAGAACTATGTGTGGACTTGAAACCAAGGTAATAACCTAGTTTGACCTAGTTGACTAGTATGACCTAGATATGGCCTAGAAATCATATTTTAGTATATTTTAACTTATTTATCATCTATTACATCTAAGTGACATTGCTATTTCATATATAGGACTGTATGACACTAGCTTGGGCATCGGGAGACACCTTTGCTCAGGACCAGAGGTGAGTACATTTCTCTGTTAGTTTTTATTTTATAATAGTGTATATATCTCATGTTCTAGAACTTTATATTTGATTTCGACACAGTGGTTTCACGGACTGGTACTACATGGATCCTGTCAGGAGATGTTATTCCTTACCTTGTTCAGCAGATACTCCGTCTCATGTATTTCATCGTGTGTAAAACCCCTATTTCTAAAAACCGTATTTATTATTTTTTATTAATTAATAATTTAATTATGTAATTATGTGCTAAATAGGAGAAATAGATTTTTAATAATTTTTATTTTAGGTGTTCGGGCACTTAGAGGACTTATGGGACCATCAGGAATTTTTCAGAATTTATTTCATGTAGGAGACCCCTTGAGCAGTTGCTAGCTTAATGGTGTGCACAAATATATATTTTAGAATTTTTCTATGTATTTATATATATATGTGCATTTAGGGAATTTATGGAGCAATTATGAATTTTTTCTAATTTATTTCATGTAGGAGATCCCTTGAGCAGTTGCTAGCCTAACGGTGTGCATTATTCTAATCTATGAATTGCTTGTGAGTATATATATATATGTATACAAATATATATATGTATATATATATTTAAGAAGAAGAAAAGAAAGTATAAAAATAATAATTAATAATATACTAATAATAATAATAATAATACTAATAATAGTAACTTTACTATTTCACTTAGCAATTCCAACTAGCAAAAGCTAGCAAATTTGCTAGCATCCTTAGCAAACATTCCAATTCCAATTTTCCAAGCAGCAGCCAAGTTCCCCCCCCCCCTTTTTGCACGCAGACCCGCCCCTTTCCCATTAGCCCACGACTAAAACCCGAACCATTCTCTCTCTCTCTCCCTTTCAAATTCATATATATATATATATATATATATATATATATATATATATATATATATATATATATATATATATATATATATATATATATATATATATATATATATATATTATTTCATAAAACCCTAACCTAAAGTCTCCAGAGCCCCTCTTCTCATCTAGAGCCGCCACCGCAGCCAGAGAACCCCGCCAGGCCATCCAAACCATCCCGACGACCCCGACCTCGCGCACTGCAGATTCCCACACGAGATACCTTCACTCCAGAGTTGTTTTCCGTCAACTCGCTCAACCAAACGTCGTTCCATCTTCACCGGTATGCTCACCCCTTAACCCTCTTCCATATTTGTATAATAGCAGACCTCGAACAACGTGTACCCATAGGCGAAAATAGCGCCCAAGTTGGCGCGAGCAGACCAAATTCTGGGATCGCAGAAAACTGCGATGACCACCCATGTTGCCGAGTTCGTATCTCCCACCACAGAGATCCGAATTCGGTAATTCTTTTTGATATGTGTAGAACACTTGACCTAGTTTATTTTTTGTTAAATAACCCTAGATTATTAGCTGCTGTGGACAGAAGTAAATTCGTCACAAAATCCCGCGAACCCACTTTTTCCAGAATTCTAAAAGTTGTGAAACGGAGCGCGCCCCGCCAAACGGGACCGTCCAGCCGTGTACCAAGTGTACCGAATGGTGCACGCAGTATAACCAGACACGTAAAAATTCGTGAAAACTGATTCGGAAGCGTGTGCGCGCCAGAATCAGGCGGTATCCGCGGACACACCCCGTGTCGCAACTTTTGTAGAACTCGCGCATATTTTGTGTACGCTTGTCAGATTGCGATGAAACTTGCGCCACTAGACTCGTGGTAACGCGCTGGTCCTGTTGACCAAATCGCCAATTGGCGGGCCCCACAGTTGACTTTTTGGACAAAATTGTGTTCGGCCCATCGGAATTCACATTTGGACATACCGTTGGGTTCGTATTGACATTTAGAGTTATTTGACCTATAGTTTATCCCATTTAGAGACTGTTACCCTTGGCATACTTTTCGGTGCAAAGTGGGCCATAGGTGGACCCCACTTTTACCCGAAATTACCGTTTTGCCCCTGTGTCCAAATTGGACGAAAGGAAAGTGCTTTTTAGCTATTTTGCTTATTCTGGGAACGTTGGTGATGTTTATTTCAGCATCCGGAGATATTTGTTCTTTGACCATAGCTGTTGATCATGTGTGTTGGACTTCTGGACAGTACACCTTGCAGCTTTCTTACCAGGCAAGATACCTTGCCAAATTGCTTACAGTATTTTGCATGCTTAGTATATTTCTTTATATTTATTGTATTTTTGTTTAATTATTGCATGTGTAGTTTCTTTCAGTCATACTATATATTACATATGTTGACACACACTTGACACTTAGTATCATAGAGGACAATCATTAGGCGTATGGGCTTTTAACCACTCTGGTAACACCGTAGTCACTAGCACGCACTATGGTGGTCGTGTCCGATGGTCGCTACCCCAGAGGTATGTCGATAGATGGAGTCCGAGGGTCGCTACCCCAGAGGTATGTCGGCTGATGGTGTACACTGACGAGCGCATGAGTTGTGATGATTAGATCGAGTAGCCTACCCTTGCCCATACGTCGAAAAGTTATCCTCATTTGCATTCATATAGATTGTCTTGTACAGCGTACTTATTTATTTTCAAATTATATGCATGTTTACTGTATTCAAGTTGGCTCGCTTTTCTGTATCTTGTTATGTCCCTCTGAGGACCTGGTCTTCTGCCAGGTGTATCTGCTTTTGAGTATTTGCAGGAGTACGGGCCTGGACCTAACGTATTATTTTTTGTCGATGAGGTCTTACCTTCTGAGCATCGTTGATTATCTAGCGATGGATCTTTTTAGCTGATACACTTCTGTTTTTATATTATTTTATATTGGACACTTTATACTCCTCACTCACTTTAGTTTTGGATATAGTCCTTGGTAGTGGATTTGTCTCCACCCGACTATTATTTTGGATATTTCAGACTCCTTATTCTAGTTTAGTATTTCTTTTCTATGACTTGTTGTGTGGATGAGATTAGCATATCTGTGACTTGTGACATTATATATACCACATGTGAGTTTATATTCATATTACAGCGTACGTATGGGTTATGGTTTCCATATATTGGAGTTGCCATATCCATGCGGCTGGCATGCTTACGTGTTCCTAGTCCTACGTATTTTTGGACTGGGGCGTGACATATTTTTGTGGTGGCCCATGCAGGTCGAGTTAGCCGTTTCGGTTACTTAACTGTACCGAGCGGGCCTGCACCTAGGATTAGAATTTTAGATCTCATCCATACTTGACTATAACTTACCTTCCTTCCAACATGTCCTACTTAAGTGCTTGCATCCTGCTTGATTCATGTACTCTTCTTAATTCTTCGTCCATCTCTTGCAGAGAGATGAATTTGCATAACGGGCATGCCGCCACCGGGGACAACATGTCTCCAGGGGACGACGACCAATCACCAGGAGTGACCTCAACGACTCCTCTTCTTCCCGGACCGGATGGACCGACTAGCAATCCAATCCCATCAACCCCTTCCACGATACATAATGGAACTTTTCCAGCTCCACTAGCACCGCAGGATGGATAAACACAGCTGTTCCAATTCTTTCAGATGATAATACAGGAACAGAGGCAGCAAGCAGCAGAGCAGAGGCTAGAATTTCTAGCAGCGCTTGAGAGAATGGCTGCACTAGCCCCTGCACCAACCCAGGCACTAGTTTCAGTACCACAAGCTCGGGTTGGTTCCGTCAAGGACTTTGTTCAGATGGGCCCTAAGCCATATAAGGGCAATGAGAGTCCAGAGGAGACCACGAACTGGATTGCCAATACCAAGAAGTTGTTAGAGGCATCACAACTACCTACTGACCTATGGATGATAGGCGTGAGGACTCAGTTAGAAGGTAACGCGCATCACTAGTGGGAATCAATGGAGCGCCAGTTGGGTACGCGTCAGACTTGGGAACAATTCTTGGAGTGCTTTGAGAGGAAGTACTTCCCGGATACAGTAAGGGATGCATTGTACGATCAGTTCCTCCATCTAGAGCAAGGGGACAAGACGGTTGATGAGTATGACACAGAGTTTAGCCGTCTCAGCAAGAATGGCACAGTCCTAATACCTAATTACTTAGAGAAGGCTAAGAGGTTTCACCGTGGGCTGACTCGGGAGATCCAGCACTACACTAGCTCACAGTCCCGGATTTCTTATGCCGAGTTATTGACAGAGGCCAGGATCCAGGAGGCCATCAACAAAGGCAACAGAATTCAACAGAGAATTTATCAGGGACCAGTAAGGATACAACAAGGAGGACCCATTAGACACCCTTTGACACGCTAGCAACCAGATAGTGCTGCACCATATCCAACCAAGGAGCTCCGTACTTGTCACTATTGTGGAAGGACAGGTCATATTCTAAGAGACTGTCATCGTCGATTGGGACTGTGCATGGTATGTGGATCAAGCCACCATCAAGCTCGAGAATGTCCTCAGCAGAACCCAGGGTCTATGGCATTAAAATCAAGAACACCGCATACACCCTCAAGTATAGAAGACCAAAGGGACCCACCACTGCTTCTACAGTCTGCACAAACAGAGGGGACTAGACCCCAGTTGAACAACCAAGGACAAGGCCAAGCACTCATTATGACAAGTATGGGAGAGCAGACACAAGAAGACGTAGATACAGGTACGACCTTTTAGTTATAATTGACTTTGCATACTCATAACCCCATTGTGACACAAGATCTTAGATGTATAAATAGATGTAGAATTATATATATGGTAGTCTAGTAGTTATGGGGATATATTTCTATTTTACCCAGGTGGCATACACGCGATGCTAATGGATGACGTGAGTAGCAGTAGTAGTATTCTTCTCCTATCCTTATCTCGCCCTCTTGGGTGACTCATCTCCTCCTTTTATATTTATTCCTTATCTCGTGCGTAACTCTTCCTATCATAGTCGTATCTTTCGTGCCATTATGAATTGTTTGATATCAACCTCACCCCTATTTTGTTAGTTAAACATAAATGTGTTAGTAATGCTTGATAACTAAGGATGAGTTCTTAATATATATATGCACTATAGCAATATCTGTATTCTTTAGTAGTTTAACCCTTAAATAGCACCATATAGCCTAGTAGAAATTGTTAGATCATTTGAGCTAGATCATACCCCTAATAGTTAGTCAAGACCTTAAGTGTTTCCCTAAAAAAAAACTTAGACTATGCCTAGGAAAGAGTTGAAGACACTTGTTACGAACAGATGACTATGACAAATCGCTGGCGAGGTAGCGACAGTTGCAGCCAGACGATTTTGGTAGAGTAGTCGAATTACTTGCAGCCATACTAGCCAGGTGGCGTGGCAGTATTAGACTATCATACTTGACGGTTATGGAAAAAAGTCATAGTTATGAGATTCTAGACAAATATCACAAGATTCTCAACCCAATAAATATAATTGCCTTACAATCTAGACAATAGCTTCAAAGAAGGTGACCACTAGTAGAATTCTTGTAAGTTGGGTAGTGTAGACGAGTTAGAGGATGATAGAATAGTGGATGGACAATGGATGAGGAAGTGTTAGAATGACAGACCATGAGTTTTAGGAGTCCTACTAGATACCAATGTAGTGTAATAGCTATAGTTATCATTATGAATATGGGTTAGTATCAATTTCGAGGACAAAATTTTTGTAAGTTGGGTAGAATGTAAAACCCCTATTTCTAAAAACCGTATTTATTATTTTTTATTAATTAATAATTTAATTATGTAATTATGTGCTAAATAGGAGAAATAGATTTTTAATAATTTTTATTTTAGGTGTTCGGACACTTAGAGGACTTATGGGACCATAAAATGTTTTTCGGAATTTATTTCATGTAGGAGATCCCTTGAGCAGTTGCTAGCTTAATGGTGTGCACAAATATATATTTTAGAATTTTTCTATGTATTTATATATATATGTGCATTTAGGGAATTTATGGAGCAATTATGAATTTTTCCTAATTTATTTCATGTAGGAGATCCCTTGAGCAGTTGCTAGCCTAACGGTGTGCATTATTCTAATCTATAAATTGCTTGTGAGTATATATATATATGTATACAAATATATATATATATGTATATATATATTTAAGAAGAAGAAAAGAAAAGAAAGTATAAAAATAATAATTAATAATATACTAATAATAATACTAATAATACTAACTTTACTATTTCACTTAGCAATTCCAACTAGCAAAAGCTAGCAAATTTGCTAGCATCCTTAGCAAACATTCCAATTCCAATTTTCCAAGCAGCAGCCAAGTTCCCCCCCCCCTTTTTTGCACGCAGACCCGCCCCTTTCCCATTAGCCCACGACTAAAACCCGAACCATTCTCTCTCTCTCCCTTTCAAATTCATATATATATATATATATATATATATATATATATATATATATATATATATATATATATATATATATATATAATTTCATAAAACCCTAACCTAAAATCTCCAGACCCCCTCTTCTCATCTAGAGCCGCCACCGCAGCCAGAGAACCCCGCCAGGCCATCCAAACCATCCCGACGACCCCGACCTCGCGCACTGCAGATTCCCACATGAGGTACCTTCGCTCCGGAGTTGTTTTCCGTCGACTCGCTCAACCAAACGCCGTTCCGTCTTCACCGGTATGCTCACCCCTTAACCCTCTTCCATATTTGTATAATAGCAGACCTCGAACAACGTGTACCCATAGGCGAAAACAGCGCCCAAGTTGGTACGAGCAGACCAAATTCTGGGATCGCAGAAAACTGCGATGACCATCCATGTTGCCGAGTTCGTATCTCCCACCACAGAGATCCGAATTCGGTAATTCTTTTTGATATATGTAGAATACTTGACCTAGTTTATTTTCTGTTAAATAACCCTAGATTATTAGCTGCTGTGGACAGAAGTAAATTCGTCACAAAATTCCGCGAACCCACTTTTTTCAGAATTCTAAAAGTTGTGAAACGGAGCGCGCCCCGCCAAACGGGACCGTCCTGCCATGTACCAAGTATACCGAACAGTGCACGCAGTGTAACCAGACACGTAAAAATTTGTGGAAACTGATTCGGACGCGTGTACGCGCCGAAATCAGGCCGTATCCGCGGACACACCCCGTGTCGCAACTTTTGTGGAACTCGCGCGTATTTTGTGCACGCTTGTCAGATTGCGACAAAACTTGCGCCACTGGACTCGTGGTAACACGCTGGTTCTGTGACCCAATTTTTACGCAATTCTGAGACGGTTGACCAAATCGCCAATTGGCGGGCCCCATAGTTGACTTTTTGGACAAAATTGTGTTCGGCCCATCGGAATCCACATTTGGACATACCGTTGGGTTCGTATTGACATTTAGAGTTATTTGACCTATAGTTTGTCCCATTTAGAGACTGTTACCCTTGGCACACTTTTCGGTGCAAAGTGGGCCACAGGTGGACCCCACTTTTACCCGAAATTACCGTTTTGTCCCTGTATCCAAATTGGACGAAAGAAAAGTGCTTTTTAGCTATTTTTCTTATTCTGGGAATGTTGGTGATATTTATTTCAGCATTCGGAGATATTTGTTCTGCGACCATAGCTTTTGATCCTGTGTGTTGGACTTCTGGACAGTACACCTTGCAGCTTTCTTACCAGGCAAGATACCTTGCCAAATTGCTTACAGTATTTTGCATGCTAAGTATATTTCTTTATATTTATTGTATTTTTGTTTATTTATTGCATGTGTAGTTTCTTTCAGTCATACTATATATTACATATGTTGACACACACTTGACACTTAGTATCATAGAGGACAATCATTAGGCGTATGGGCTTTTAACCACTCTGGTAACACCGTAGTCACTAGCACGCACTATGGTGGTCGTGTCCGATGGTCGCTACCCCAGAGGTATGTCGATTGATGGAGTCCGAGGGTCGCTACCCCAGAGGTATGTCGGCTGATGGTGTCCACTGACGAGCGCATGAGTTGTGAGGATTATATCGAGTAGCCTACCCTTGCCTATACGTCAAAAAGTTGTCCTCATTTGCATTCATATAGATTGTCTTGTACAGTGTACTTATTTATTTTCAAATTATATACATGTTTACTGTATTCAAGTTGGCTCGCTTTTCTGTATCTTGTTACGTCCCTCTGAGGACCTGGTCCTCTGCCAGGTGTATCTGCTTTTGAGTATTTGCAGGAGTACGGGCCTGGACCTAACGCATTGTTTTCTGCCGATGAGGTCTTACCTTCTGAGCATCGTTGATTATCTAGCGATGGATCTTTTTAGCTGATACACTTCTGTTTTCACATTATTTTATATTGGAGACTTTATACTCCTCACTCATTTTAGTTTTGGATATAGTCCTTGGTAGTGGATTTGTCTCCACCCGACTATTATTTTGGATATTTCAGACTCCTTATTCTAGTTTAGTATTTCTTTTCTATGACTTGTTGTGTGGATGAGATTAGCATATCTGTGACTTGTGACATTATATATACCACATGTGAGTTTTTATTCATATTACAGCGTACGTATGGGTTATGGTTTCCATATATTGGAGTTGCCATATCCATGCGGTTGGAATGCTTACGTGTTCCTTGTCCTACGTATTTTGGGACTGGGGCGTGACATCGTATATATCGGGTATTGATTTAGTTACTTCGTGTTCACACACTGCTCGTATTCAGTGTGCCTATAGTTGTGTTCGTAATGTGTCATGATTGAATCCATTGGTATTGGTCGGGGATGGGGGAATAGAAGTTGATTACGTGATCAATCCCTAGTGTATTCGTGTATATGTCGATTACATATCATACTTGTAATCGAGTTACCATATTATATTCGTGTTTAACCCAAATTGATCACATAATGAACTTGTGTTCCATGGCACATTAGCTAGATTTCAGTTATTTCTATTATATTACAGATATTCTATTATATGTTCTTCCTTCCAGTACATTACCTGTTCACTCTAGTTTATTTTATTCTGTTATTTAGTTATCTTGTATTCTTTTCTATTATATATGCTCGATTATGTATTTAAAACTGCTTTCAGAGGTATATACTTCGCTCCAATCATGACTGAATATATTTTTTAGATGATTGGCTCGTAGACCAGTGTCATACATACTACGACCGCAGGACGGCGTACCTTTAGAGGATACTCCTTTAGAGAAGGAGAACTGAGTACCAGAGTCTGAGGAGGTTTAGATTATTTTGTGTATACTTGTATTAGAGTTTTATTGAGGCTTTTGGCATGTATATATTATTTCAGACTTGTGGATGTTTTGTGATTCTTTTTCTTCGTTATTCCATATCGTGCTTATCTTTCTTAGTTGTATTATGATTAAGTATAGTTATATTTATCAAATACCATATTATTCAGAGTTGAGATGATTGCCATGTACCATATATATATTATTGAGATGGTTAGTTAGTTAGAGTTGACCCTGACAATGTTCTACCATCGATGCTGCGGCGTAGGCTGGATGTACCCACATACTCGTGCCTGAATATTCGGGTACGGGTCATGATAATCGCTGCCCGAGGCAGGACTGGTAACTGTCGGACTGAAGAAGTCCCTGGGTACATGATTAAGCATCAACCAATTATATGGTCGGATGCCCCACATCTGGGACACTGGCCATTGGCCCTCCTATACTGATATTTGGTGTGACCTGGCTTACCACAGTGGTTGCATCCTACTGATACAAACTGCCTGATGGATTGTACTAAGGTTACTGTGGAGGTTGGAGGTGCTGGCGGGCGAGGTATTCTGACTGCTGGTGCTGGAGGTGATGATTGAATACTGTAGCTTCTCAGGGATGAGTGTGACCTCTTCTGGCCTCCGGTCCTTGCTACTAATCTTTGGCCGACAAGTTCTTAGGACCTAGCTGCCTTGAGTACTACATCATAGGTGGTATAATTATGACCCACCATAAATTGCTGAAACTCTAAATGTAACCCTTGCTCAAATCTCTTGGCTCGGTCTTCCTCGAAAGCTATCATATGGGGAGAAAATTGGCTGAGTCCGCAAATCTCGACCGCATACTAGTCGATCGATCTTGTATTCTGGCGGAGATTGATGAACTGTTGTTGGAGCTGGAAATTGGTAGTGGTATGGAAATACTTCTCCTGGAAGCGCTCCTTGAACGTCTCCCAGTCAATGGGCTTCAGAAGCTCCATTTCTTGTATTGCCCACCAATCTTGGATAAGATCTGATAATTGTATCTCATCGTTTGGGGTCTTGGTTGCATCCAGGATGGCCTCAAAGTACTGGAGCTAAGAATCTGTTGAAACTTCATCTTTCGTGCCGAGAAACTTGGCAGGGAGCATGCCACTAACATTGGTCGCCGCGTTATGAGTATAAAACCTATTGTCTCGAGTTCTACTCTTAACTCCCTAGCAAAGAGTAGTGTTGGTCTGTTCCTGTCCTTGCTGATATTGTTGGCAGAGTTGGACCACTTGTTGCTGAAGCTGGAGTTTTTGTTGCTGTTGTTGTTGTTGTACAATCATCATGGCTTGGATTATTTCTAACATAGCCTGAGGGACTGTCTGCACTGGTTGTACTGGTAGAACTGGTGGTATTGTCTGGGCTGGCTGGGCTGGTATGAATGACGGAGCGGGCTGAACTCGCTGTTCCGACAAGACTGTGGAGCTAATTGTGCTTGTCGGGCATACATGACTTGCGAAGACGGCTGATGAAATGCTACTGATGCTTACCCTTGGTTAAATATTAGAATCTGTCCCTAGCCTACTGGATCTGCTCGAGTTATTGGTGCAATAGAACCCTCAGAAGGAAGAGCAGGTGAGGTATCCCTGAAGGATAAGGACATAAGGATATCAACAAGGGACAAGAATGGGATAATTATGTCAAGTAAGTTTGAAGTTCAAGGAAAGCGAGAAGTGCATGTTGCAAATGGAGTTCAATCGAAGATTATAGAGTATTCAGATTCTAAAAAGATGAGTCCTCCTACAAGTCTGGAAAACAGACCTACATGGGCCACCAATAAAACCTTGTCATGCCCCGATCCCAGAATACTGGATAAATAAGGGGATTGACATGGCCAACCGCATATTATAGAATACCGAAGTAAGCCGTAATGCGTTAAGGTTATCTAGAAGACAATGGAGGGTGAACTCTAGCATGTTATGACGTTAGTCCTAAGGCCGACAAATCCTATTATCTCAATCCAGCAATACAAGTACAAGATTATATCATACATGAAAGTAAAATTCATCCGAAATTACATGTCATATACGATCATGAGGCTATTGAATACAAAATAGTGCACTAGCAGAGTTTAATAATACTTGATCAAAATATACCAGCTATGGTCTAATATATACATTATGTTGACCTTAGTCTCAATAATATAATGAGCTAACTCTGCTCCTTGCTAAGCACCCAAAAATGAAGTAATCAAGACATGGGGTGAAAGAAAGAAAACCCACTCGCGAGCTTTGGCCGTAGTCCTATGAGTACGAACCATCTTGCTGGAAGCACAGAGGATCCTGGTTCTCTTCGGGATAACCTGGCCATGCAAAGCCAGTGGGGTCAGAACCCCAAGCAACAAGTACCATAAAGGAGCTCGAGGTGATAGACCAAACACATCACATCAAAAGTAGAATGAGACATATATAAAATAAATACAGAGCGAGACTTGTACGGTAACACCGTACTTGTCTCAAGAATAATATTTAAATAACTAATAATAAGTGTAGAAATGAAAGAAGGCGACGAGCGGCAATAGAGCATAGGAACTACTCTGGATCGGGACCACAACCCTTAAAACAAACAAGAACCGGGGTTGCAGACCTTCACCCGAGCAGAACTTAGCACCCTAACCATGCGCCGGGAGAAAATAAAACTAGAAGAGCAAGCTATACGAATAATAAACATCCAATTCACGGCCAGACATTTTTAAGGCTTGCTATAATTAACTAACTAGAATTATCACAAGCCCTAATTACTAGAAAAGCATTACTAAGAATATTGCTACCACCGGCTTTACAACCAACCCGAAAGGCCAAGGGTACGCTTGTCTAGTAAATTAAATGCACAGTCAACCATACAACAACATAACTTGTTACTAGTCACAAACAGAAATAGAACTCAAAAGCAAAATATTGAACTTGTAATCATAAACTTTTCTTGTAAACATAAACTTGTATATAAACTTATCTTGTAAGTGTCGTAGCACGCGTAAACTTGGTCAGTCATGGAGCCCTTGCCTAGCAGGGTTGTCCATGCCGCATGGGGCCCTTGGGGATCAGGGTAGCCAGTAGCGCAAGTTTCTTCCCTCCCAATGTTCTAGGTAAATCTTATCTTGTTTAATCATTTATAAAAAAATTCAAGTTCTCGAGTCGTGGACATTTGAGAACTCCCTAAGATGACGAATCGCGAGTACAAGCTATTCATAAGTTATTGTATTCACGATATGCGATACATTGGACAATGCTCATACTTGATTACCCAATGCCAAATGCGATAGATTTTCATACACAAATATTTCCACGATGTCGAGAGGTTTGTGAACTTGTATAAACTGGTCTCGTGAACTGATATGCAAAACTTGTCGGGTATCATAAACTTGTACCGACATAAGGAAGCTTGCAACAATAATCACTAAAGAAATTACTAAAAAGAATAAAGCAAGAGGGAACACAAAATATACATAAGAATTCCTGGCCGCATGGACTCTCTTGCCGTATGCACCCACTGGCCGCATGGACTCTCTGGCCGCATGCACCCACTGGCGTCATGGACTCTCTAGCCATATGCACCCAATGAACGCATTGACTCTCTGGCCGCATGGACTTACTTTTGGACTTGGTGAATTTTTATTCGTTCATTGAGTATAGACTAATAGGCAGTCATGCATCCAACAAGATGGATACATGCTGTCAGCATGCGGCAATAGTTCGGGCCGTATAATCCTCTCGGGCGCATGGCACACTTGGCCATATGGCTCGCTGGCCGCATGAAGATTGCGTCTTTTCCAACAACAAGTTCAGCCATGGTCGAAACTCCAGAAACCAAAATTTTATTTACTTCATAAAAACTCCATTTTAACTCCAAATTAAGTGAAACAAAAGCCAAATTGCACGAAATGGAAAGCTATAACATAATAAACAACTAGTTTTCGAAAACACTAAGTTGTAATAGATCTAAACCAAGGAAAACTCATAGAACACACAAAAACCCTCAACTTAAAACTCAGATCTACAAAAATCTATACATCAAAATCTGAAACTCCAAGAACTAAACATGATTAGCAACTCAAGAAGAACATTTTTTATCAAATATATTTTTTATAACAACAAAATATATAAAAATTCAAAAATGTATAAATTTACCATTGAGCAAGATGTACTTGCACTACCAAAATATGTCCAAACAGTGACGTTTTTAGCGATGTTTAGTTACGACGTCGCTATATTTTACGAATTTAGTAACGTCATTTTCTAATATCGCAGGACGTCGCTTTTAGCGACTTTCTTCGAAGGTCAGCGACTACGAATAATATTACGGAATAATATGCCGCCAGATGTCGCAAGATGTCACTATTTTTTTTATTGTCGTGACCTGTATCAACGTCATTTTGCATACATTGCTAAATATTATTAAATCAG
This sequence comes from Iris macrosiphon, assembly GCA_036927795.1. NCBI lineage: Eukaryota > Viridiplantae > Streptophyta > Magnoliopsida > Asparagales > Iridaceae > Iris > Iris macrosiphon. The sequence goes on along the minus strand of JAYESA010000008.1, from coordinate 167,651,561 downwards.
CGACGTTTTATTATGACGTCGCGAACATTTTTTAATTTAGGGTAACATATTTTATTTTCCCTCCATCCTCTCCAAAAATTTTCTAAAACATTTTTAACCCCCGCTCTCGACCGTGCACCCCCAATGACTTCGCCACAGTTCCATTCCGGAGCTCCGGTGCCGACCCCGGGCACCCCCTCCTCCTCCTTCTCCTCCTCCATCGAGCTCCTCATCCTCTTCGGGATCCTCCTCCTCCACCGAGCTCCTCCTCCTCCTCTCCAGGCTAGCTCCTCCTCCGCCACCAAGTCCTCCTCCTCTCCGGGCACCTCCTCCTCCTCCTCCTCCTCCTCCTCCACCGAGCTTCTCCTCCTCCTCTCTGGACACCCCATCCTCGGTCAACCCCCTCCTCTCCGGCCATCCCTCCTTAGGTAAATCCTAACCCTAACTCGAAAACACATACATGCAGACACTAACCCCAAATCAGATACACACACACGGGCGGATACACTAACACATGCAGAGACACACCCGCGGACACACACACACGCGAACACACTAACACACGCGGACACTAACACTAATACGAATACGGAAATACTAACACATGCGGATATACTAACACACGTGAACACTAACCCTAATACGGACACGGACACACTAACACATGCGGACACACACACACACACACAAACACACACGAATACTAACCCTAATACTGACACATACACACTAATACACGCGAACACACACACGTCGACACACGCGAACACACTTACACGCGGACATACTAACACACGCGGACAATAACCCTAATACAGACACGGACACTAACCCTAGTAGTGGTGTCATAATATCCATAATTGGATACTTAGTGTTCGAATTATGATACATCATGATACGTATGGCTAGATTTAATAATTTGGGTATTTTGGTGTCTCATTGTGTCAATTACCTATATATTGCATTAAATCTATTATTCTATAGGTTCATATCAATTCTATATTATTTTGGTATTCCAATTGATATTGGTATTGTTTATTTGGTATCATGGTGATTTTGTGTTGATACTTGATGGTATCTTAAGATATGGGTATGCGTTTATGTGCATATAGTGAGGTGTATCATGGGGAATTAGATATGTGGCCCATATATATATATATATATATATATATATATATATATATATATATATATATATATATATATATATATATATATATATATATATATATATAACTGTGTGCATTTGTGTCTAAGTGTAGAATGTACCACTTGATCACATTAGTGTTAGTAAATAGTGTTATAGATGAGTGTGTTGATGAGTATGTGTTCCTGTGAAGAGAGGGTGTCAAATTAGTGTGTGTATGTTGCATTAGTTTTGGAGAGTGGTGTTGAGTTAGATGTGAAGGACTGTGTATTTCATAGTTGTAATTTTGGAGGCAAGGGGGAGTGTTTAGACTGCAGCAAGTAGCAGTATCAGCTACAATTGCAGTTGTATCAGCTTTAAACTGTAGCAGATTACAATGCTTGGGGTACCATTATAACAGCAGCAGCTACAGCTGCAAGGTATTGCAGTGGGGGGAGGATGTATTCAGTAAGGGGAGAGCTCAGAGTCCTTGCAGTAAGGACTGCAATATGGGGTAGTTCCTGCAACTATGTCGAGCAGTTGTAAGTGTGAGTGGCAACAGCAACCTGGGGCAACCTGAGCAGAAGGTTGCATACCACAGCAGGTAGTAACAACAAATATTGTGGGGAACAACCCTATGTTGCAGTACAGAGCAAATAATAACCGATTTTAGCTACTAGGTTAGGCATATAATAGTGAGGGTAAGTGTCACGCCCCAGATCCAGAATACTGGAGAGCGGGGGAATGACTCAGCCAACCACACATTGAGGAATACCGAAGCAACCCGCAATGTATTAAGGTTGTCAAGAGACAAGGGGGTGCATACTACAATCAAGTCTTCTAGGGTCAAAAACTTCTATATCTCAATCATTTAGACAAGTAGCAATAAAATAGAATATTTTAGAATAAACAGTAAGGCATTCCATATGCCGCATCAGAATATTCTAGAGATCTAGCAAATATGAGTGATATGCCAGATACACGATCAAAAGTATAAATGACAGTGAGTCAGCTGCAGTCTGAATATATTACAGTCATATAGGGAACTAGTATCCAGATTGTCCGGCTAACAGGTGCCGGTTGGCTAAATATCCAAAAGATTATAAATTAAAAAAATAAGTAGTGAATGAAGGAACCCACTCGTATCCCTCAGCAGCCATCCTTCTGGTGTGTGCCATCAGTGAGGGAGAGATACACTTGATCCTCATGTGCTGGCTCTAAACCTGGCCATACAAAACTAGTGGGGACAGACCCCAAATAGCAAGTACCACAAGAAAGCACGAAATGAAGAAATAAAACCAGTTCTATAGCATGAGATGCTTAACCAACAATCAATGTCATATGTACCATCCATGATATAACATGACACCCCTTTACCAAACAAGGACATGAAATAACACATCGTATCAAGATAGAACACGTTCCTTGATTATGGTAAAGTTAGAATAACTCTGCATCATAGTTTCAGTCCATAGGCTATCGTAACACAATAGTGTAAACAACCAAATAAGGATATGAGTTGAACTATCATATAACGACAGTCTATGTCCCTATTTCCACTCAACAGAAGGCACAATATGTAATGACCCATTCCGCTCAAGCGGACTGCCGATTCAAATGACAAAAGTGCAACGTCCCGACCCGCTTTTGCTTCAGCGAGAATACTCGTTTGAGGCAAAAAATTTCAGACTTGTCCCTTCAGGAGTTTCGACTTAGGCTTTCAGAGGCTCGCTCGGAGTATCGCTCGATCGAGGCGAATCATCGCTAAGGTGGGTGGCTATGATGAACTTGTCTTTGCTTAGCCAGTACACTTAAAATATAGATGTTTTATGCTAGTCGCTAGGTGAATCACCCTTTGCATGCTAATAAGAATACAATACACCTAGCTAAGGGAATAATCCCAACTTATATTGCTTGTGTTAGAACATAGAAATGAATCATTGCTTATAAGTAGACCCTCGTATGCTATCTTTGTCTTGTGCAACTAGACCCTGTTATGCCTCGAGTAAGAACGATATATGTAAACTCAGTAGTGCACTGTTCACTTGCTACACTGAATGACCCTAGATCATGTCGTTCGGTAAGTCCCTTTATGATTTTACTCCTCAGCTTACCTTCGGGCCCGAGCCAACGTAAATACTTAAGTTTTATTATGAATGCAATGCTTACCTGCTTACATGTTAACTTATATGGTTGCCTCATTTCAATGCTTGTCGCATAAACTATGCCTCAACCGTCTAACATTGTGTATGTCATGCATTTATCTAGTTCTTCTCGGAAGACTATCTCATATTCGTTCCGTGCAAGTATGAACCTGAAAGTATCCGGGACCGTTAGGTCGCTAAGGCAGTCCCCGAACCAGGAGAATGCATCAAGGAAAGTGGAATCACTGATCGAGGATTATATCAAGTATACATCAGAATGATAATCATATCAAGTTACCTCTGAACGAGAATCATGTCAAGCAAATCAAGAATCACAGCTCGTGGAGCAAATTACTCGTTTCAAAATAAGAATCATGGATTATCATGTCAAGATATAAAATTGGTAGACCCTAGGCTTGCATGGTCACGGACAACTCGTGCAAGAGGTAATAACATGGATTCCTCGGACGATCACCGGGGCACTGGGATCGTACCGTCCTAGGGGGAATATGGTATTGTGTGGCCAATCGGCAGGATGCCCTCCAGTTGGGGTGCACAATATACAGCGGTCGGACTCTCAGTAGGGCATCCTACCTACGGATAATCAGACTGACTCCATTAAAAGGTAGTCTCACATGTTTAGTCGAGATGATGGCTAACACCCAATGACTCTTTCGTTATGTCTCATCTCCATCCGAGACTATGCGACGTCCTTCATGCTATCCCAGTGACCTCATGTTCATATAGATAAGTCATCCTCGCTTAGCGGCAATCCACGTGCGAGTCATTGCATCGCATCCAAGACATCAGAATCACCGGAACGGAATGAGTATAAGTCATCTATACAAATGGAGCAACCCGAGCGATCCATAGAAATACTTAAACATCCATTGCTATACTTTTGGATGTCCTGTATATTCATGCACCCGAAACATAGTCTCGTTCATAACACTTGTGTTTTCATACGTTATTGCCTTGGTTTTTATTAAAAATGCTTGTGATTGAATTAACTTGGTTTGCCTTGGACAGGGAAGGACAAATGGTAAGTTAGTAAGTCTCACCATCTTTTCTCTTATGTCGCATGGCGCACTGCCACACGATTTAGGCCTTTCATATATGCCATAAAACTGATCCTAAGGCAAAACTAGAAAGATAACTTAATATATGGTGTACGGAACCTATATTATGTGTTTGGATTTGTTGAGCGGGCAAGTAGTCTCCCCACCAGTGCATTCATGTACTGATAACCCACCAGATTGCTTGCAGAGTGCGGAAGAACCTCGTTCGATGCGTATGCCTCCTTCGTGCATGCTAAGGCGTGGAGTTCACTCTAGAGCCTTGGAGCGTTGCATCCGAAATTGAAGCACATATATAAGACAAAATGTTGGAACATCGCCTATATATCTTTACATAAATGTATCCACTTGGCACGCTTTTTCTGATTCAGAGAGAAAGAGAGGCTTGAGCGACTTGTAATCTCGGCTATGCACATCCTGTAACACTTGTTCAATATAAATAAAGAGTTTACTTTACTTCTATACGTGTGTTATTTAATGCTTCCACTATTGACGACTCAGTGAACTTGTTACCAATCGCCTATCGTTTATAATTCTGCTGCACTCGGACAATCTATGCGACTCTGTGGCTTAGACCTCTTACCGCTAGCCAACGAACCGCGGCCTTGCACGGGAGCGGCTCACGCTCGTGCGACATCATGCCCAGATGGGTCAAGCGATAGTCCCGCGGGAGCGCTGGCGCGGTGATTCTCGCCTAGCGGGGACAGCCAATTACCCTACGGGAGATCGGGGCATGACACAATACACAAGCAGGAATACAATATTAAGTAAAAATAGCATATTAATAATAAGTAGCTTTGATCCGTGTCCCATTGTAACACAACAGCGTAACTCAACAACCAAACAAGGACATGAATTAATCTTTCATGCTGTAACGGTCTACTTCTATAACTAAAATAGATTTTAACAGCCAAACATGTGTTACGACTTGATATATGATCTCTGGGTTATCCCAATAATGTAATATATAAGTTTCGTCAGCTCATGCCATAATCGAGCAGGGCTAGCTGAACCAATGATATAGAATCAAGAATATATGATGCACCAGTCTCTTACTAGGGTCCTGAGGTAAATTAATAATCATTTGCAATTACAGGCTTTCTATAGGAAAGATACATGCTCGGCTTATAAATAAGTCAGATACTGTACTCCACTAGTGCGGATGATATATAACATCTGTGGTGGCCAGCCTTTACTCCCAACTAACTTAGGGTGGTTTGACATGCACGATCTCGAGATACTGTTCCCTCCCAATGCTCTACAAATTAAGTTGCCTAATTAACCCTAGGTGATTTAGAATTTCATGCCGTGGTCAGATGAACATTCCTTCCTAAATATCGTATTTTAAGTACGGGCACTATTGATATGAATCCACATTATCTCTTAAAGTCAAATATGGATTTATCTAAGTGTGATGCAACAATCAATACTATCTAGCAATGGCTAAAGTCACTATCAAACTACCAGATCCGTGCAAGAAAATAATTACATATATCATGTATCAAGTGTGTGTGGAACGATGACTCACTATAGATCAAGTGCACTCTTGGTACGATCAAGTGTATCAGCATGGATATAATAGTCAGGGCAGGAATAAGTGCTAATATCAAGGTACTGGGCAAGTTATCAAGTAGCAATGTATTCAGGATAGGACAAGCAAATGATGGTCACAATAATTTGTTACTTTATTATATCGATAGATAAAATAAGAGTATTGCGAGAACCCCTCGAGATCAGGTCCACAATCCTTAAACCAAATAAGGACCGGGATTGCAGACCTTTCCTCGAGTTGAACTATGCCCCTTATTCTATCCAACGTATAATAAGGTGATCTAGTAAGGTAGCCTAATTAGAAAGTAAGTACATGTAGGGCCCTATCTACAGGCTAATGCTAGGTGCTTAGTCATATAGAATATGGTTACATCTGGGTCAAATAATTTATTTCTAAGTTAACATATAGCGTCACAATCATTTAATCAAACGGAAATATTAAACAAAATAGGAGTCAAAGTGGACGCATGGAATAGTTGACGCATGAGTCAGTTAGCCGCATGACCAAACGGGACGCATGAACCAACAGAACGCATAAGTTCAAGGCCGTATGAGGTCAAGGTCGCATGAGCAGAGTCGAGTCTACTATTCAGGAAATGTGTGATATGACAAACAATTATTGCAAGTTAAGTCAGAAAAGTGACGGATGTGACATGTGATAAAAGTGTGTCAGAAGAAAACAAAAATTATGAAAAGTTGTGTCGAGTCAGTCAGAAGTTATGCGTTCAGAAGGAGTGGGACGCATAGCTTATCATCGCATGGTCGACTAGGCAGACTAGTCCACATGCTCCTCTGGGCCGCATACACACTTGGCCGCATGAAATCTTTTCGACTTTAGTAAAAATTTATTCGTTCAAATTCATGTAATTGGCCAAGGGTGCATGCACAAATTTAGTCATGCATCTAACAGGGTTGGCCGCATGCTGAATTGAGGCGAGAAGTCCTGGCCGCATAGCACTACGTGCCGCATAGCGCTCCTTCGTTTTCACCAAGCAGCAGCTTTTTGGCCATAACCAAAAGCTCAAAAATGAGATTTTATTTCTTCCATAGAAACCTCAAATGATGCCCAAATCCAGCAAAGCAAAGTTCTAAACTACTCAAAATTAAGTGCTTATCAACATAGAACAAAGAGTTTTTGAAAAAAAATTAAGTTTTAAAACATCAAAACCCAAGAATACTCATGAACACCAAGAAAACCCTAAAATTTAAAACTTATATCTACACTAATCCATCCACCGAATCCAAAAATAGCAAGTTCTAAACGCATGAAGAATCATATAAGGAACATAATGGAACAAAAATATAAAGGGTTTCTCTATTTCTTGCAAGATGTACTTGCCTATGGAGGGGGAAAGGAAAACCTAAGAAAGAGAATGGAAGAGGAAGAATGAGGGGAGAGAGAGTAAAGTTGGGTTATATATGAAGGGTTTGAGGTTTGGACCATGGGTTCAACTCATGATAAAACTAAACCAAATAAATAAACCAAGAGTCAAGTGAACCAAAGAATGGGTCTAGTCTATCTACAACATATAACTACGCTAGCAAGAAAAATAATTATGCTCTAAATACGTATATTGGAAACGGGGAGTGACAGTAAGAAAAAGGTACCAAGTATCAAGATACTTGGGCTATCTTTCAATATAAATACCAAGGTATTTGGATATATAAGATATCTAAGATATATATATGAGGGTAAATAAATAGGCACCTAGATACAAGTGAGTATCGAGGAGAGATATGGTGTGTTATGGGTAAGATACTAGGTAATGGGTTAAAGTACTAGGTAAATAGCTAAGGTACTTTACGGTACTCATAAGTCACAATATGGATACTCATGCATCATAACTCGAATACTAACGATATAAACTAAATACTCACTTTGATGAACATTTGGATACTATACTTGAACGATGGATATTCATCTTTGCAGAAGTATCTAGAAATAGATCTGAATTACTACCTACGTTATCGTTCATGGATGTACAACCATCATCCTGTTGACATGTGCGGTGTGCGGAATGAATACATAGAGGGAGTAGAACAGTTCCTGCGGTTCGCCAAGGAGTTTCTGAGAACATGGACGGCATAAAAATTAAGTGTCCGTTAGAATGTTTTAGCTTAAAATATCATCCAGAAGTGGATGTGATATATCATTTGTACCCGAGGGGTTTCACTCTGAATTACTATCAGTAGACCTCACATGGAGAGCTTGTGCCGTTAGCATCAAAGCAGGAGCCTTATGGCATAGTTGAAAGTGAAGATGAAGACGATGACGAAGTAGATAAAAGTGAAGATGAAGAGGAAGAGGAGAAGGAAGACAAAAAAAAATGAATTTTCAGATAATGATTGAAAATTAAATAAATTTTATTTCGACTTCTTTTGTGGCCTAGTTGTGTGATCCTTATGTTTGTGACGGTGATACATACATATCTGTGTGTATTTGTGGACTAGTTCTGTGATACTTATGTTTGTGACGATGCTACATACTTATATTTTGTGATGGTGACACTTTTATCTTTTAGACTTTTATTGTGGCCTAGTTCACAACTTTTGTGTATTTTTTCTGTCATGTAATCTAAATATCTCTGTATATTTATTTTATTATTATATGTTGTTCTCAGATATATCTGGACGACGCGAATTCTATTCCCGTGGTAGATCCTCTAGACGTTCTCTTTAGGACACATATACTCCTTCCCGATCCTCGTCCCCGAGTACTCCATACTATCGACCAACAATACCTCAGACTACGATGACCGCACGTGGTAGTACTCCTGGGACCAACAGTACCAAGCCCGAGAGTATCCCATCTAGTGTTCCTGCTTCGTCCAGTGTTCCTGCTGGTGACGGTACCACAAAGACAGAGGCGGAGATGGCGGTCGAGCCGACTCCGTCTCCATATCAGAGCGATCCTCCGCGCGCTCCGCCGGATGAGACGATAATGGAGATTTTGGCCAGTAGCCCTACAAAGTAAGTTAATTAGTTATTTGTTTCTTATGGATATATATATTCACTTTTTAATGAGTTTAATTATTAATGTATATATAGATATCGTCCTCCGACGGTACAAAGAGCACTGGAACATTTTCTAAGGCAAAACAATGGTGGACCATGGATAAACTACTTGGATGCCTCAGAAGTGAGAAAGATGTTCTGGTTTGGGCACCTCAAGGTAAAAGTATATTTAATTTTAACATCATTAATATTTTTATGTTAATATTTTATAACTAACTATTATACTTCTTATAGAGAACATATTTCTATCCACCACACCGGGTCACACAGATCGACCAGCAGTTTCCTTCTGTCTCCACCAAGCTCATCCGTGATGCTATAAATGATCAAAATGATCATAATCGCGAAGGAAAACTGATACAAGGATGGATCACGCCTGAACAGTGGACTGTGATGAGGTCTAGATTCAACGAGGATAGGTATAGAAAAAAGTCGGAGAATGCCAACGTAGCTCGACAGAGGGCAAAAAAGTGGTGTGGTGGGTCGATTCCGATGATGGAATATTTTCCTCGCTTGGTACGTCTTTCATTATATAAGTACAATTGTTAATCATCGTGGCCTAATTTTTTACTTTAATAACAAATAATATATTTTTTAACAGGTCCAGAGGTGTGAGGACGCGAACATGGTGACAGTGTTCCTTGCCACTTATTTTAGTCGCGATGCATTGCGGGACCTTTAGCAGGGCTTGCTACCAGGGCCGACAAGGCCTGCACTACCAAAATATGATAAAATAGTGACATTTTTAGCTACATCATAATAAAATATCGCTAATATTAAAGACTTGAGCGACTCCAAAAATAAACGTCGCTATACGTCGCTGTTGGCGACACATAGCGACATTTAGCGACTATACTTTAATTTTTTAAATAATAGTCGCTATAAATTTCTTTAACGTCGTTAAATATCGCTGAGTTTTTTGGTTTAGCGACGTTTAGTGACGTATTTACCGACATTGCTTTTTTTGATTTTTAGCGACATTTTTGGCGACATCGCTTAAGTTGCAAACTTTTCAATTAGCGTCGTTTAGCGACTTCTATTGATGACGTCGCTAATTTTTTTAGTTAGCGACGTTTAGCGACGTCTATTAATGACATCGCTCACTACCAAAATGATTCAAATCATCGACAAATTTAGTGACTCTGGGCAACCACGTCGCTAATACTATTGAAATTAACGACGTTTAGCGACGTCTCGAGCGGTCGTCTCGAGCGGGCGTCGCTAAATTACTGAATATAGGGTTCCCTCGTCTATCCGACTTTTTATTTTTTTTTCTTCAACTTTTTCCAACTTTTTGTTTCCCGTGGGGCCCCACCGGCGATCTACCCTCACTCGGAGACCCTCCGCGGCTTTGGCGACCCACCCTCACTCGGAGAGCCACCGCGGCTCCGACGACCCACCCACCTCTCGACCGCCTCCCTTGCCCCCCACCCCGACGCGACCGTGTTCACCCCCAACCCCGATACAGGCGACCATAGACGCGGCTCCTCCCCATCCAACACGGCTCCTCCCCTCCGGCATGGTCCTCCTCCGTCAACCCCTCTCTCACACGCTCCTCCTCCCTTCCCCATGGCTCGTTAAACCCTAACCAAGATTCGGACACAACTAGGACACACACATTTATTGGACACAATCCAGACACATGGACACACACATGACACAATCCTAACCCTAACACATGGACCCGAACACATGGACATACACACAGGACAACCCTACATGACACGATTCGTACTAACACGGACACACATGTATGGACACGGATACATACGGGCACATATGGACACACGTGGACACAGACATACATGGAGACACACCCAGACATGCATGGAGACACACCCTAGTTAGTATGGAAGTTTGGTTGCATAATTAGAAAATTTGGTTTCACTAGTGTATCTCACACATGGACACACATAATACAATACATGTATAGGATTTTATTATGAATTTAGTATCATTTGTTGTTTAGTATCATATAATTGGCTTGTGAATATAGAATTTTGTATGTGTGTTCATGTGTATGTGTGTATTCATGTGTATGTGCGCGCGCGCCCGCGCGCGTGTGTGTGTGTGTGTGTGTGTGTGTGTGTGTGTGTGTGTGTGTGTGTGTGTGCGTGTCAAGTCACTACTAAATTTTGTCCAATTAGCGACGGGATGTCGGATTATATGAGAAGTGCAGTACACACGTGATGTTAGATTAGTGACAGAATATTATATTATACCTTTATACTTCATAGCCGTTGATTTGGAGGGTTTCTTTGATATTATATATATAGGATGTGGTCGGGATGTTGGATTATATGATAAGTGCTGCAGGTAGTGTGGGAGAGTGGCAATTTAGTTATGACATGACACTGGACATGACAGAAACCTAATCCAAAGCCGATATATGACACAGACCCTAACCCTATCAGATTTAATTAGACACAGTCTTGGGTATCAAGTGAGGTATTGTGCAGTGCGTACTTGTGCACAGTGCAGTGAGGGTGTGTGTATGTAGAGATCTCGGTGCTGCGGATACTAACCCTATCATAATCCTAATTCGCTCATACACACACGTGAACACTAACACTAACCCAAACTCGGACACGCGGACACACTAACAAACATACACCAATCCTAACACAGACACGAACATACACACACACATTTTTGTATCATGTCATCTCATAATACATATGGTGAAATTGTAGGACACATGGATATAAAAAGTTAGGACACGATATCGAGGATAAGGTTGTAAGCATTTTATCGGACAATGTCACTACCCGATTCTAGAAAATAGGGTTTTTTTTATTTTTTTATTTTTAATTGGTAAATTGTGTATTGTATTTAAATAATTATAATTGTATTTAAATAGTGATTGTATTATTTTTTATTATTTTTATTTTGATTGTTTTAGGGTTTTGGCTAGCCTGGGAATTATTTTGGACCCATGTCCGACCCAGCCCACACCCTTGTGAGAATTATTTTGGGGCTTAGATTTATTATTTTATTTTTAGGAGGTTAGTTGGAGAGATTTGGAGCTAGTTTGAGCGCATTTGGAACCCGGAACCCAAAACCGAGTGAGTAGGGGCGTTTTGGGAACTTGGAAACTTGTGTGAACCCATTTTTATAAGTGGCCGGCCCCTACCTACCCCTCCCAACCGTGGAAACCAGCAGCCCTCTCCCTCTTTATCATTCCACTTCTTCTTCTTCTTCTTCTTCTTCTTCTTCATTTCTTCTTCTCCACTTCTCCTTTCTTCTTCCTTCTTCTTCTTCTTCCAAGTAAGCTTCTCTTCACTTTTCTTCTTTCTTTCTTTCATTCCTTCTTCCTTAAGCTAACCCTAACCTTACATTTTCTCTAACCTAGGTGTGAGGAGCTTAGATCTAGTGTGAGAGCTAGATTTGGTGGCTTGGAGCTTGAGGGAGGTGATTTCTAGGGGTTGTGAGACTTTGGCCTTGGGATTCCAACTCCCAAGAGGTAAAACCTAACTTTCCCCTTCCTAATTATTTTTGTGTAGTGTAATTAGTGTTGTAGAACCCTCCTAGATCCTAACCCTACCCGTAGGAGGAAGTTGGAACTAGTTTGGGTGAGTTTAGAGACTTTGACATTAGGTTTTGTGTCGAATTCGGATGGAATCCGAATTTGGCCCAATTTTGGGTGATGCCCTAGGTTAGATGGACCTAGGTAGACGTTGTCGGGTGTCTAGAGGGTGAGTGCGTGTCTCCGTTCGGACACGGAAAGCCGTGTCGCAGAGAAACGGGCGTTTCGGGCAAAATTGGGGCTTTTCGTCGTCGCCGATTCTAAGTGCGTGTGCGTTTCCACCACGGACCTAGAATCGACGCGGGAGCACATTTTCTAGGATCTAGACATCGTGTAGAGCGCGTGGGTAAATTTTGGGCCGATTCCGAGTTCGTTTGGTGTGCGTTTCAGGAGGTTTTCCGAGCCGCGCACCACGTGTTTGTCGAAATGACCGAACGGCCATTTCGACTTGGTTTCCTTGTTTCGGGCTTGTGCGCGCGTTGGGTTAGTATCGGGGAGTGTGTGCTAGAGTTTTTGAGTTATACTTTATATATTTTTGGGTATTGGTGAGTGTCGGGGTCGTTGGGCGTGAGTAGGGCGTGTGGTTTGAGTGTTGTGTGCGTGGTTGTGTTTGTATTTATGTGTGTCTATATATATATATATATATATTTATATATATTTGTATGTGTGTTTATGTATATATATACTTATATATATGTGTGTATTTATATTTATGTACTTGTATGTGTACATGTCTATGTATATATATATGTATATGTGTAAGTGTGCTTGTGTGTATATGTATATATATTTGAATGTGTGTGTATATATATATCTTAGAGTGTGTGTGTGTATTGGTATATATATATGTATTCGTATGTGTGTATATATATATTAATATAAGTGTTTATATATATATATCTATGTATATTTGTATGTGGGTGTGTGTATTAGTGTGTTTGTGAGTGTGTAGGTGTGTGTGTTAGTGAGTGTGTTAGAATAGATATAAGTGTATATATATATAGGTATTTAGTTGTTTATATATATAGTTATACGTGTGTATATATATATATATAGGGTGATATATGTATATATATAGGAGAGTGTGTGTGTGTATATGAGAGGAAGGGGGGGGGGGGCAGACTGCACAGTAGCAGCAGCAGTTGCTGCCCCCAACAGCAGCAGTAGCAAGGGGCAGCAACAGCAGCCAAGAGCAGTAGCAGCAGCAATGCGAAGCGCAGCAGCAGCAGTAGCAATATATGCAGCAGCAGCAGCAATTGCAAACCCAGGCAAGCTCCAGCAGCTCCAGGTAGCAGCTAGCTAGTCTGAGAGAGAGAGAGATATATATATATGTTGATAGATAGATATATAGATAGATAGATAGATAGATAGATAGATAGATAATAAGTTAGATAGATAGATAAGATATATAGATATCTAGATATGAATATATATACATATAGTTAGATAGGTAGCTAGATAGTTACCTAGATAAGTAGATATGTGATAGATACCTATATCTATATGCATAGATATATATATATACCTAGAGGTAGATATATATATATATTATAGTTAGTAATATATATTTATACGTAGGGTAAGGTAAATGGGTATTTATGTATATGTGTGTGGATATATATATGTATATAGGTAGATACCTACTTAGATATATATATATATGATAGATATCTATATTACCTAGCCTAGATTAATAACTAGGTGCATAATCAATAGCTAGATAGCTAGTTAGAGGGTTTTAGAGCGAAACCTCAATACCTTGAGATACCGAGGTATCTCGATACCTTGAGATATTCAAGGTATTGAGTTTCGAGCGGGGTATTTGAGCATTAGCCTAGGAAATGCTTTGGAGTAATTTTTTATATGTTTATATATATAATTACGCGTGCTAGCATAGATTTTAGCGGGTTTAAGCGGGGTGCGTGGCCTAGGGCGAGGTATCGGATACCGAGGGTATCCCGGTATCTCGATTAGGCGAGTTTGTGAGTTTAGTAGCTTAATGAGCTCGGTTTAACCTAGAATTTCAGGGGCACCCTAGTTTGACCTAGCTTTGACCATAATTGTCCCCGTTGACCGTAAAAGTCAACGTTTGACCTAGTTTTGACCTAGAGTTGACTTTTTGGACCCCAGGTTGACTTTTTGACCCGAATTTCACCGGTTTGACCCGTTCGACCTAGAATAGCCCTAGAAGCCTGTTTTTAATTATTTTATATCAGTTTTAATCCTTAGAACTCTGTTTAATTCTGCTTTTCGCATTAGGTCCTTGCGATACCGGTCCGGATCTTGATCCTCATCAGTTGCTCAGGACATCAGGCGAGTACCTACCTCTGATAGTTTCCATTTCATGATAGCGTTTATATCACCTGTTCTAGAACTGTAATACTTGATTCTGACACATTGTTACACGAGCTGGTGCTAGTGGATCCCGTCATGAGATGCTATCCCCCTTACCGTGTTCAGCGGGTACTCTATCACGTGTATTTCATCATGTGCTTCGGGTATTGATTCTCATGTGCTATCATGTGCTTATTGTGCTCTTGCCTTCGTGTGCGCGAGCTATTATCATGTACGTAGCGTGTTGTGGTTGGATCCAATGGTATTAGTGGGGGAGGGGAGTAGTGAGTTGGTTATGTGATCAAAGCCAAACAGTATTCATGTGTATGTCGGTTATGTAACTCACGTATAACGGAGTTATCATAGTATTTTTCATGTGCAACCTAAGCCGATCACATAACGAACTTTTGCTCTAGGCACTTAGCTAGTATTCATGTTTCTCACCTGCAGTTACTTTTTCACTACTTGTATCGTTCTCCAGTTTACATTGCAGCTACTTATTGTGCTCCAGCATATATTTACTTCCTGTGCATCTTGATTACTTTTCTATTGCTCGTCATATACACCTTACCATGTATTTGGAGTTGCTTTCAGAGTTATGTACTTCGCTCCAGTCCTGACTGGGCATATTTTTTTCCAGAGGATCCTGAGGACTATTGCCCTACGTTCTACGGGCCTGGTATTGACGACTGTTGTGACCCCGAGGAGGAGTGCGCCGAGGAGACGCCGATAGCACCCTAGTTAGCTAGGTGGGTTTCCTGGGTTATTTCCAGTGGTTTGTATTTTGGATGACTGTACTTATTCTTTTGTTGCTTGAGATGTTGTAGCTATTTTGGCTTGGACTGTATTATTTTGGATTGTCTTGCTCTCTTGGTTCTGTTTCTTTGTTTATATCATATCGTGCTTATATTCTTCCTCTAGATTTTGTGATTGAGATCATTGATATATATATTGCGTGGTTGCCTCCTTTGGGAGAGGATTTTATATATATATTGCGTGGTTTTGCCCTCCTTTTGGAGAGGTCATGCCGGATTTCTCAGTGAGATATAGATAGATATGGTTGACCTAGAACGGACCTTTACAGCGTTCTACCGTCGATTCTGCGGCGTAGGCTGGACGTACCCACAGCTCATGCCCGATTTTCGGGTGCGGGTCGTGACAGACAAGGACACACGCATACATGTTAAGTCTGGATATCCAGTAGTATCAAATTGGTGGGCAGTATGCAAGACGAAAGCTAGAAATACCTTTGAAGTTAACGAAATAACTTATCAGGAGGATGAGCTACCTATTGTAACAAATATTATAGATGTGGACTCAACGAAAGTTCCTTATTACATGCCTAATCACATGAAAGAGGTAGAATTATCCAAAAAGGAAGACGAAGTAGATGCAAATGAAGATAAGGAGAAAGAGGAAGAGGAGGACGAGGAAAATAAAGAAGATAAATTTTCAGAAGAGGATTAAAAATAAAATAAAATTTATTTAGAACTCTAGCCATGTACTGTATTTTTAATGTGGAATGTAACATCTATTTTAACGATATGGTTATATATATTTATATCTGTTATCAATTATATTCTTTATTTTTATCTATCTTACTAGATGGCACCCATGACCTGAGCACGTGTACGTCGATTGAGAGTGATACCTCCTACTATTAAGAAGGAAGTTGTAAGCCCCCTGACTTTTCAGAATTTTAAATTTGAATTTTTCCCCAATTTTTCTGAATTTTTCGGGAGTTGAAACCTAGGCCTTTGTTGACTAAATGATTTTTAATTGATAATAATTAATATTAAAATATTATGGAAATAATATTTTATGGTGTAAAATGGAAAACCGGACATATGGTAATTTTCTGTGAATTTATTGGACCCCGGAAGCTTTTTAAAAGCCCTAAAAACTAATTTAAAATAAACCAAATTAAACCCTAAAATAAACCGGGTTTATTTGAAATAAACCAAACCAACCCAGACCCGGTTCAGTTGAACCGAACCCAGCCTTATTGGGTCGGGTCGGATCTAAACCCGACCCGAAACCCGACTACCCGAACCCGCATTTAATCTTAACGGATCGGGCCAGATTCATATTGAACCCAACCCGCTGACCCGCCGACCCGACCCGATAGAAACAAAGTCGGAACCCGACCCAGATTACTGTTCCGGCAGTATATAAGCCACCTCGAAACCCACGCTCCGCCTCGCCTGAACCCTAGCCGCCTCCTCGTCGAACCCTAGCCGCCTCCTCGTCGAACCCTAGCTCCGCCACTGCACCTCCTCCCCACCATCCTCGTTCCCTCCTTCGCCTGGCGCCGGAGCCCGACTACAACGGTCTCCACCACCACGTCGACCCCCATCCATGGCCAACCCGACACCTTCCCCCTTGACTGAACCCCCCCGAGTCTCCGGTGATCACCTCGACCACCGACCACTGTACTCCTTCCTCGCCTGACCTCCCTGACCAGAGCCCGACCCCGGAGCAACCGTGCTGGACCGGAGCTCCGCCCAGCCCCTCGACGCCGTCGACCAGCACCCCGGACGCCTAGGCCGAGCCGCCCTCCGTCGGCGAGATTCCCCGCTGTCTCCGGACACAGACTCGAGCCGTACCGGACACGGACACACCAGAAACCTAAACAGGACCTGGACACTTCGAACTCGACACGCGGACACGGAGAAACTTCGGTTTCTCGAGCCCTGTTCAGGTACCGTTCTCTCCCTCCTCGTATTTCCGTTTTTGATTCCGTCAGTTGCGTTGCGTAGACTGTATGACCCTCTCGGTGACCGTGCAACCCGCTCGGGGCATCGCGTCCTGTGGTGATCGCACACCGCGATCCAAAAACAGGAAAAACGACGACCCGATTCACCCCGGAACTGGGCACGCCCCGCCAAACGGGACGACTTGGTCGTATGCGGTCTTTACCGAATCGTGCTTGACGTTGATACGGACGTGTGGGATTTCGCAGAAGTCGATTCGGATGTGCGTGCACACCGGAATCAACGCGTATCCGCCGACACCGCCCCGTATTCGTCGATTCTGGAACACGCTGTAACTTTGTGTACACACGTCGGATCGAGACTAAACTTGCGCCATCGGACTCGTAGAAATACGCTGGTCCTGTGACCTAAGTTTGGTTCAATTCTAAGGACGTTGACAGAATCGCGTATCGTGGGCCCCACCGGCTCCACTTGACGGGCGATTTTGTGATCGGCTCATCGGAATCCAATTCTGGAAGTTCCGTTGGGTTCGTATCATCGTTCCTGACTTGTAGACACTGAGTTTGCGGAATTTGGAGACCTTTGACCCTGACACGCTTTTTGGTGCAAAGTGGCCCACATGTGGACCCCGCTTTGGCCCAGAAATGTCGTTTTGCCCTTGTGTCCAAATTGGACGTAAGGACAGGCGTTTCTAGCTATTTGATATTTTTTGAATCTAACGGTGATGTTTATTTCAGCAACCGGAGTAGTACCTGCAGATCACCCTGAGACCAGAGCTACAGTTGGAGCCAGGACCCCAGGCAAGTGTACCTTGCCAAACTCTGCAGTATTGCTTCATATTTTTCTTGCTTCTTTATATTGCTGTGCATGCTTGACCTAGGGCCGTGTGACGTACTTAGCGTCCGATTATCAGTCGGGTGCCAACATCGTACGCGGTGTTGTGTACTGTCATCTAGAGATGGACATTCTTGACACTTTACATTCTCGTACTTGTCTTATCAAGTACACTATACCCCAGGAGACTTGACACCATTCATGAGACATGATCTTCCCGAGATATTCGTGATAATTCTTTATAGGATGCAGGACTTGACATTGATAGTATACATGGACATTAGATGACTTTTTGCATTAGATATGATCGTGCGTGACATGGACATGATGCATCGTGGACATGAGACGCGTGATTACAAGGGGTGGGAAGAGACACACAGGCTGCAGGCTGATTACATATATATAAAACATAGTAAACACATAGTAAAATACATAGTTATTGCTGCTACCGGCTCACAGACACAGAGCTTGTAGTGGTCTCAGCCTGAGCACTCGTGATGCTCTCACTTGCATTTTCACATAGATGGTTATATAGCTTACCCTATTTATTGCATTTTCTGCTGCACTGCATTTATTTTGGCTTGTATTTTCTGTACCTTGCTGTCCCCTGAGGACCTGGATCCGGACTTTGTCCCCAGATATTGCAGACGAGATCGATCCAGGGTTATACAAGACAGGAGCATTAGCAGGAGCAGACACCGGAGCAGTACCAGATTCAGTAGACGAGTGATCACCGAGGTTATCTTCTGAGTATATACTGTTCCGATACTCAGTATTTGATGTAGTTAGCTTATTTCTTGTATCTTGACAGATGTATCAGACTCATTATCGGGCTATTTCTCGAGTGTTATATTTTATTGAGATTGATCTTGCTCTATGATTCTGATATCGTTGTATTCATTTCTGTGGATGAGATTAGTATATCTAGACCCTTATTGTTGTACTACAGCTTAAGTATGCCCCGATGGATCCATTAAATTGGGTTTGTCCATCGGTGTGTACTGCTGGCCATTGCCACGTATCTGGTCCCTCGGTATTTTGGGACTGGGGCATGACAGAAGTGGTACATCCTACTGTTAAGGAGGAAGTGACTGTTAAGGAGGAAGTTGAAACTCCTACTGTTAAATTGGAAGCATTTGTTAAGGAGGAAGTAGCAACTCCTACTGTTAAGGAGGAAGTTGTAACGCTCCGCTCCGAACGGTTACTTATGAAACACTAAGCTGCTTCGACTCGGTTGAGAATCGAGTCTCGGGGAAACCTTACCGCCAAATCAACACGGACGAAGTACAATGAACCGTTCAAATTGATCGAATGGCTTCTATTGAAATAAGTCCAAGAGTTTTTGTTGGTTGCTTTGCTTCTTGGTTTTGTGTTGCTTTGTGTTTTGAGATTGCTTTCAATGACTTGGTTTCATGATTTCGCTTTTCACGCTTTCTCGTTCTTTTCAAATTCGTAAGGAAAAGAGATCGAAGTATGCTAACCAAGTATTGTTGCATTTGCAGGATGCATAACCAAAGAGTGAACGTCGCATAAGGCTTTCCATCCTCTCGTTCGATTCATTCGGTGAGTGGCTTAGGCCCTTCGATGAATCTTTCAGTTCACATGCCTAAATAAAAAGATCTCTAGTTCACACTTGTTGCCTCACTAAAAAGATAACCTAAAGAAATGAACTGCATACGAATATACATAGAGTTTCTGCTTTACTTCAATTGAATGTTACCCCTTACTTACTTGTTGCATCACTATATCGTGCATTGAACCTTCATGGTTAGTGTTTGTGTCTAGTATAAAAGAATGAATGAGAAGAGTCTAGTAGTCCGCCCTGATGTTTCGGTCCTGCGGGATCTTGGGGGTGTGACTATTAGATTATTATATGCATGCTAATATTGTGCATCCTAAGAGTTGATTTATAAATGTTGCTTGTCATACATGGGTCTCGGACAACTTGTGCACAAGGTAATAGTCTCTCGATCGGTTTCTGGGACACTGGAAATCGGTCGGTCTGGAAGGGATTGTGAGAGCACCCTGATATTCCGGTCCTACAGGATCTTGGGGGGTATTATTGTCCAATAATGGGGAAACCCATGGACCATCATATAGATAGGACGCATGCTAGGTTACCTTATTTCATACCTATCATTTTGACACTAAGGATTGATACATTAGTTTATGCATATATGCAAATTGTGGCTAACTTGTGTGTCTTCTACAGAGATAACCGCTCGACCGTGGGTAAGAATTATCATATGCATATGCTATATATATCGTCTATGTTTTCTTACATGAATTGTTAAAAAGGAACTAGACAACCAGAAAGATCACCTAATAATGCTAGCTTCATCTGCTTACTTAGTGTGGATTTCTAAGGTGAGTTTGGCCACGGTCGCTCACCAGTACATGTGGTAGTACTGACCCACGTTTGTGGGCAAATATCCAAGTACTGGAAGCGAGAGTTTGGCAAGCATCTTGAATCTAAATCAGCGTGTGTGCACCCTTCCATAGGACTGTGTTCATGCTGCTTCCTCCGTTGCTTTCCTCTCCAGTGGGCTACTCCTCTTCTGCTAGATATTTTGATTATTTTGGTCCTACTACAAGGTTGTAATGTAATGGGCGTTGTGGCTAGTTTTGGGAATGTAAAAAGAGTTATAAGCCTTCTAAGGCATATTTTTGTAACTTAGCCAAGCAAGCACTTTGTAATCCAAATCTTCAGTATTCAACAAAAAGAAAGTATTTTGTGTGCTTATCAAATGTGTTCAACTTTGGTTCTCTGCATTTACTCTGTGCCTATATATGTATATTTTCGTCTAACTTGTGACTTATGCAGGTACGTTGCCTGGTGCAAGCGCAACTTAGGCTTACACGGCATCGCGCCCAAGCGAGGACTTTCGGTTCCGTAGGGACCAAGCGAGGATGATCGGCCCCTATGGGATCGGGGCACGACAGGTGGTATCAGAGCATGGTTTTTTGCCCTTGGCCTCTTCAAATATCGTTTTCGAAAATTATATAAGTTTTCAAACGGTTTCAAAAGTCCCAAATTTTGAAAATTGATTTCGAATCTATAAGAAGTAAATCGAGAGTATGAAAGGTCCCTATGAGTATAAAAACCCAACGTCCCATGAAATAAGTCCATAATACGTTATGAGACTAATGTAAGCTACTCTCTTTTGCAGCAAAGATGACATAAACAGGTGCTAGTAACCCTGAGACATCGCGCGCAGTAAGCGTTAGCGATGATCAAATTGATAGGCTGATTACAATGTTTCAGAATCAAAGTGATCGTCATGCTGCACAACAGGAATGATTTGAGGCTCGGCAGCAACGAGCTGATGCTAGAGCCTTGGCATAACAACAGCAGCTTGACTGTCTAACTCAGATTGTGACAACACTAGTAGCACACAGTGGTACATCAGGAACTGCCGCAATACCTGTGACTTCCTCGACCATGACTCAAGAAGCAGGATTAGCAGACACTAACGAGCCTCGTCGTGCGGCCGGAAAGTCTACTTTTAAAGGTGCTGAGTTTTTGAAGTTGAACCCTCCAAAGTTCGAAGGCAGGACCACGCCGGATAAGGTGATGGACTGGATCGCAATGATGGAGAGCTTGTTTAGCTTTGCTTCAATACTTGCGAACAAGAGGGTGGCGTGTGTAGATATACAGCTGCGGTTATGTGCACATGACTGGTGGGAAGTGAAGAAAGTAGATCTAGCCACCAAGCATCAGGATGGTAAGATAACTTAGAGAATATTCAAGGAAGCATTCCTTGCACATTATCTTTCGCCAGCTGTCAGACAAAGGAAAGAAGACGAGTTTACCGAACTTAAGCAAGGGAATATGTCCGTCGAAGATTATGAGTCAGAATTTTCCAAACTTGCTAAGTTCGCTAGTTCCATGATTCCTGATGAGGGAGCCCGCACACATCAGTTCATAAAAGGCTTAAACGATAATCTGAGAAAAGAATTATGAATCGGGAGTGCAAAACGTACATACAAGCCATTGAGGCAGCAGTACAGAATGAGCAGTTCACACCACGAAGTGCTCTGGAGAAGGCACTCGCTCCTCGAAATCCTTCTGTAAAACGATACCACAATGGTGAGAGGAAGACCGATACAGAAAAACAGGCCAATACGAGTGAGAATCGCAGAAAAGTGTGCAGCTTCTGTGGCCGTTCGGGTCACCTTAAAGAGACTTGTTTTTCCTTTAATTGGCTGTGTTTTAAATATGGGAAACCGGGCCATGAATCTCCAGATTTCCCGAAGAGGAAAGACACTGAGAACCCAGGGGATGATGCAGGTGTACAAACTCATACCCCTCCGGGTCCTGCTCTTGATCCAACTGATCAGATAAGAAGGCCGAGAGTTTATCAGTTGAATATTGAGCGTGACGCTAGTGGACATGATGTTGGTGAGTCTGATTCCTTTGATCTCTTGATACATCGTTTATCACCTCCTTGATCTCTTAAGTTTTGAGGACGAAACTTCTTCTCAGTGGGGTAGTATGTAGCGCCCCGCTCCGAACGGTTACTTATGGAACACTAAGCTGCTTCGACTCGGTTGAGAATCGAGTCTCGGGAAAACCTTACCGCCAAATCAATACGGACGAAGTGCAATGAACCGTTCGAATTGATCGAACGGCTTCTATTGAAATAAGTCCAAGAGTTTTCGTTGGTTGCTTTGCTTCTTGGTTTTGTGTTGCTTTGTGTTTTGAGATTGCTTTCAATGACTTGGTTTCATGATTTCGCTTTTCTCGCTTGCACGTTCTTTTCAAATTTGTAAGGTGTAAACCCCCTCATTTATTTTTATAGATAGTCTGGTATGGGTTAGAAAATTTTAGTTTAGCAGCAGATGTTTGAGGTTTAGAGTAAGGTTGTAGATGTCTAATTTTAAATTAAACCCTTGGCGCACCCTACCGTTGTTTAAATATTCGGAGCCCAACATCAGCCCAAAAATTCTAAAAGATTGTTGCACTCTTGACTTAATATGCCAATTTAGGCGATGGACTTTCCCGTCACTCAAAATCATATTTTCTTGTGCTCTAAATTAATTGCACAATTTTTCGTAACTAAAATCCATTTTAAATCCTATGTCGCGCACCAGTATCGTTGCCATCAATTTTTAGATACCAACTCAACCCGTTGAGCCGGACTAATTAAAGGGTCTAAGACTGACACCAAGCCTACACCATTCATGATCTTTGTGTCACTCTAAATTGAGGTCCCATGTGCCCCCATTTAATTTAAGAGCACATGACAATTTATTCTAATTAAATTGGGGATACAAACTTTGACTAATCTTATTTTAATCCCAATTTAATTCCAATGCCCATTTAATTAAGCCCATGCAAAACACATAATACCCCCTCACCCTACAAAACACCAAACACTGATTCCTCCACAATTTTTCTATTATTTCATGTGTTTGTGCAAATATCCAAACTTAAGGGACTAAATTGCAAATATTGTAACTTGTGGCATAATATCATTGGTCAAGGCCAAATGAACAAGCCACCCCACTCTTTGACCGGTCAAGCCTCCCTCTCCCTCTTATTTGGATGAAGAATTAATTTTTTCATATAAAATCTCCACCACCCATTTGAATTGGGTTCATCCTCACCATCCAACCCCCACACACTTCCCTATTTAATGTCTCCATCACCACACACAACCCCATGCCGGCCCTAATCCCAATACCTAGAGAAACCTACCCCGCTTTCTCTCTCCACCCTCTTCTCCATTCAAAACTGAGCCTTTCCTCTTCTTTCTTTTCTTCTTCTTCTCTTCTTCTTCCCCTCCACTTCTTCTTCTTTGAGAAGAACCCGGCCGGACCGCCCCCCTACGGCAACCAGCTGCTCATCCTACCGCCGTTTATCCTTATTATCACCTTGTTGCTTTCGACGAGCAACCCCGACGGCGCTGCACGAGCTCCGGCGTGCCAGCTCCCTCCGGCCACTCGCTGAATTCCTACGAGCCCGAGCTCCATTCTCCGGCAGGCCGTTCTCCCCACCGACGGCTGAACCACCACCATTCATGTCGACTCTCCTCCACTACTACCACCACCGTACACCATTATTCTCACCACCAAGTCTCTCCACCCCCGACTGCTAACCGCTCCTCCACCGGCTACTGGCGCGCGCCAGCGTTGCCACGAGCCACCCAGCCCAACATTCGGCCAGCTTTTTCCCACAACGTCTGCCATTACCACCACCTCCACGAGCCAACATCCGGCCAGCTTCCTCCCAACAACCACTGCCACGAGCACTTCCTGCTGACTTTCCACCACCTCTTGTCCATTCCACCACCACCTGCTGTGATCTTCGGTCACCTCTTCTCCGACGGGCCACCTTCCACTCTGACTTCACCACCGGCCAGCATCGCCTCCTCGTCGAGGTGAACGACTCTTCCCTCTCTATATTCTTATATATTTGTTTGTGTAATTTTAGTTAGTGCAAATGAATCTTGTGTTTTGTTAATGTAGTGTTTAGGGTTTATTTACATAAGTATTAAAATGAAATTAATGGATATGCTTGGAGTTAGGGTATGATGTTATGGAATATATACTTCGAGGCTTGGGAATTATAGGTACATTGAAGTTTAGGGTTTGAGAATGAAACGGTTTTATTTAAGAGTTACATATATGCATCGAGAATTTTGGAGTTATATATGCAGGTGAGATTTTAGTTTTAATGCATATTATAATACACAAATGATGGTGAAATGCTAAGTTGATTATTTACGATTTAAATATGCATCGATGTTCATGGGTTGAGGTTATATAATATATACACTTGATGGTTGGGAATGTGTTATATATTGAGGTTTGGTTTTAAGTGACATATGAGACATTTGAGGTGTTGACCAAATTAATATATGCATTATTGATTATTATTGTTGAGCAGATTAATACTTTGATCTATCATCGAGGGACAGGTGATTTATTGTGAAATGATGCGTGGTATCAAACCATTAATCGGTGATTGGGGACTGAAAATTAATGATGGATTTAATTGAAGAGTAGTACTTATTGTGAAATGGTAGTGAAGGTTAAAAAGGAAGGCCTAATAATTAATGAGTAATTATTTTGATGAAGACATAATTAGACAAAATGATAATGTCTATAAAGGACAGAGAAAACTGGGGATTGGATCAGGGTTTGATTAATTGAATATCGTGATTGAGGTTGGGTTTGATGATATAGTACAGAGGATTAGTTTGATTTGATGTAACGTACCAATATTCAACCTTGGTCAACCCTCTAGCGTCATGCCCTGTGAGTTGTAGCTGAGTCTGAGCATATGCTTAGACGTGTGTCACATCCCTGTTTGTCGTGTGATAGTTTATTGATTGAGTTTGTATCTCATCTCTAGGTACTACGGGACCTGCGGACTTGGACGTGGTACCGGATCCCCGTCATCAGCAGCCAGACGCAGGCAAGTATACCTTGCCACCCTGTATTTCAGTTACAAATATTTATTATTTCATTTTATATACATTATGTGCGTGTTTGATTACGATCGATACTTCGTGTCCGAATCATAACCGGGTACAGACGTTCGACGTAACATCTTGTAGTGAATGCTCGATATTCATAACACCTCGATGTACGTACCTGAGTATATCGTCACCCCAGGACACATTCATACACTGTTATCGTGCCAGATTTTCTGTATCCTGATAATGACATCATGACTGAAAACTGGGATGACCTTAGGGTCGTGTTTGTTGATAGTTACTTCTGTGCGAAGAGACTACTAGATAGAGGTTCAGGTTCAGCGCACTATCGTTGACCGCTAGGGAAAGGAAAGACAGTTACTAGACGTTTGGGCTCCTCTACACGCGCTTTATATATGTATGTCCTGTTGATATAGTATTCCTGTATCCGGAGTAGTAGTATCACCCATGTGACTCTGTGCTCGGAGTTACGGTATGCCTCGTGTGTCTCTGTGTTCGGAGCTACGGTTTTATTTTGGACAGCCCACGCGTCGATCATTGTCTTTAAACTGTGTCTCACTTGTTTGCTTATGATAGATTACCCCGTCGTTGTAGATGTACTTTCTATTATACTTGGCATGCTGTATTTTTGCACCTTGTTACGTCCCTCTGAGGACCTGGTTCCCTTCCAGGTTTAGGCGAGGAGGATTACCCAGAGGAGTACGGTCCGGGTACGTATCCAGCAGCAGGACCCATTGCTGAGGACGAGGTTATCCCCGAGGACTTTGTCTGATCACTGGTAGTGACTCTATCCTTGGGACGGTATTATTATCAAGCTATCTGATGTCGTTCCAAGTTATCTCATTGCTTACTTTTATTCCAGTATTTTGTACTAGCGGGTTTGTTCCCGTGTGATAACATCTAGTATTTGTACTATGATACATTATCTCGTGACATTTCCTTTCTGCACATTAGTTGTTATGATTACCTCTATGTGCTCTTATATCTGTTGGATGTGGATGAGATTTAGATTGACTATATATGTGCTATGTGTTGGGTTATTCATTGTACTTTACATCTTAGGTGCACTCCGACGGGCCCATTAGATTGGGATGCCCGCCGAAGTGCGTTGCTGGCCATTGCCACGTGACTCGGTTCCTTATCTTTGGAACCGGGGTATGACATAAGGGAAAGAGATCGAAGTATGCTAACCAATTATTGTTGCATTTGCAGGACACATAATGAAAGAGTGAAGGTCGCATAAGGCTTCCCCATCCTCTCGTTTGATTCATTCGGTGAGTGGCTTAGGCCCTTCGATGAATCTTTCAGTTCACATGCCTAAATGAAAAGATCTCTAGTTCACACTTGTTGCCTCACTAAAAAGATAAGCTAAAAAAATAAACTGCATGCGAATATACATAGAGTTTCTGCTTTACTTCAATTGAATGTTGCCCCTTACTTACTTGTTGCATCACTATATCGTGCATTGAACCTTCATGGTTAGTGTTTGTGTCAAGTATAAAAGAATAAATGAGAAGAGTCTAGTAGTCCGCCCTGATGTTCCAGTCCTGCGGGATCTTGGGGGGTGTGGCTATTAGATTATTATATGCTTGCTAATGTTGTGCATCCTAAGAGTTGATTTATAAATGTTGCTTGTCATGCATGGGTCTCGGACAACTTATGCACAAGGTAATAGTCTCTCGATCGGTTTCTGGGGCACTGGGAATTGGTCGGTCCGGAAGGGATTGTGAGAGCACCCTGATGTTCCGGTCCTACGGGATCTTGGGGGTATTGTTGTCCAATAATAGGGAAACCCATGGACCGTCATATAGATAAGGCGCATGCTAGGTTACCTGGTTGCATACCTATCATTTTGACACCAAGGATTGATACATAAGTTTATTAATATATGCAAATTGTGGCT
The DNA here is from genome assembly GCA_036927795.1 of Iris macrosiphon. Lineage (NCBI taxonomy): Eukaryota > Viridiplantae > Streptophyta > Magnoliopsida > Asparagales > Iridaceae > Iris > Iris macrosiphon. Next base: position 167,623,914 of record JAYESA010000008.1, on the reverse strand, counting down.
AACTTGTGTGACTGCTGCAGGGATAACCGCTCGGCCGTAGGTAAGAATTATCATATGCATATGCTATATATATCGTCTATGTTTCCTTACATAAATTGTTAAAAAGAAACTAGACAACCAGAAAGATCACCTAATAATGCTAGCTTCATCTGCTTACTTAGTGTGGATTTCTATGGTGAGTTTGGCCACGGTCGCTCACCAGTACATGTGGTAGTACTTACCCATGTTTGTGGGCAAATATCCAGGTACTGGAAGCAAGAGTTTGGCAAGCATCTTGAATCTGAATCAGCGTGTGCGCACCCTTCCATAGGACTGTGTTTGTGTTGCTTCCTCCGTTGCTTTCCTCTCCAGTGGGCTACTCTTCTTCTGCTAGATGTTTTGGTTATTTTGGTTCTACTACAAGGATGTAATATAATGGACGTTGTGGCTAGTTTTGGGAATATAAAAAGAGTTGTAAGCCTTCTAAGGCATATTTTTGTAACTCAGCCAAGCAAGCATATTGTAATCCAAATCTTCAGTATTTAATAAAAAGAAAGTATTTTATGTGCTTATCAAATGTATTCAACTTTGGTTCTCTGCATTTACTCTGTGCCTATATATGTATATTTTCGTCTAACTTGTGACTTATGCAGATACGTTGCCTGGTGCAAGCGCAACTTAGGCTTGCACGGTATCTCGCCCAAGCAAGGACGATCGATTCCATAGGGACCAAGCGAGGATGATCGGCCCCTACGGGATCGGAGCTCGACAGAAGTGGAACCTCTTACTGTTGGGCAGGCACCAGCTCAGAGGAGAAGTTTTAGTCACCCAACATCTATAGCAAAGATTGATCACCTAGACGCTGCTTATGCGAAGTATCTGAGGGACTGGTTTCTGCCCAGCGTATTGGATTTCCTTGAGAGATTGAGAAATTGGATAAGACTTATGGTGTGACTGTGATACTTTTATTATGCTTATTGTGTGACTGTGATACTTTTATATTTTACTATTTGTGTGACTATGGTACTTTTATTTTGTGTTTATTGTGTGACTGTGATATTTTATATACTTTTGTGATATTTCGTATCCAGGAAATTCAACGGAGGGTTGCTCTGGGTCTGTCTATTTTTATGAACTAGTATAAGTCTGTGTATTTGTTTTATCAACATATGTTATTATCGTGTATGGCCGGATGACGCGGATCATTTGAAGGTTGATCCTCTAGACGGAGTGCTCCTCTGGTACAGGCTACTGGTTCCGGATTCTCGTAGCAGATGGAGGAGGTCGAGTCGACTCCGTCTGTGCATGATCGGAGCGATCCTCCATGCGCGCCTCCGAATGATACGAGGATGGAGATTTGGACCGACGGGCCTCATAAGTAAGTTAATTATTTAATATTTTAGATCGACGGGCCAAATGATTATATCTTTATATTCATGAATTTAATTATTATTGTAAAGATATCATCCGCCGGCGGTACAGAAAGCACTGGGGATATTTCTGAGGCAGAAGTAAGGTGGGCCATAGATCAACTACTCAGATGCTTCTGCTGACGGAACCATGGAGACAGATGAGCATATGGCAGAGGTTGAGCCTACAGCATCCCAGCATCAGCGAGATCCTCTATGCGCACCTCCAAATGAGATGAAGACGGAGATTTGGGCCGAAGGTACAAAGTAAGTCAATTAGTTGATTTAGCATCATATATATCATGTATTTCTTTATTCATCATATATTCACTTTTTTCGATAAAAATAATTATCTCTGTATAGATTTCATCCCTCGTCGGTACAGAGACACCTGGGCCACTTTCTGAGGTACAACTATGGTGGCCCTTGGATCAACTACTTTGATGCTCCGGACGAGAGAAAGGCATTCTGGTTTGTGCACTTCAAGGTAAATTTATATTATATCAATCATCTAATTTATGCATATTATATAACTTACTAAATTACTTCTTATAGCAAACGTATTTCTATCTACCGTACCGGGCCGAGTTGATCGAGCAAATATTTTCTGCCGTTGCCGCCAAGCTGATCCGTAATGCTCTGGATGACCAGAAGGCTCGTGATTACGAAGGAAATCCGATCCAAGGTTGGATCATGCCTGAGCAGTAGACTTCGATAAGGGCTAGATTCGACGATCAGAGGTACAAGGAAAGGTCTGAGAAGGCCAGGGAGGCTAGGAAGAAGGCGGCAAAGTGGTATGGTGGCTCGATTCGAATAACAAAACATTTTTGTCGTTTGGTATATTTTTATTTCAGATATATTATTTTATTACAAGTACGATAAAATAGTAGTAGGATAAAATATTTAATTTTAGTACTAAATAATATATTTTTAACAGGTACATATGGGTGAGGATGCCAACAAGGTTACCGTCTTCCTGGCCACCCAACAAAAGAGCGGGAATCTTATTGATGAGAGGGCCTCGCAGACCTATGTAGATATTACTTTACTTTGTGTTAATTTTAATATAACATAAAAAATATGCAAATAAATATCCATTTAGTTAGTAATAAGTACCTTAGACACATTAGCAATTATCGAGTATCCAAACTTTTCTAGACCGAGTATCTTAGGCTGCATGAGCGGACGACTGCTAGTGCACCTATAGCAGGAGAGGCTGGTACTTCCTCACAGCCCTCTCTAGCTCCATCGACGGATGAGTTGTGGGTGACCGCCGCTGGTGGTCTCCAGAGGGGTACATACTACGGTACGAGGTCATATGGCACCCTTGTTGCGACGAAGTCCTCTAGGGCCTCCATTGCAAGTGTGTATTCTCCACAGCCCTCGCAGGCGTCGACTTGAGTCCAGGAGACCGTTGACCATCAGATTGCGTCTCACCGTGACGAGTTGCTGTAAAGGATAAAGGAGCAGCCCATGTCCCAGCCGTAGACGGACGATGCGACGCTCATCGCACAATTTGATACACTCGAGCGCAACATCATAGAGCTCAGGGATATGACAGCTGCTCTTAGAGCGTCAACAGAGTGCAGCATGAAGGAGCTACATACATCACAGCCGTCCATGGGCGAGAGGCTGACGATGATGCAGGATTCAATGGTTCATAGCAGTACGAGGCTGTTATCTACCATGGATTCATACAACCATCGACTAGTAATGTTGGAGCAGATACGTCCTCCTGTTGCACCTTCATCGACACAGACTCCACCGACGTCACTGTCTTCTCCATCGACATCGGTGTCGATTTTACAGGAGTAATATGATTTGTTCTTATCCCTGATGCGCGACGGTGGTCAGCCTCTTATAGATCCACAGTAGTCCTAGTTAGGATAGTTTACTGATTGTTTGTGTTTTGACCTATGATATTTGGTCATTTATGAATATTCTTTATTTTTGAGGCTTTTAGACTTTATTTCTTGCACTCAGTTGTGGGGATATTTATTATATTCTTTACGATAAAATTTTCTCCTGACTCGGTTTGTAATCCCAATGTTCGTTTTCTTCAAATTTTACTATATTATTTATATTAAATGTATGTTAATTTACCGATGTTGAGTGTTCCACCGAAGGGGCCGACGAACCCATCGAATTCAACAGAGGGTTGCTCCGGGTTAATTTATATAAATTATGAATTCATAAACTAAAATTTTGGAAATAATTTTATATTCTATTTTTATTTTTCACTGATAATTTACCGACGTTTAGCGACGTTTATATACGTCACTAATTATGTCGCTAAATTCGTCATTGAATACGTCGCTAGATAAGTCGCTAAATACGTTGCTGAATATCGCTAAATTGCTGACATGGCAGTATTTGTCAAGTCAATAAAATATCGCTAAATGTGTTGTCAAACGTCGCTAAACAGAAAAAATTTAGCGACATTTAACGACATATAACACGTCGCTAATTTAGTGACATTACATCGCTAAATATCGCTAATATAAAAAATATTAGCGACGCAAATACGTCGCTATAAAATGTCGCTATTGTGTTATTTTGCGACTTTAGCGACTAGCTTAAACGCGACTTCATTGAAGTATCGCTAATTACGTCGCTAAATTTTTTTTGCGACGGTTTTAGTCCATTTAGGGACGTTTCCAGATGTCGCTAATTTGACTTATTCTGGTAGTGGTGCTGCAATTCCTTGAATAAGCCCCCATGGTGTCGATCACACCAATGACCGCATATAAATAGAACACATGCTAATCTGTTGTCTTGTGCAAATGGTAAGTATACTTGTGTTTCGTTGCAGGGAAGGCGTGCGTCGGTTGAGTAAGCAACCGATGTGCTTTATGGGTTCAACGCTATTTTTGTTCCTCTAAAATCATACAACTGATTTAACTGAATTCACTTAGTTTTAAATAACAAGATAATTTTAATGCATGCTCGGCCCTAATAAGCAAGTGTTGATTTAGGCGAGTTGGTTCGTCCCGCTCACTAGTAAAAGCTGAGTACTGACCCACGTTGTGGGCAATCATTTTAGGCACTCAGAGTGTGCAACGCTAGTAGATAGACGAGAAGGCGATAGAAGCTCTTCTATCTTGAATTATAGTTGAAGCCAGTTCATTTTGGAGGCGTGGATTTTCAATCTATACAAGGACGTAATGTACGAGCGACCAGGCTTATCAGATAGAGCGTGCCCTACCTTTTTTCTTTTGTAATGCAAACCAAGTAGCCGAGAGGCGCATCAAATGAAAACTCTATGTAAGTTACTCTGAAATATCAATAAAAAGTATATTTTCTTCCTATATTTTAAGTTCAACTATCTGTGAATGTGTTTTCTAACTTGTGTTTCAAATGGTTTCCTATCACTGCACGTTCTTGCCTTGTGCGAGCCCAACTCCAGGCTCGCATGATATTACACCCAAGTGAGAACGATCGGTTCCACAAAGGATCCAGGCGAGGACGATTGATCCTTGCGGAATTGGGGCATGACATGTTGGTATCTGAGCACGACTTGACTTCCTTGGATTTTCAAAAAAAGATATTCTAGAAGTTTGATGCGCCTCTCGATTGAATTGCATTCGCCGTCCGCTGCATGAGATGAATCGCCCTATACAATGAGCTCATAGATAAAAATTTATCGTTTTTGGAGTGTTGACAAGCTACTCTCTTTTGTAGCAATAACAAAGAAAAATACTGCCACTGCAAGCCGTGCTCAGCCTGTCCAGAGCGATCCGACAAGTTCTGGAGAATCCGGAGGGGCGGGTTCAAAAAATATGACTGAGAGGATCATGCATCTAATGGAGGTACAACAACAGCAAGCTGTCACTCAACAAGCGCTGATTCAGACGCAGTTCATTGCTCAATAGAAGTAGATGGATACCATGATACAATTGATCGCATCTATGGTGCCCAACAACGGCGCAGCCATGATGACGCCTGTCGCATCGTCAGCTGTGGCAGTAGAAGACGAATCTGAGGTAACGCAGCCTCCCGCTAAGAATTCCTGCAGAGCGACTGAGTTCACTAAGATACACCTACCAACGTTCAACGTACGAGCAAAACCGGATGTGATGATGGGATGGATTACAAAACTTGATGGACTCTTCAACCTGGTTGGCATTAAAGGGTCCAAACGAGTGGTTTATACATTGGTACAACTGGAACTGCAGGCGCATGATTGGTGGGAAGCCACAAAGCAATTATTTATGATGTCAATTCCAACTGTAAGATCACATGGGAGATGTTCAAATCTGCCTTCATTGAATAATATATTTTAAGGGCCATGCGGCAACATAAGAAAGATGACTTCAGCAATCTGGTACAAGAAAGTATGTCCGTTGATGACTATGATTCAGTGTTCTCAAGACTCACAAAGTTTGTCGGACACTTCTTGCCTAACCAGCAGGCGGGGTGCTATCATTTTTAGAAAGGTTTGAATGATAACCTGCGTAGGGATGCCGTAAATCAAAAGTGCCAGACCTACCAGGAATGTTATGAAGCTGCCCTTAATAGCGAACGGATATTTTGACGCAATTTATAAAAGACAAATGTATAGACTTCCCGTACCAATTTCAACCAGCGACCTCATAAAACGGGAGGGTCTGGAGTGACGAAGCGTCCGCACACATCCTAGTACAGGGTTTCGCCACAGGGACTGCATTGCCATCAGTGCGACAAGATGGTTTATTGGGTGACTTAGTGCCGAGTCATAGGATACTTCAAATGTGGACACTTGGACCATGAAGTATTTGACTATCGAGATGCAAGGCCGATCGACAGACAACAGACAAACCAGAACCAGGGACCTCCAACACATGACGCCAATGTTGTACCAGTGAACGCACAACGCCAGGGTGCCCAAGATCGAGTCTATTCATTGACTCGGGATAAGGCATCTTCCTCCGACACTATTGTGACATGTACCTTACTTTTTAAAGATTTGCCCGCTATAGGCTTATTCGATTCAGGTGCTATACATGTTTCATATTTGCTGATTTCATCGTTGAGAATAAATTAGCTTCTACTCTATTAAATATGAACCATTGCGTGAGTACCCCTTCGGGAGTCGACATGCCCGCCAATGCGATCTGTAGGGACGACTATATTTGCATCGGAGGTAGGAAGCTTTCCTTAGATATCATTATCCTAGACATTAAGGAATACGACATTATTCTTGTTATGGACTGGTTGGGTGGTTGCCATGCAACAATCGAGTGCGCAGAGAAGCGAGTCATATTTCGTCTACCCGGCGAGGCAGACTTCTAATATTCATGCAGCGCTGCACCGAAGACAACGATGGTGATATCAGCATTTACGGCTACGCGCATGTTGTATTTGGACTTTGAAGGGTACTTAGCCTCTGTTCGAGACACCCGACAGAAAGGTGTAGATGCAGCTCAAGCTGATGTCATAGCATATTTTACCGACGGGTTCCCAGACGAGCTGCCTGGAATGCCTCCTGATCGAGAGATTAAATTCTCCATTGACACCTTTTCAGATACGCGACCGATACCAAAGGCACCCTACCAAATGGCCCCAGCAGAGCTTAAAAAATACCTTTTTCTAATACTTTAGATTATCTCCATTACTAATCTTTTGTGTACTTTGGTGTTTCTAACCGTTCACTAAGTTTTTAATTATATCCTTTATGGAAATGGAAAGTCAATTTGAGGAATTTATCACACAAGTATTCAATTGGTTCGGGCTTGCTTAGTATTAAACTGGGACCAAGAGCTACAGAGTGTGAAAACCCATTTTAGAACTCTTTCTAGTTATAGCTAAAAAAATCCTTCAAAGGGCGCTACTACGATTCTAAATAAGCGGACTGGGTGACCAGTTTCTCTATTCAATCATTTTCCTTCTTTTTGTTGCTGTATATCTCGTTCATATGCATCTTCTCTTTCTTTCCCGAGCCTCTAGTGTCACTACCACATTTTTTAGGAAAGGGTATTTTAGTAATTTCCTATTTAAATAAATATTGTGCATGGTAAATAATTTTTGTTGTATTATTTAATTGTAGTTGGATGTTATTTAATTATTTTGGACTTATTTTAGTGGACCCAACTAGTGTAGTTTGGACCCATGGACCAACATGAATTAAATAGTTAGATTTGGCCTATTTAGAAAGCCCATAGTTAAGGAGATGGATTAAATTAATTAAGTGATTAGACTAGAAGCTTCCTTCCTTAATTATTTCTTCATGAGAGGCCCCAAGGGGTACATTGGACATTTTACAATTGCTTGGGAGAGGGGCAAGGCTGGCCTATTAAAAGAGGGGGGAAATTTCTCTCTCCTCTCATTCTCATTCCAAATCTAGATCTAGAATTTCCCACTCCCAAATTCCCTCCATTCCCATTCCAATTCTCTACCAAATTCATTCCAAATTCTTCCCAATTCACCATTAGAGAAGGAGGAAGCAAGGATCTAGAAGAAGGAAGCAAGGATCTACAAAGAGGAGCAAGGATCTACAATTTGGAAGCAAGTTCTTCTCAATTGGAGGTTTCATTGGGAATCCATCTCCCAATAGGTATAATTCAGAATTTCCCATTTAAATAGCTTCTAAATCTGAGATTTAATCATGTAAAATCAACCTATATGTATGTACTACCCATAGGACTTTGTTTTGTGTTCATAGGAGATCCATGGAGAAAGTTATGGTGCTTTTTGTGTTAATTTTGTTAGAATTCCGAATTTACATTTTGTTGTGTGTATCAATTGATCCTATAGATCAATTGGACATGAGCTTATGTGTTTGGGGCTAGTTTTATGTCCATAATTTGGTACATGTGGTTCATATCCCAACTATTTGGTGATACGTGTCATTTTGGGGGTTTTCCCTCCGACACGGGGATTTGAACATGTCGTAGTTTGACACGGACACATAGATCTACTTTTGACACTTTGATTTATTCATAAATATTATTTGTGATTTGTTTGTATCCTTCAGGGTGCAATTGGTTGTGTGTTGGACTCGTGTCACATGCGTATCCTAAATCTAGTGGGATACGGTGTGATACTCTCCAATTGTGTGGATTTTTGAATAGATCTAATTATGTATGTTTTAAATTCTTCAATTTAATTAGTAAATATATATAGATATTATATATTTATTTTGTGTATTTATTATAGTAATTATTGTAGCATAGATCTATATATTTTTGTGTGTGCTAATATGATGTACAAATATAATATGTAGCTTTCTTGCATGTAATTATATATGTACTTATGTTAATAGTATAAATTATACATAAATGTTTTATAAAATATATTTATGTGTTTAATTGTGTAATTATATTATTTATAATTATTATGTAATTATTTGTATATTAATGTATATATTTTAGGTGTGCTTCTAGCCATGTAAAATATGAACATTAATATGTGCATGTGTTGTAACTATTAGTATTTAATTATAAGTTTATATGTGCATATATATATAAGTATATAATTATTTATTTATATATATGTATTGTGATTATTATTGCATATATATATTTATATATATATATATATATATTTTTATTTTTATTTTTTTTGGTGACATTGGTTTCTATGACAGTGAAACTGTCATTATTTGGTCTGAACAGCAGCCGTTGTACAGTGGTCAGCATTAATGACAGATCTGTCATTAATGCTGCGGCAGTTTTGAGCGGCAACCTTTCAGCGACGTTTTTTTGTGACAGTTTGAAACTGTCAGCAAACTGTGACAGCAGCGATTTTGTATATGGAGTTTCTGCGACGAATTTTTAGTGACAGTCAAGACTGTCACTATTAAACCTGTTTTTATTTTATCTTGTTTTGTTCACTGTTTTCAGTGACGCTTTGGCAGTTTTAAATTATATTTTATATATTATTATTGTATATATATATATGTGTGTATATATATGTGTTTTGTGAGGTATAATATTTGTAATAATATATTATGTTATTTGTATACATATTGGTTTGTATATATATTATTTTAGGGTATATATTATTTGTATTAGTAGTATACTTTGTGTGAGTATGATTTGGGATCTAATTTTTATTCCTAAATTGTTGTATTTTATTTCTATATTATTTCTATAGATTTCTTGTGAGGTTGACCTTGGTTTGACCATGTTTGACTTTAGTTGACTTTAGAGTTGACCATAGTTGACTTTTGACTTAGAATTTATTTATTTACCTAGGAGTTGACTAGTTTGACTTGTTCTCTTTCCGGGACCTTATTTTAATATGGTATTCCATATCTAGGTCTTCGAGGCACCGAGTCAGACATCTGTGAGACTGTTCTTTGGATTTCAGGCGAGTACATTCTCTGATAGTTTCTCATTTATGATATCCTCTATGTTCATTGTATCTAGTGTAGATTTACATGTTTCTCTCGACACTATGGTTACACGAATTGGTATATCCGGATCTCGTCATGAGATGTTATTCCTTGGTATATGGTGCAAGTATTGTTTCATTGGTTATCTTGTACATGTACAGACACCGATTCTCGGGGAGACTAGCTATCTTCTTGGGGAATCTAGTGCCATAGCATACCGTGGTTGGATCTATTATACCAGTTGGGGGTGGGGAGTATTAGTATAGATATGTGATCAAATCCCTATTGAATAAAGTATTGGTAAGCGATTAGTGTTGATCATGCACCGCACGTATGATTAGCCAGGCCGCATTGTATCTTGCCCAAGCCGATCACATGTTAAGCTAGTACTCACACACTTAGTCATTAGTATCATTGTTTCATTGGCATATTGTTCATTATTGTATTTCTTTCCAGTATTTCCTTATTGTCTATATATCTCTTGTATCTATTTTGTGCATCTTGTTTATCCACAGCTATTTACTGTTACATAATTTTTATCATGGATTAGAACTGCTGTTAGAGATGTACTCTGCTCCTTTCCTGACTGGATATATTTTTTCAGATGACACTGAGGAGTACCCTACCTATTATGGACCCCAGGATATTGTGGGTTTAGATTCGGAGACCCTGGCTCAAGAGGGACTTATCCCAACTGAGACAGTTGACCCTGGAGTGTAGCTTGTAGTATGATAGTATTCTTTTGTACTGGATTTGTCTCCAGCTTATTTTTGTTACTCTTCAGACTCATTGATGTATTATTTTAAACTCATGAGTTGATAACTATTCTATTCTTATCTGATTCGTGTTCATTCTATCTTAGTTCTGTGATTGAGTACACTATCTTTTGGTGGTTCATTATATTAGATAGACTTTCTAGACAGCGTTCTATCGCCGATTCTGCGGCGTAGGCTGGGCGTTGTTTCTGACTAGTACCCTTACCCCGGGTGCGGGTCGTGACACGTTTTTGGTGGTGGCCCATGCAGGTCTAGCTTCACAAGTATGTGATGTCGTGGTAGTGCGACAACTTAGTTGTACTACTGCGAGCCTGCAATTGGATATAGGATATAGGCTGAGATACTCAATCACATCTAGGAAAATTCTTTTGATTCAACTATTCTCCTTTGATATTGATACTTGAACCCTTAAACTGTCCTTTCCTTGATGTCTTACATCTTGTGCCATATTGATTCTTTCTTTCGCTTTGTCTCAGGATGCCGCCTAAGACTAGATCACTGCAGGGGAGAGCAGCTTCTGAGAGGTCTGCGACATCCCGAGGGCCTGTACCAGTCACTTCTCTGGTGATTGGAGTGTCAGCTACTTTCGGAGGTCCACCACCTACTTAGAAGACTGTGCCAGCTGTATCTGAGGGGCTTCCACCTCCACCTCCTGTGCCAGCAGAGGCGTCACAGATGTTTATACTGTTTCGTGAGATGCTCGAGGCACAGAGGGCTCAGTCAGAGGCACATCAGAGGCAGACCGACGTTCTACGGCAGGGCATCGAGAGTGCTCATCAGCTTGCTCGTGCTGTAGTTGAGAGAGGAGTTCCGATCCAGCAGCAGGTTGTTCCTCAAGTTGCGCAGCTTCGGCCAGGCAACATTCAGGACTTCAAGAAACTGGAGCCTAGGGTTTTCAAAGGGACGGAGGGCATCGTCTATGCTGATGATTGGCTCGAGGATATTGAGCGTCTTATGAGGGTGTCCCGTCTTTCTGAAGATCTGAAGGTTGAGGCGGTAGGACTTCAACTGTTCGACGTCGCTCGCACTTGGTTCAGGAATGAGCCGGTTCTAGTTGACGCAGGACAATCTTGGAAGGTATTCAAGGACCTTTTCAAGAAGAAGTTTTTTGCTCGGATAGACAGGCTTGACTTGGGGAGACAATTTGAGAGTCTCATTCAGGGGAGCATGTCTGTGGAGGAATACGCTGCGAAGTTCGGTAGGTTGAGCCGATTTACAGAGTACTTGGTGAGGGAACCGGAGGTTCGAGCTATTCGTTTCCGTGAGGGTCTAAACTGGGAGATGAAGATTCTTATTCCGTCTTTTTATGAGACATACTCGGAGATACTTGCGGAGGCACGCAAGGTTGAGCGGGATCTGGGTTTGAAGACCAAAAGAGACCGTAATTCTTTTCTGGGGGCCAACGGCAGTGCAGTATCTGCCAAACGTCCTCATTTCCAGTCCAGACCTTTCCAGCAGCCACAGCAGAACCAGACTCCAACTAGAGCGCCTTTTCACCAGGCACCTCAGCAGCAGAGGCAGTTACAGCAGGCCCCATGCAACTTCTGCAAGAAGCCCGGCCACATCTGGGAAGTTTGTAGGAGGAGGCTAGGAGTTTGTTTGTATTGTGGTACTGAAGGGCATCAATCAAGGGAGTGTCCTCGTCGTGCAGTTCAGGGAGCAGCTCCAGCTCCGAGGACACAGACGAGACCACCTGCAGCACAGCCGAGGGGACCGCTTCCGACACAGCAGCATCGTTTTGTCCAGCATCAACAGCAGGGAGGTGCTCGGCAGGGACGAGCGTTTGCTATGACCGTCGAAGAGGAGGAACCCACCGGAGATGTTATCGCAGGTTCTATTCTTCTTGATTCCATTCCAGCTTTAGCTTTGTTTGATAGTGGTGCTTTCCATAGTTTTGTATCTGTTTCTTTTGCTCTAAAGCATGGTTTGGTAGCTGAGTCTTTGCTTAGGACTTGCAAGATCATGACTGGGGGAGGCATTATCCTGGTTAATGATATTTGCAAGGATCGGAGAGTTACTTTGGGAGGCCGGGAGTTGAGTGCATGTCTACTTGTAATGCCACTTCCGAGCTACGACATTGTACTTGGGATGGATTGGTTGAGTAGGCACCGTGCTAGCATAGACTGTAGAGGAGGTAGAGTTTTGTTTGGTCCGCCAGGAGAGCCAGAGTTCGAGTTTACTAGAGGAGCTGCGGAGCAGGAAGAAGGCATTATTTGTGGAGCTATGGTAGAAGACAAGGAGTTGCCACATCCGTTGATAGCAGAATTCTTGGATGTGTTTCCTGAGAAATTGCTAGGATTGCCACCAGATCGAGATGTTGAATTTTCTATAGACTTGGTGCCAGGTGCAGAACCAATTTCGCAACATGTCTATAGAGTAAACAACAGCGAGCTGGTCGAGTTGAAGAAGCAGGTGGACGAATTACAGGATAAGGGGTTTATCAGATCGAGTTCTTCACCATGGGGAGCCCCGGTATTGTTTGTACCGAAGAAGGATGGATCGGTGCGCATGTGCATTGATTACAGGGCTTTGAATAATCTCACTATCAAGAATAAGTATCCTTTGCCACGGATTGATGATCTGTTTGATCAGTTGAGTGGTGCGAAGGTATTTTCTAAGATAGATTTGAGATCAGGCTACCATCAGGTGAAGGTGAAGCCGGAGGACATACCGAAGACTGCTTTTAGAATTCGGTATGGTCAATTCGAGTTTATGGTGATGCCGTTTGGTTTGACTAATGCACCGACGGTATTTATGGACTTGATGAACAAGGTGTTCCACCAGTACCTTGACAAGTTCGTGGTGGTGTTCATCGACGACATACTCATATACTCGAGGACACCGGAGGAGCATGAAGAGCATTTGAGGATTGTGTTGGATGTGCTGAGGAAGGAGAAGCTGTATGGGAAGTTGTCCAAATGTGAGTTTTTCTTGGACAAAGTAGAATTCTTGGGGCATGTTGTGACTGGTGATGGTATTTCAGTGGATCCAAAGAAGATTTCAGCAGTGGAATCTTAGAAGACTCCGAGTTCAGTAGCAGAGATCAGGAGTTTCTTGGGATTGGCAGGCTATTACAGGAAGTTTATGCAAGATTTTTCGAGGATTGCCGAGCCGATGACCAGACTCACAAGGAAGGATGTGAAGTTTGTTTGGACGGAGGATTGCCAGGTTGCTTTTGAGGAGTTGAAGAAGAGGTTGACGTCTGCTCCTATTTTGACGTTGCCATCAGGGTCCGGAGGTTTCACTATTTATAGTGATGCATCGGGGAAGGGTTTAGGTTGTGTTCTTCAGCAACATGGAAAAATGATTGCCTATGCATCCAGGCAATTGCGTCCTCATGAAAAAAACTATCCTACCCATGATTTGGAGTTGGCAGCTGTCATATTCGCCCTGAAGTTGTGGAAATATTATTTGTATGGAGAGCGTGTGGAGATCTTCACCGACCACAAAAGCTTGAAGTACGTTTTCACGCAGAAGGAGTTGAATATGAGGCAGCGTCGGTGGTTGGAACTGATGAAGGATTTTGATATCTCTTTGCAATATCATCCTGGGAAAGCCAATGTAGTTGCCGATGCTTTGAGCAGGTATCCGGTAGCTATGTTCTTAACGCAGGATCGATATTTGTTGGAGGACTTGGAGAGCTTGGGCATTGAGGTGATTGTTCCTGGGTGTGCTATGCAAATGTGGGGATTGCAGATACACTCAGATTTGATGGACAGGATCAAGGCAGCACAGTATGATGATGTATCTTTGAGGAGTATCAGAGCTCAGGTGAGAGCAGGATTGGAGGATAATTTCACTATTGCAGAGGATGGATCCTTGAGGCATGGAGTTAGATTGTGTGTGCCTAGTGGGGAGTTGCGCGAGAAGGTGTTGCAGGAAGCGCATCGCTCTCAGTATTCCATACATCCAGGTGCTAACAAGATGTATCGGGATATGCGAGAGAGTGTGTGGTGGTATGGCATGAAGAGGGAAGTGGCACAGTTTGTATCCAGATGCTTAGTGTGCCAGCAGGTGAAAGCCGAGAGGCAGAGGCCAGGAGGGTTACTTCAGCCATTACCCATTCCAGAGTGGAAGTGAGAACACATTACTATGGATTTTGTGTCCGGACTTCCACGATCTCCAGGAAGGAAAGACGCGATTTGGGTCATTGTTGATAGATTGACCAAGTCGGCCCACTTTTTGCCTTTCAAAGTGGGTTTGTCTACGAAAAAGCTGGCAGAGATGTATGTGAGGCAGATCATTAGGATACACGGAGTTCCCGTCAGCATAGTCTCAGATCGAGATAGTCGTTTCACTTCTCATTTCTGGAGGAGTTTGCAGGAGAGTTTGGGCACTCAGCTCAAGTTCAGTACTGCATATTATCCCCAGACAGATGGGCAGTCAGAGAGGACTATCCAGACTCTCGAGGATATGTTGCGCACATGTGTACTAGATTTCGGGGGTTCTTGGGAGGACCATCTCCATTTGGTAGAGTTTGCTTACAACAACAGTTACCAGGCCAGTATAGAGATGTCACCTTTTGAAGCTCTATATGGTCGGAGGTGTCGTACTCCTTTGTCTTGGGACGATGTTGGAGAGAGAGTTTTGCTTGGGCCAGAGATGGTTGTGGATGCAGCGAAGAAGGTTCATTTGATCAGAGACAGACTTCGAGTGGCGTAGGACAGACAACGGCATTGGGCCGATAGCCATCGGAGACCTTTGGAGTTTGAGGTATAGTTTAGATTTTGTTTATGCTTGTTCTTGTTTGTTATAGATTAAGTTCTTAAGATGGTATTTTGTTCTAGGTGGGTGGTTTGGTGTTTCTGAGGATTTCTCCTACACGAGGCACGATTCGCTTCGGTGGAGGCGGAAAGCTTAGTCCGCGATTCATCGGACCTTTCACTATTCTAGAGAGGGTCGGTGCAGTTGCTTATAGACTAGACTTGCCACCTGCATTGGAGGAAGTGCACAACGTGTTTCATGTGTCACAGTTGAGACGATACATGGCAGATCCTAGTCATGTATTGGATCACTCGGAGATAAAGGTGGGCCCTACTCTTAGCTATCCAGAACAGCCAGTTGAGATTCTGGATCGGAGAGAGAAGGTGCTGAGGAACCAGACTATTCCTTTGGTGCGCGTCGCATGGAGGCATCACTCTCCGGGGGAGTCTACCTGGGAGAGAGAGGATGACATGCGAGAGCGTTATCCATATTTGTTTGTACCTTGAGGTATGTTATTTCTAGTTATGTTCTGTTCATTGTTATGTTCTGTTCATTAGTTAGTTGTGATTCTTTAGTTCTGTTCTGTGTTTTTCTGGGGGTAGTTTTCGTCTTTGAATTTCGAGGACGAAATTATTTTAAGGAGGGTAGACTTGTCACTACCATATTTTTTAGGAAAGGGTATTTTAGTAATTTCCTATTTAAATAAATATTGTGCATGATAAATAATTTTTGTTGTATTATTTAATTGTTGTTGGATATTATTTAATTATTTTGGACTTATTTTAGTGGACCCAACTAGTGTAGTTTGGACCCATGGACCAACATGAATTAAATAGTTAGATTTGGCCCATTTAGAAAGCCCATAGTTAAGGAGATGGATTAAATTAATTAAGTGATTAGACTAGAAGCTTCCTTCCTTAATTATTTCTTCATGAGAGGCCCCAAGGGATACATTGGATATTTTATAATTGCTTGGGAGAGGGGCAAGGCCGGCCTATTAAAAGAGGGGGAAAATTTCTCTCTCCTCTCATTCTCATTCCAAATCTAGATCTAGAATTTCCCACTCCCAAATTCCCTCCATTCCCATTCCAATTCCCTACCAAATTTATTCCAAATTCTTCCCAATTCACCATTAGAGAAGGAGGAAGCAAGGATCTAGAAGAAGGAAGCAAGGATCTACAAAGAGGAGCAATGATCTACAATTTGGAAGCAAGTTCTTCTCAATTGGAGGTTTCATTGGGAATCCATCTCCCAATAGGTATAATTCAGATTTTTCCATTTAAATAGCTTCTAAATCTGAGATTTAATCATATAAAATCAACCTATATGTATGTACTACCCATAGGACTTTGTTTTGTGTTCATAGGAGACCCATGGAGAAAGTTATGGTGCTTTTTGTGTTAATTTTGTTGGAATTCCGAATTTATATTTTGTTGTGTGTATCAATTGATCCTATAGATCAATTGGACATGAGCTTATGTGTTTGGGGCTAGTGTCGTGTCTATAATTTGGTACATGTGGTTCGTATCCCAACTATTTGGTAATACGTGTCATTTTGGGGGTTTTCCCTCCGACACGGGGCTTTGAACATGTCGTAGTTTGACACGGACACATAGATCTACTTTTGACACTTTGATTTATTCATAAATATTATTTGTGATTTGTTTGTATCCTTCGGGGTGCAATTGGTTGTGTGTTGGACTCGTGTCACATGCGTATCCTAGATCTAGTGGGATACGGTGTGATACTCTCTAATTGTGTGGATTTTTGAATAGATCTAATTATGTATAGTTTAAATTCTTCAATTATAATTAGTAAATATATATAGATATTATATATTTATTTTGTGTATTTATTATAGTAATTATTGTAGCATAGATCTATATATTTTTGTGTGTGCTAATATGATGTACAAATATAATATGTAGCTTTCTTGCATGTAATTATATATGTACTTATGTTAATAGTATAAATTATACATAAATATTTTATAAAATATATTTATGTGTTTAATTGTGTAATTATATTATTTATAATTATTATGTAATTATTTGTATATTAATGTATATATTTTAGGTGTGCTTCTAGCCATGTAAAATATGAACATTAATATATGCATGTGTTGTAACTATTAGTTTTAATTATAAGTTTATATGTGCATATATATATAAGTATATATTTATTTATTTATATATATGTATTGTGATTATTATTGCATATATATATTTATATATATATATATATATATATATATATATATATATATTTATATATTTTTATTTGTTTTGGTGACAGTGGTTTCTATGACAGTGAAACTGTCATTATTTGGTCTGAACAGCAGCCGCTGTACAGTGGTCAGCATTAATGACAGATCTGTCATTAATGCTGCGGCAGTTTTGAGCGGCAACCTTTCAGCGACATTTTTTTGTGACAGTTTGAAACTATCAGCAAACTGTGATAGCAGCGGTTTTGTATATGGAGTTTCTGCGACGAATTTTCAGTGACAGTCAAGACTGTCACTATTAAACCTGTTTTTATTTTATCTTGTTTTGTTCACTGTTTTCAGTGACGCTTTGGCAGTTTTAAATTATATTTTATATATTATTATTGTATATATATATATATATGTGTATATATATGTGTTTTGTGAGGTATACTATTTGTAATAATATATTATGTTATTTGTATACATATTGGTTTGTATATATATTATTTTAGGGTATATATTATTTGTATTAGTAGTATACTTTGTGTGAGTATGATTTGGGATCTAATTTTTATTCCTAAATTGTTGTATTTTATTTCTATATTATTTATATAGATTTCTTGTGAGGTTGACCTTGGTTTGACCATGTTTGACTTTAGTTGACTTTAGAGTTGACCATAGTTGACTTTTGACTTAGAATTTATTTATTTACCTAGGAGTTGAGTAGTTTGACTTGTTCTCTTTCCGGGACCTAGTTTTAATGTGGTATTCCATATCTAGGTCTTCGAGGCACCGAGTCAGACATCTGTGAGACTGTTCTTTGGATTTCAGGCGAGTACATTCTCTGATAGTTTCTCATTTATGATATCCTCTATGTTCATTGTATCTAGTGTAGATTTACATGTTTCTCTCGACACTATGGTTACACGAATTGGTATATCTGGATCTCGTCATGAGATGTTATTCCTTGGTATATGGTGCAAGTGTTGTTTCATTGGTTATCTTGTACATGTACAGACACCGATTCTCGGGGAGACTAGCTATCTTCTTGGGGAATCTAGTGCCATAGCATACCGTGGTTGGATCTATTATACCAGTTGGGGGTGGGGAGTATTAGTATAGATATGTGATCAAATCCCTATTGAATAAAGTATTGGTAAGCGATTAGTGTTGATCATGCACCGCACGTATGATTAGCCAGGCCGCATTGTATCTTGCCCAAGCCGATCACATGTTAAGCTAGTACTCACACACTTAGTCATTAGTATCATTGTTTCATTGGAATATTGTTCATTATTGTATTTCTTTCCAGTATTTCCTTATTGTCTATATATCTCTTGTATCTATTTTGTGCATCTTGTTTATCCACAGCTATTTACTGTTACATAGTTTTTATCATGGATTAGAACTGCTGTTAGAGATGTACTCTGCTCCTTTCCTGACTGGATATATTTTTCCAGATGACACTGAGGAGTACCCTACCTATTATGGACCTCAGGATGTTGTGGGTTTAGATTCGGAGACCCTGGCTCAAGAGGGACTTATCCCAACTGAGACAGTTGACCCTGGAGTGTAGCTTATAGTATGATAGTATTCTTTTGTACTGGATTTGTCTCCAGCTTATTTTTGTTACTCTTCAGACTCATTGATGTATTATTTTAAACTCATGAGTTGATGACTATTCTATTCTTATCTGATTCGTGTTCATTCTATTTTAGTTTTGTGATTGAGTACACTATCTTTTGGTGGTTCATTATATTAGATAGACTTTCTAGACAGCGTTCTACCGCCGATTCTGCGGCGTAGGCTGGGCGTTGTTTCCGACTAGTACCCTTACCCCGGGTGCGGGTCGTGACATCTAGTGAGTTATAGATAGAGTTAGAAAAGATCAAATCTTTGATGACATTCATTCCATTTTGCTTTTCTTCGTTCCTTGACTAAGCGTCGCGGGCTCCACGCCTCAGCTTGAAAGCCATCCTCTTTCTTCTTCTCTTGGCGGTGAGATTCGATGATATGGTTGCCAATACATTATCCTTATTTTGCTCTGGATTGTAATCTCTAATGAAGAAAATAGCTAGTTAAAAGTCAAAATACTGTCGTTCAGCAAATTAATTTGATTATCGAAAAATGAGGGGCAAGCAAAGAAAGGGATTAATCGAGAAAAAAGAATAAATACTTCTTATAAGATTTGTTTGACCGAGGATACATTCGTCCAAAAAATTTCCATGGGGAGCTCTGAAGCTGTTTGTAAAGAGGAAGGACGGATCCATGTGGCTGTGCATAGACTACTGAGAACTGAATAAGGCTAACTTGCGGAATAAGTACCCGTTACCAAGGATAGATGACCTGTTTGATCAACTACAAGGCGCAACGGTATTTTCTAAAATAGATCTCAGTTTGGGCTATCACCAGTTGAAAATCAAATCTGATGACGTCCCCAAGTCAACTTTTCGAACCCGATATGGGCACTATGAATTTCTTATAATGTCGTTCGGCTTGACGAACGCCCCCAACAACTTGTATGGATCTGATGAACCACGTATTTCTACCTTTTGTGGACAAGTTTTTGGTCGTGTTTATTGACGACATACTAATCTATTCCAAGAATTAGACAAAACACAAGGAACATCTGAAGATCGTGCTGCATGTCACGCCACGATCTCCCGCAGGTAATCGGCCGTCCCCGCTAGGCGCGAATTACCGCGCCAGCGCTTCCGCGGGATGATCTTTTTCCATCTGGGCGTGATGCCGCACGAGCGTAAGCCACTTCCAAGCAAGGCCATGATCCGAACAGGCGATAAGAGGTCTAAGGTACAGAGTTGCATAGATTGTTCGAGTACAGCAGAATAAGAACTCACAGACGATTGTTAACAAGTTCACAGAGTCGTCAATAGCGGAAGCATTGAATAACGCAAGTATAAAAAGTAAAACAAGCTCTTTATTGATATTGAACAAGTATTACAGACGGCGCTAGGCCGAGATTACAAGTCGCTCAAGCCTTTCTCTCTGAAACAGTAAAAGCATGCCAAGTGACTATATTTGTGGAATGATACATAGGCGATGTTCCAATATTATGTCTTATATATGTGCTTCAGTTCCGAACACCATGCTCCAAGGCTCCAGCGTGAACTCTACGCCTTAGCACGCACAAAGGAGGGTTCCGTACCGAACGAGGTTCTTTCGCACACTGTAAGCAATCTGGTGGATTATCAGTACATGAATGCACTGGTAGGGAGTCTTCTTGCCAGCTCGACAAATCCAAACACGTTATATAGGTTCCGTGCACCATCTATTAAGTTATCTATCTAGTCTTGCCTTAGGATCAGTTTTATGGCAATTATGAAAAGCCTAACTTGTGTGGCAGTATGCCGTGCGATATATGAGTAACACGGAGAGACTTACCAACTTACCATTAGTCCTTCCCTGTCCAAGGCAAACCAAGTTAAAATCAAGCACAAACATATATTAATAAAATCCAGAGCAATAACATAAGTAAGCAAAGTGTCATGTATGAGGTGCTGTTTTAGAGGCACGAGATATACGAATTATCAGGTATGTTGCAGAAGATGTTGAAGTGTTCTATATGTATAAATGTGTTATACTCAAGATCGTTCAGGTATTTTTGAATTCTGTATATGATGCAATGACTCACACGCAGATTGCAGCTAAGCGAGGATGTCTTATCTATATGGAGGGTCACTGGCATAGCCATAATGGACTAGTCATTAACGAGGATGGTATGCAATGAGAGCACACGATGTGTTGTAAGCCATCCCGTCCAGCACACGAAGTTTTGTCCTGATCAGATCGTTGCTAGTGCCCCAACGACCTTTCTTAGGAACTATGACCTTGTGCACCAGTTGTCCGTGACATGCAAGTCTTGGGTCTCAGATTCACGGGATTCATGACATATTAATTCTTGATTTTTGTTCAGAATAAGTATGCTCCACGAGCTGTAATTCTTAATTTGCTTGAAATGATTCTCGTTCAGTGTTCAACTTGACTTGACGCATTCCCCTGGTTCAGGGACTGCCTTGGCGACCAAATGGTCCTGGATACTTTCAGGTTCATACTTGTACGAAAATAACTATTAGACAGTCTTCCAGTGGTTTGGATGAATGCAAGGAAAGAGAGTGTTTACTTGATTGTGGTATACAAATTTTGTGACAAGCATTGAAACGAGGCAACAAATACAAGTTAACGTATAAGCAGACAAGCATTTTATTTGTCTGAACATAAGCATTTACGTTGGCACGGATCTAAGGGTAAATCGAGGAGCAAAACCATAAAACAAAATATCGAGCGACATGATCTAGGGACGTACAGTGTAAACAAGTGAAGTAGTGCACTACAAAGAGTATTCAATGATCTACTCGAATCATAGCAGGGTCTACTGCCACAAGGCAAATGTAGCATTCGAGGGTCCATTTATAAGCAAAGTTTCATTGTAATGTTCTAACACAAGCAATAAAAGTTGGGATTATTCCCTTAGCTAGGTGCGTTGTATTATTTATTACCATGCATGGAGTTATTCACCTAGCAACTAGCATGTATCATCCATATTTTAAATGTGCTCGTCAAGCAAAGACAAGTTCATCGTAGCCACTCACCTTAGCGATAATTTACCTCGGTCGAGCGATACTCCGAGCGAGCCTTTGAAAGTCTAAGTCTGAACTCCTGAAAGGTTAAGTCTGGAACTACTTTGCCTTAAACGAGTCTTCTCGCTGAGCAAAGCTGGTCAGGTCACTGCCCTTGCGACATTTGATTCGGCTGTTCGCTTGATCAGAACGGTTCGTTACATTATACACCACTCAAAAAAGTCTCATCCTTGAGACTTCCTAAGGGCAAGCCGTTCTATCGTATTATCGAATCTATCTCAAGCATAGCAATTAGAACGACTAGATCTGTTAGAACATAATTTCCTATTCGTTCCTTATACCGTGTCGTGTGTATACTGGGTCGGTCTATTTGAATGACTCTATCATTCAATCCAAATTCTGACTCGGTCTCTATTGCGCCTTAGCGTGGAACATATATCGCTTAACGCGGGTTACATTATAATCCAGCTTGAATGAAGATCTAGGTCTGAGGCAAACTTATACAAGTCGTTATACTTGTCCATGTGAGTCTAACATATTCACCTGCACTAGCATTTGAGATCGGCATATCGTGAGTCGGGATCGGGCTCATATTCAAAGCACCCTTCAAACATATGCATGTCAACCAACTTAGCGATAACGAAGTCTTTGCACTTGAGTTCCATATATCATTAAGTCTTGGATCTTGCACATGTTCAAGGCGTCCATCAAACATATGCATTTAACCAAACTTAGTGATAGTAAAATCGGACAAGCTACTTACGAAAATCTCAAGGGTTCTTGTTTTATGAATCACAAGGATACTTTCGATAGGGTAAATAAAATTCTAATTCATTTTTATTCTAACTCAAACCAATCTTTTGCACTACCATTAAGCACGATCTAGCCGATCAATCGACTAGCGTCCATCCCTTCGGGTTAAACATAGCACACGTTACCGTTCTAAGTCTAAATCTAAGTCTTGATGCCCCAATTCTATGGCTTGTTCAAGCAATATGCTAAAGTCGGTTACACAAGTTCTTTCACTCGGCACAGGGTCATCTGCCTAATTACTAGGTCAGCTCACAAGGTCATAAGTACAAGTTCAAGGACATGATTTATCGTGCAAATTCATCGCATGATGCTCTTCCCAATTCCTAAGGTCAAACAATTATTCGTTTATACGGGATATTCTATCCAAGCTTGTTCCACTCATATTTCTAAATATCAAGTACATATTATCCTACACTCATTAACACATTCGTTCATACATGGTTTGAGTCAGTTCAATCAAATCCATGATATATCCAAGTTGCAGGACAAGCCTAAAAATTTGCATTGTCTATCTCCTTAAGCATGTTTTGATAGAATCTATATATCCATTCCAAGTCTAGACCAAGCCATTATTTAATTCTAACCCTTTGATTATAACTCCAAGTCGTCTAACCTGATTCATATATCCGTTCACGAAATCATCAAGCGTGACTTACTCCAGGTTCTAGGAAACTTATCCTCAAAATACTTCCGATTCACTTGCATTTCTAAATTCGTCTTATTGTGTCGAACCATAAGTCAAGATGACCAATCACTTGTCACGCTCTGGTCTCCTGCAAGTTCGATCATCCTTGTTGTACATGAGATCACCATGCCAAAGTTCTTGCTGGATAATCATCCTAATCCGGGTGTGACGCATGTACGAGCATAGAGTTACGTTCGCACAAAACAAGAACGTCGAACAATATGGTTGTCATCGAAATGATCGAGACACCTTATCATTTCATTTTTCTGCATCCAAGTTATATATAAAATCCATCAAGTCATGTCCATTCATGTAGTGATTATAATTCGTTTAGCAAAATTATCCAATTTTAATGTTATAGTTCGGTAAATCCATAGTCTACTTCAAGCAAACCTCAAACAACTAAGTTTCAAATATTCAAGCCTAAGTCTATCAACTTTTGATACATTCTATTCATCGAGTTCATTTGAAATAATCACCGAACATATTACCGTGAGTTCGATCATCCCTGCCGTAATTGAAATTACCATGCCGGCGCTCCCGTACGATAATCGTTCTCGCTGGGACTGATTTCGAAGGTTATCTTATCGAACTTGATTCAAGATCGTTCTTCCAAACTCCAGGTCAAATCTGTTATCGCTTATCTCTTTCATCGAACCATAATATTTATTTTCAGGCTAACTTCTATTCGGGCAATATTTTATTCAAGCTTTAATCCGTTTGTTTCAATCCGAAATCGCTCGCATGATCCTCAAGTTTCCACTAAGTTTCCTTAACCAAGATATCGATTTTCATTTTTATGAATTCCTATTCGATATAAGCCTTATTATTTATTCAAGACATTCTCAAATCGTTCAATCCAACTATCGTACGAGACCTATGAATCCGTTTAGACATTTCCAAAATGAACCATACATCACTCAGGAATCGAGTCACCCAATTAAATCCTTAATCGGTGTTCATTTCAATCACTTTTATATTTACCAAGTCGTTCCTTAGAATTTCTACGCGATACCTAGTACCGCCTGATAAATCTTAGTCTCATATATAACCTGCTGATTGTCATCCAAGTAAACCAAATCCGATTTGTTTCTTCTGACACGAAATACCATTCAAGCTATTTACCAAAATCTAAGCACGATTCTCTATATTCGTCTAAGCGATAAACTGATAATGTTTCTATCGATCGCCATTCTAAGTCTGACTTATTTTTTCCTGAACGATATCCCAATCTCGCTTGCAAGCTTTGCTCACACCAAAAGGGTCTTGGTGCACGATACTCAACCCAACTTAGCCGAAAGAATGTGTGTATAGGTAACCGTTCGAACGATATTCTATATCACACAGTAACCAATTGAATAATCATGTATAGGTGTTTGGGTCCGCACATAACTTGCAATTCTAGCACGAGTCTATTCTCACAAAGCCTAACACAGGTCGACACAAAGGCCATCGTATCATAATTTTGTACAAGCAATGACATCATTCACATGCAAATTTTGAAATTATTTAGACTCATTTTATGAAACATCCCATCGGGTCAACGAGAGAGTGTGTATGCACATAACCCATGAACAAGATTTTAAAGTTGAGAAAATTGATAAGAAATCCAAAGGCGTAAAGCCATGCTCTGACAATATGTCACGCCCCGATCTCCCGCAGGTAATTGGCCATCCCCGCTAGGCGAGAAATACCGTACCAGCGCTCCCACGGAACGATCTTTTCCTATCTAGGCATAATGCCACACGAGCATAAGCCGCGTGTGTGCAAGGCCATGATCCGAACAAGCGGTAAGAGATCTAAGCCACAGAGTCACACAGATTATCCGAGTATAGCAGAATAAGAACACACAGGCGATTGGTAATAAGTTCACAGAGTCGTCAATAGCAGAAGCATTGAATAACACTAGTATAGAAAATAAAATAAAATAAGCTCTTTATTGATATTGAACAAGTGTTACAGGCGGCGCTAGGCCGATATTACAAGTCGCTCAAGCCACTCTCTCTGAAACAGTAAAATCGAGTGGATACATTTATTGAATGATACATAGGCGATGTTTCAACATTATGTCTTATATATGTGCTTCAGTTTCGGATGTAAATCTTCAATGCTCCAGAGTAAATTCTATGCCTTAACACGCACGAATGAGGGTTACGCACCGAATGAGGTTCTCCCGTACCCTGTAAGAAATCTGGTGGGTTATCAGTACATGAATGCGCTGGTGGGGTGTCTTCTCGCCCGCTCAAAAAATCCAAACACGTTATATAGGTTTCGTGCACCATCTATTAAGTTATCTTTCTAGTCTTACCTTAGGATCAGTTTCATGGCAATTATGAAAAGCCTAACTCGTGTGGCAGTGTGTCATGCAAAATATGAGTAACACGATGAGACATACCAACTTACCATCTGTCCTTCCCTGTACAAGGTAAACCAAGTTAAAATCAAGCACGGGCATATATTAATGAAATCCAGAGCAATAGCATAAGCAAGCAAAGTGTCACGTACGATGTCCTATTTCAGAGGCACGAGATATACGGATTATCAGGTGTGTTGCAGAAGATGTTGAAGTGTCCCATATCTATAAGTATGTTATACTCAAGATCATTCAGGTGTTTTCGATTTCTGGATACGATGCAATAACTCGGACGCGGATTACCGCTAAGCGAGAATATCTTATCCATATGGAGGGTCACTGGCATTGCCATAATGGATTAGTCATTAATGAGGATGGTATGCAATAAGAGCACATGATGCGCTATATGCCATCCCGTCTAGCACACGATCACTACATACGAAGTTCCGTCCGGATCAGATCGGATCGGTGCCAGTGCCTGAGCGACCGTCCGCAGGAACTATGACCTTGTGCACAAGTTGTCCGTGACATGCAAGTCTTGGGTCTCAGATTTATGGGATTCATAACATATTAATTCTTGATTCTTGTTCAGAACGGGTATGCTCCACGAGCTATGATTCTTGATTTGTTTGACATGATTCTCATTCAGTGTTCAACTTGACTTGATGCATTTCCCTGGTTCGAGGACTGCCTTGGCGACCAAATGGTCCCGGATACTTTCAGGTTCATACTTGTACGAAAATGACTATTAGATAGTCTTCCGGTGGTTTGGATGAATGCAAGGCAAGATAGTGTTTACTTGATTGTGGCATGCAAATTTTATGGCAATCATTGAAACGAGGCAACATGTACAAGTTAACATATACGCATGCAAGCATTTCATTTGAGTGAACATAAGCATTTACGTTGGCACGGGTCTAAGGGTAAAGCGAGGAGTGAAACCGTAAAGGGACATACCGAACGACATGATCTAGGGACATGCAGTATAAACAAGTGAACCAGAGCACTACGGAGATTATTTAACGATCTACTCGAGGCATAGCGGGGTCTACTTGCACAAGGCAAAGGTATCATGCGAGGGTCCATTTATAAGCAAACTTTCAATTCTATGTTCTAACACAAGCAATACAAGTTGTGATTATTCCCTTAGCTAGGTGCGTTATATTCTTTATTAGCATGTAGGGAGTGATTCACCTAGCGACTAGCATGTATCGTCCATATTTTAAGTGTGCTGGCTAAGTAAAGACAAGTTTATCGTAGCCACCCACCTTAGCGATAATTTGCCTCTATCGAGCGAGCCTTTGAAAGTCTAAGTCTGAACTCCTGAAGGGCCAAGTCTAAAAATCCTTTACCTCAAACGAGTCTTCTCGCTGAGAAAAGAGGGTCGGGTCATTGCACTTGCGCCATTTGAATCGGCTGTCCGCTTGAGCGAAACAGGTTAGTACATTACAGACGTTACGGGAGCACCAATTATTCGCAAAGCTCGGTAAGTGTGAGTTCTAGTTGAACAGCTTGGCATTCCTTGGATATGTCATCTCGTCAGTGAAGTGCCCCTCTCTGCGTTGGCACTATGTACAAGAGATATCAGTTTGCTGACTCAAAAAGAAAACCTTCTTTAAGAGCTCCTTGTTGAACCAGAAGATGACTGATCTAGGTGAGTGGGAATAACTTTATTCTATGATTCTTTTACGCCTTAATAATAAATCTGAGTTTTTGCAATGCTTGTTTTCTTAATGAGATAATGATCGCATGAGAATGATAGAACGAGAACCTGCCTGACTAAAAGAGATAGAACCATTGCCATGCTAAGTATAAAAAATGTTGCATGCTAGTTACACTGACACATCTGTCGAACTAACCTTGCAATGCTAAAGAAAGAGTAGAACTGCATGCTAACTAGAAGAGATAAATAGACCCGTGCTGTGCTAGCTTCAATTAAAGATCGTTCGTATGTTTGCTTTTTGTCGTGTTTATAATTGCTTGTCTTGGATGCAAAAGCTTGATTGAATGTATGCTTGTTTTGTTATAAGAGTAAATAGCTTGTCTTGTTAGAGAAGAGACTGGTAGCCCGCCCTGATATTTTGGTCCTACGGGATCTAGGGGAATGCGGCTATTAGATAAAAGATAGATGGATTGAAAGCTTCTATTGTCACATTGTGCTATGCTTGTGATATGCTTGTTATCGTGGAGCTTGCGATGGATAAGTCTAAATGACAAGTTTGGAGACTAATAGTGTGCCCTGAAGTTTCGGTCCTACGGGATCTAGGGGACGTGGCTATTAGAATGGTGGATGGAGACTACTAATAAGGGAAGACTAATAGTGTGCCCTGCGGGTACAACTATTAGATAGGAGGCAGTAATTCTGTTGGGAAGAGTTTGTGTTTTTGTTAGAGAAGTTAGTTTGTTCATGGAGATAGCTGCATTCAGGTAGTTAGGGAGCATGCTAGACTGGCCTTCTTGCATACCTAACTATTTGATACAGAGACAGACAGGAAAGGAGAACCATATATATATATATATATATATATATATATATATATATATATATATATGCAAATTATTTCTAACTTGTATGTCTGCTGCAGGAATAACCGACCGACAAGGGGTAAGAAACACAAAGAGTATATATATATATATATATATATATATATATATATATATATATATATATATATATATATATATATATATATATATATATATAGTCTGCTTGTTCATGATCATGTGCATCTTATGATAGTATTTTATGCATTTGCATCGGTCGGACAATGGCTATTAGTTCAGAGCTGAACCTTGGTCACGACTGCTATTTTGAGCGTATTTTAGTGAAGCGCAACCATGAGTCACAGCTGCTAATAGTTTCACATAAAAGAGTCATTAGTTAGCTGGATTACCGCTAATGATCTTGAGTTTCTCGAGGACCGACATCTTATAGTTAGTTCATCTTGTTTGCTTGATTGAAAGATAGTCCACTAATTGTTGTTTTGTCCCTAGAGTCTTTGAGTATAGCTCACGAGACATGCTGTGCACACCCTGATTGGTACATCGTGCTTGAACTGTTTACCTTGTATGCTTGGTTCTATTGAACTGATTTATAATTTCAAAGATATTTCCAAAAAGAAGTAATATGACGCCATTTCTGTACTGCATGTAACAAACCTAGGTAAAACTAGAAAGATCACTAGTAATATAATATTTTATAACATAATTACTTAGTATTGGTTTTAGTGAAGGTTGCTTCTGTTCGTTGATTTTAGACTCACCAGTACTTTCTCCAAAGTGCTGACCCACCAACATTTAAAGTTTGAGTTTGTGTTAGAGAAGTTAGCTTGTTCATGGAGATAGCTGCATTCAGGTAGTTAGGGAGAATGCTAGGCTAACCTTCTTGCATACCTAACTGTTTGATGCAGAGACGGACAGGAAAAGAGAACCATATAAATAAATGCAAATTGTTGCTAACTTGTATGTCTGCTGCAGGGATAACCGATCGGCTAGGGGGTAAGAAACACAAAGAGTATATATATATATATATATATATATATATATATATATATATATAGTCTGCTTGTTCATGATTATGTGCATCTTAGAGTTTATCTGATAGTGTTTCATGCATTTGCATCGGTCGAACAATGGCTATTAGTGTAGAGCTGAGCCTTGGTCATGGCTGCTATTTTGAGTATATTTTATTGAAGAGAAACCATGAGTCACAACTGCAAATAGTATCAGATAAAAGAGTCATTAGTTAGCTAGATTACCGCTACTGATCCTGAGTTTCTCGGGGACCGCCATCTTATAGTTAGTTCATCTTGTTTGCTTGATTGAAAGATAGTCCACAAAATGCTGCATTGTCCCTAAAGTCTTTGAGTATAGCTCACGAGACACGCTGCGCACACCCTGATTGGTACATCATGCTTGAACTATTTTCCTTGTATGCTTGGTTGTATTGAACTAATTTTTGATTTCAAAGATATTTCCAAAAAGAAATGATTTTAGTGAATGTTGCTTCTGTTCGTTGATTTTAGGCTCACCAGTACTTTCTCCAAAGTTATAACCCACCAATAGTTTGCTTGTTCGTAGGTGCTAGATCGTCCGAGGAAGCGATAGCCGTGCCTCATCCCCAGGACCCGAAAATCTGGTTTCGACGCCTTCATCCGTATCGATGTTATGAGCTGCTTTAGTATAGAGAGACATAATGTATAGAACGATGCCATTGTATTCAGAGAACCTCATACCTTGATCTTTGCCCCGTATACTCAGATGGATTATTATTTGTAATATTGTCCCTCCGCTGGGTACTCGATCGATTCGATTATAGCCACAACTTTAACGATGTTTGCCTTATACGGGCGCAACCCAGACTCATACGATATCACGTTCCGAAGGAAACGAACGTCCCAATGGAAACGAACGTCCCGAGGGAGTGCTGCCATGGTGATTCACATCCAGCGGGGATGGCCGATTCCTGCAGTAGATCGGGGCATGACAGATAGAAGACGTCGTCGTAGACCCAAAGATGATAGAAGCGGTGGTGGATTGGAAGCAACCTACGTCAGCCAGTAAAGTTTGTAGCTTTCTGTGCCTAGCAAGATACTACCGTAGGTCAATGAAAGATTTTTCTAAATTGGCCTCACCTTTAACTCGCCTTACTAAAAAATGGATTAATTCAAGTGGAGTGATGACTGCGATGCTAGCTTTCAGGAGCTAAAGCAATGGCTCATTTTAGCTCTAATACTTGCACTTTCGGATGGAGTAGA
The DNA here is from genome assembly GCA_036927795.1 of Iris macrosiphon. Taxonomy (NCBI): domain Eukaryota; kingdom Viridiplantae; phylum Streptophyta; class Magnoliopsida; order Asparagales; family Iridaceae; genus Iris; species Iris macrosiphon. Next base: position 167,593,320 of record JAYESA010000008.1, on the reverse strand, counting down.
TGAGTTTCAGATGTATAATGATGCTTCGAGACTCAGCTTAGGGTGTGTTATTATGCAGAGGGACAAGGTGATATCGTACGCCTCAAGATAATTGAATCCGCACGAGAAAAACTATCCAATACATGACTTGAAACTGGCGACAATTATATTTGCACTGAAGTTATGGCGGTATTATCTTTATGGTGTTGCTTACAAAATCTTCATAGACCATAAGAGCCTCAAGTACCTATTCACCCAACAGGAACTGTACCTCTGGCAGCGACGCTGGCTAGAACTGATAAAGGACCACTACCTGACGATCGCATATAAGTCAGGCAAGGGAAACGTCGTTGCTGATATTCTGAGTCAAAAGTATGAGGGCTCGCTATCCATAAATAGCCGTTTGCTTTAGGTTTTAGAGGCGATGGGCATTGAATTTTGAGTTCGTCATCGAGGAATACAGCTGGCTCCACTCCAACTTGAGCCGAGTTTGCGTGATAGAATCAAGTCCGCTCAGAGGGACGACCAGTTCCTAACGAAGGTGCGTGGGATTATCTCGACGGGAAAGACGTCTAACTTCGTGGAAGGCGAATATGGGACCTTACAGATGAAATAAAGATTATGCGTTCCTAGCGATCTAGTACTCTGAAAGAAAATCATGACATAGGCACACTATGCGAAGTATTCCTTACATCCGGGGAGCACCAAGATGTATGAGGACTTGCACATGACCTTCTGGTGGCCCAGTATGAAGAAGGATGTGGTGACCTTTGTGTTACACTGCATGGCCTATCAACAGGCGTAAGCTGAACATCAAAGGCCCGGCGGGGAGCTGCAGAACCTCGATATTCCCGAGTGGAAATGGGACATTGCTATGGATTTTATCATGGGCTTTCCAAGGATGCCCCCGGGGAATGATGCAATTTGGGTCATAGTTGATCGTTTGACTAAATCTTCCAACTTCTTCCCTATCAAAGTTACATGGAGCATCTATCGGTTAGCACAGATTTACATTGATGAGATTGTCCGACTACACGGAGTACCTGCCTCAATCGTCTCGGACCACGACAGACGTTTCTTATTTTATTTTTGGACTAGCCTACAGTATTCTTTAGACACCAAGCTAAATTTTAGTACCGTATTTAATCCCCATACTGACGGCCAGACGGAGAGAACAAATCAGATACTTGAGGATATATTGCGCCTATGGGTGATCGATCTAAAGGCAAGTTGGGACACACACCTTCCATTAGCAGAGTTCGTGTACAACGACAGTTACCAATCGAGCATCCAGATGGTACCTTATGAAGCACTCTATGGACAAAAGTGTCGATCTCCAATCTATTGGGACAAAGTCGGCGAGGGACAGGTACTCAGACCAGAGCTGGTGGAGCAGGCCGATGAGAAAGTTTGCTTCATTCGAGAAAGACTTTGCACTGAACAGAGCCGATAGAAGAGCTATGCCGATGCTTATCGTAGACCCTTGGAGTTTATGGTCAGGGATCACGTCTTCTTGAAAGTGACACCAATGCGGGGAGTGATGCACTTCGGTATTAAGGGCAAATTGAGTCCTAGATTTGTTGGCCCCTTTGAAATACATGAGTGAGCGGTAACTGTGTCTATTGAATTACACTACCCCCGCCCTGGCTAAAGTGCATGATGTCTTCCATGTCTCTCAACTTTGGTAGTATGTACATAATCCGAGTAATGAGGTTAGCTTCGAACAATTAGAACTGCGCACGGACTTATCGTACTCAGAGGAGTCAGTGTAGATCTTGGATCACAAGGAGAAGGTACTGCAAAACTGTATAATGTCCTTGGTTCACGTGTTGTGGCGGAACCATTCAGTAGAGGAATCAACATGGGAGATGGAGTTGGAGATGGAGTTGGAGATGAAGGAGAAGTAGCCTTCATTATTCGTTCAGTCGGAGATAAGACCTTGTTCTTAAGTTTCAGGATAAAACTTTTTCTTAGTGATATATTATATAGTGCCTCAAATCTCGATCCGACCGGGATGCGCACTATATAATTGGGCTTATGGCTACTCTGTCTGAGTCAAAGTTTGGTGTTTAGAATCTTTATCATCCTCTTGCCATAAAAAAAATTCATGATCCTTTCCAACTCATGGATAGGCTTCTATTGAAACGTGTCCAATAGTTTTCGTGCTTGGTTGCTTGGTTTTCTTGATGTCGCTTTAGAATTTTGTTTTGGTATTGCTTTTGGTTTGCTTGTTTTTTGCTATTGGCTTTCTCGTTTGGAGCTTTGATTCTTGGAGAGTTCAGGAGGAAGGACAGGCAAAGGATTCTAACTCGATGCTCGTACTATTGCAGGTCCGTGTAACTGACTTTTGATCGTCGCTAGACGAGACTCCTTCTTTCAGCACTTTCCTTATTCGGTGGGTGGTTCGGACCCTTCTTTCCCACTTCTTCACGTCCACATCTCTAATATTTCAAATATTCAATCGATAATGCCTGACTGAACGCCTAGGAAATCCTTAGCCACAATACATGCCAGCCAATAAGAAAGGAACATAGAAATTGTAGACTAACTTATATATTCATGAACACGATGTAAACATGAGCTCCAAAATACAACCGGCAGTTGTGTTTCAAAACTAAGGAACTGTCTGATAGAATGAGACATTTGAAATATTGGTTGCGGCCTGGTGCTTCGGAGATTTTGGAGCCATGGGACACCAAAATCGGAACACGACTTGAGAAAATATGAACTGTTGCATAAGTATATATATTGCTGCTTTACTTCTTATGCTTCATCTCATGCATTATATGTTAATTAAACAGTTCACGCATTTGCATGGTCTGGAACAACTTGTCCACAAGGTTTGGCATTTCCTCGAGACGGTATTCTGGGACACGGGAACCGTATCGACCCGGGAGAAAATATTTGATCGTGCTAGTCGTTATGCATTGTGGGACCTTCTGCAGGGCTTGTTACCCTGGCTAACAGGACGTAGCGCAATGCCTTGGATAAGTCCCCATGGTGTCGATCACACCAATGACCGCATATAAATATAACACATGCTAATCTATTGTCTTGTGCAGATGGTAAGTATACTTGTATTTCATTGTCGGGAAGGCGTGCGTCGGTTGAGTAAGCAACCGATGTGCTTTATGGGTTCAACATTATTTTAGTTCCTCTAAAATCATGCAACTGATATGAACTGAATTCACTTAGTTCTAAATAGTAAGATCATTTTAATACATGTTCGCCCCTAATAAGCAAGTGTTGATTTAGGCGAGTGGATTCATCCCGCTCACCAGTACAAGCTGAGTACTGACCCACATTTTGGGCAATCATTTTAGGCACTTAGAGTGTGCAACACTAGTGGATAGACGAGAAGGCATTAGAAGCTATTCTATTTTGAAGTATAGTTGAAGCCAGGCGTGGATTTTTAATCTATACAAGGGCGTAATGTACGGGCGACAAGGCTTATCTGATGGAGCGTGCCCTACCATTTGAGCCTTTCTTTTGTAATGCAAACCAAGTAGCCGAGAGGCGCATCAAATGTAAACCCTATGTAAATTACTCTGAATTATCAATAAAAAGCATATTTTCTTCCTATACTTTGAGTTCAACTATCTGTGAATGTATTTTCTAATTTGTGTTTCAAATGGTTTCTTATCACTACACGTTCTTGCCTTGTGCGAGCGTAACTCCAGGCTCGTACGGCATCACGCCCAAGCGAGGACGATCGGTTTCGCAAAGGATCCAGGCGAGGACGATTGACCCTTGCGGGATCGGGACGTGACACGTGTAAACCTCCTAAAATTTTTAAATTTTATTTTTAGTATTTTTATTAAATTTTTTTAGAGTATTTTCATAGTTAATTAGAAAAATAAATTTTATTAATTGATTTACTTATATGGATACTCATTTAGAATTATTCCACAAAATAATTTTTATTATTTTTGGAGTCTTGTTAAAGGGGGATCGATTTTCTAGAATTTATTTTGTGTGCAAATATTTTTTTTGGATTTTATAACCTCATATATATATGTAAATATATATAATAATAATAATAATAATAATAATAATAATGATAATAATAATATTAATAGTAATAGTAATAGTAATAGTAATAGTAATACTAAGGAAAAGAAAAACAAAAGAAAGAAATATAAAACCTAAACCAAAAGCTAAACTCCTAAACCTATTCCCTAACCCAACACCTAAAACCAAATTCCTAAATCTACTCCCCCCAGCAAACCCGCGACCCAAACTTCCCCCTTCAGCCCGCGATCTCCCCCTCCCTTATATATATATATATATATATATATATATAAAACCTAAACTCAAACCATAACCCTAATCTCTCCTCTCCTCCTTCCCCGTGGCCACCCCCCATACCAACGCCGCCACCTGGACGCCTGCATCGTCACGCCGTTGTCGGAGAGCCGCCAGCGCCGGTCGGGCCAGCAACCGTGCGAGCATCCGCAGCAGCAACATGCAACAGCGACCCCTACTTAAAGGTCCAATATCTCCCTCATCTCTCATTCTATTTGTGAGAGATTTATCCATACACGTTCAGAACGTAACTCTCTAGAATTTTCTCCAAGCGGGACAAGTTTTTGTGTCCCGGATTGGTCGAAAAATCGACCGAAAGTCGGCAGAAAAACTGTCCCAGAACAGTCCAGAAATTTGACCCAAACTCCCATGTTCATGCCCAATTTGCCATCAACCCATTTAATATTTTCAAAATCTAATTAAAAGTTTTTTTCTCAATATAACCAAGAATTTTACTATTCTTTTAGTTTTTAATAGTTTATTTTATTTGTTAAATTATTCGGCCTCCAAAACGACCAAAAACTTGGTATTTTAAAACTAAAATTTTGTGATACAGAGTACGGCCCCGCCAAACAGGACCGCCTCATCACGTACCAATTATACCGAAAGGCGCGTATGGTATATCCTGACGTATGGGCTTTCACGAAAGTTGATTCGGACGTGTATGCGCGTCGAAATCAACCCATATCCGCAAAAGTTTCCGTATCAAGACTTTTGCAAACAACCACCCTACTTTGTGTACGCTCGTCGGAATGAGACGAAACTTGCGCCATTGGATTCATAGTATAACGCTGGTCTTGTGACCCAAGTTTTATGCGATTTTGAAACAGTTGACTGAGCCACCTATTTGTGGGTCCCATGGTTTGACTTGAAGGGCGAATTTGTGATCGGCTCACCGGAATCTAAAATTGGACATACCATTGAGTTCGTATCGACATTTAGAATTTTTTTGACCTATAATTTGTCCCATTTAGAGACCTTTACCTCTGGTACGTATTTCAGTGCAAAGTGGCCCACGTGTTAACCCGCTTAGATCCAAAATTACTGTTTTACTCCTGTGTCCAAATTGGAAGAAGTATTTTCTAGCTATCTCGCTGATTCCGGATACTTTGCTGATGTTTATTTCATCATCCGGAGATGTTTATTAGGATGTCATAGTTTCTGATCCCTTGTGCTTGACGTTTGGACGCTTGCACTACACGACTTTCTTGTCAGGCAAGTATACCTTGCCAAATTACTTACAGTAGTTTGCATGCTTATTATATTTTCATATATTCATTATATATGATTTTTAGTTATAATTATATATTATATATGTTGATACACACTTGACACATAGTATAATGGGAGGGAAGGATAGTCAGTAGGCGTATGGACTACCCACTTTGGTAAACCGTAGTAACTAGATGCACTAAGGTGGTTGTGTCACGATGGTCGCTACCCTTGAGTATGTCGTCTTCTGGTGTCGCGATTGTCGCTACCCTTGAGGTATATCGATTGATGGTACATGTACGTGTGTGTGAGTATTCATGAGTTATGAGATAGCGTGTGTATTAGAGTAGCCTACACCTGCCCATACGTTAAAAAGTTGTCCTCAATATGTATTTTTATATATATTGTCTAGTACAGCATACTTGTATATTTTTTGTCTATTATGCATATTTTACTGTATTTAATTGACATGCTGTTTTATGTATCTTGTTACGTCCCTCTGAGGACCTGGTCCCTTTCCAGATGTAGACGATCATGACTATTCGCAGGAGCACGGATCAGGACTTGCTTCTTCGTTATCTTTCTAGGAGATCTTTCCTTCGAGCCTCACTGATCATTAGATGATGTACTTATTATATTTACCTTTATATTCTAGTTTGGTAGTGGATTTGTCTCTATCCAACTATTAGTTTCTCTCGACTAGTTTATATTTGGTTCATTGACATATTTGATCATTTATTTTTTTATAATTTTTGTGGATGAGATTTAGTTATGCCCTGTGACTTATGACAACTATATACCACTTGTGATTTATTTTTTATAATACAGTATACGTATGTGTTATGGTTTCCATATATTGGAGTCTCCATATACATACGACTGGCATGCTTACGTATTTCTAGTCCTACATATTTTGGGACTGGGGCGTGACATATTTTTGTGGTGGCCCATGCAGGTCGAGAGTATATTGTCTCGGTTACATTACTGTACCGAGCAAGCCTGCGCATAAGAATAGAGTATAGGATCTCATCCACTTATTTAATCACCTCCCTTGATTTTGTTTCGCATTCTTATTTGATTGCTTGCATTGCATCTTGTTTAATCCTTTCACAACATCTATCTTATCTTTTCTTTCGTGCTTGATAGGGGTTAGAAAGATGAATTGTACTAGGTATATACACTCTATTATTCAATAACACTATTAGTTAAATTATTGTAAGTTGGATAGTATGCCTCACAACCTAGCATCCCATAGTCTTTACTACCCATTAATGAACTATAATTTAATGACACTGAATATATGCTAGTGTAAGAAGATAGTGTTTATCCAAACTGTAGAACTAAGAGGCCCATACCCCCATTTGGTCGACTAGAGACTTAGACAAGAAGTTAGTATGGCAACGTAGAGGCACAACACCGGACGAGTCTCATCTTCTTGGTGAACTTGAATTATTTTGTACCTTTCACTCATCATAATCTCACATAGTTATATATTGGACTATCTCGACTTATGCTGCTATTATAGCCTAGTTTTGCAAGATTATTCTTTTATCGAGCTTGTTCATGACATATGTGTTATTGGGGGCCCACTCTAATATATTTCTCTATTTAGAATCAGTGTATTACGGTCTGATCAACCTTAGTGCGCTTGGTTCGCTCTTCGCATGACTACTTTACGTGGATTGAGATATAGTTGACTAAGCATGTTAGAAGAATATACTTGCCCTCTAGACAGGTCAGAGCATATCATATCAGGTACATAACTGTTCTGATATGAGCATACGAATAAAAATTTACCAAAATAGGATCTCATCCGCAACTACCTTGACAACTCTCTTTTTGAATTCTTTAAATCTCCTTGAACCCCGTACTTGTATTCTATCTTCTTGAATTCTTTATTATCATTTTTCGTCTTTCCCTATTTCGAAAAGATGAAATCTCGTGCTTGGTATAAGTTTGATATACGGATAGTACTAGATATACCCCATCGGCCAATCACATTACTTGGTAACTATCTTTTATAATTAAGGGCATAAAACATGTGAGATATTTTATGGATTGAATAACACGATTAAATAATTTGAGAAATTTTTTCTTAAATGTATAGCCTATATGATAGATCGGTAAATTTTTAGTTGGGTAGAAGTTGCATTGTCAACTTAAGGAATTTTTTTTAGATCGTGATCAAGTAAGATTAGATTGAAAGATTTAAGTCATTTTAATTTTGAGAATTTTTAGAAGAATAATTTTGATTATGATGATTTAACTTTAAAGATAAGAATGCCTTATAGAATGAATTCTAAAATTTTGATATTATAGACCAAATATTTATAATTTAAGCACATGATTTAAATTTTGAATATTGGAGATTAAATTAACGATTTAAATCTTAAAAAAAAATATAACTCTTAACATGAACATTGATGGATTGACACTTTGCAAACTTGAGAGTTTAGGATGTTTGTTCTCAAATTATAAATATTGAGAGTTTGGAATCCATTGACAAAGCTTAGCATATTCTTCAGAGATATTTGTTCTACTAAGTTTCTTGTCGATCGTCTAGAGCAAAAGAAGGACATTACGGTGACACTTTGCAAACTTGAGAGAGTATTTCCTCCTGGATTCTTTGACTGCATGGAGCATTTGTCGATTCATCTTTCCTACGAGGCATGCATTGGTGGACCTTTCGGTTATCGGTGGATGTACCCGTTTGACCGGCATTTGAATCACCTCAAGAGGAAGGTAAAAAATAAGACACGGGTGGAGGGTTCTATTTGTGAAGCCTATGTTCTCAAGGAGATTACAAACTTTTGTTCGATATATTTCAAGCCTCATGTTGCTACTAATAGAACGAGAGCTCCCAAAAATGACGACGAGTATCAGGAATCTAATGAGGCAATACTAAAATATTTAATACTTTCGGAAAGCCCTCGGATAAAATAAAGAAGAGATATCTGAATGACGACGAGCTTAGGGTCGTTCAGTTGTATGTATTACTCAACTGCGACGAGGATGAGGTAAAAAAACTAGAGGGGTAAGTAATTGATACGTTGATGTTTACGTCATCTCAATACAACTATTACACTAATCCTCCTTTGCTTCGTTGTGTTTCAGCACATATAATGATTTGGTAAGGTCGAATAGACCATACATAACAGATGAAGAAGTAGAACATGAAATGAGACTTTATTTTCCGTCATGGTTGACAGCATATGTAAGGATCTCGATAATTACTTTTTGTGTATGTATACTTGCAAAATAATTAACGTTAAACTTAATATCGCTTATTTGATATTTAGGTCGATCATCCAGAGGCAAGACTTGAGAATGAATCTATTAGAACTCTAGCGAAGGAAAATATTTATGCCGTTAAGATCTGGCCAACTTACTGTATGAATGGATTTAGGTTCAAGTCAACAAATGTCCCAATAAGAGAAAGCTTCCTGGATCTCGATTCTACGAAAAATAGTTGTTTGTGTATCAAATCTTCGAACCACAAAGACGTCGATCCAGGCATTGATTTCTTTGGCGTCTTACGAGAGATTGTGGAGTTGACATATAATTATACCACAGAGCCTGCTAAGATCGTGTTATTCAAGTGTGAGTGGTTCGATCATGTTACTACCATATTTTTAAGGAAGGATATTTTGGTCATTTTTATAATTTAATAATTATTGTGCATGTTGTATATTTATTTCTTGTATTATTTACTTATTTTTAGATTTTATTTTGGACTTGTGTTAGCGGTCCTAACTAGTTAGAATAGACTCATGGACCAACAATATTGCTAGTTAGACTTGAGCCCAACAATCAAGCCCAATTCATTAAGTTAATGAATTAATTAGTTAAACCAATTGGATTAGAACCTTCTATGCATAATTATTTTCTTCATGACAAGCCCCAAGGAGTATTTTAGACTTTACACATTTCTTAGAGAGGGGGTAAGGGGCCGACCGCGGGGGGGGAGAGAAACTCTCTCTTTTCATTCATTTCATTTCATTTTTGATCTAGAATTTCCCTCTTCCAAATTCTTTCGTCCCTATACCAATCCCTACCCAAATTTGTCACGCCCCAGTCCCAAAATACGTAGGACTAGGAATACGCAACATGCCCGTCATATGTATACGATAACTCTAATGTGTTGGAAGATCGTAACACATACGTACATTGTACATGAATATCAAATCCACAAGTGGTAATATACTGTCAACACAAGTCACACGCAATCTATATCTCATCCACAGCATAAATAAAGAAATAGAAAATAAATAACTGAATCTCAAATATGTAGTATCAAAGAATGATAGTCAGGTAGAAAAAAAATCCACTGTCAATCGACTATACTAAAAACTAAATGAGAGAAGAGATCAAACTCTAATATAAGATAAATGTCAATAAAGGAAATAACAACTAGAATATCCATCAGCTGCAATGAATCAAAGGTACTCTGAAGGTAAGACCTCCTCAGTCTGGTATGAAGCGTCAGGTCCAGGTCCGTACTCTTGTGGATAATCCTGCGCATCTATACCTGGAAAGAGACCAGGCCCTCAGAGGGACGTAACAAGATACATAGAAGCATGCCAATAAAGTACTGAAAATAAACATCCAATGGGTCGCCTAACCATCTATGTGAATGCACTTTGAGAACAACTTTCCAATACGTGGGCTATCTGGCCAAAATAGGATTGGCATGATTCTCTCGGAGATTCAGGGGCCTAAAAAGCATATCTTTTGAACGTCAGAGGCTGCTGATAATAATAATAAATATAGTGGTCATCATGACCGCGCATCTCCGGCGGAGCGTACGGATTACAAAAGAAAAGTGCAAAGGATCTCAAACGCCTTACTTATTGTCCTCCCTACCCCATGCTCTAAGCATGTCATATCCATGACACGATGATACCACTAATAACTGCCAAGGCTTCTAATAATGCAAATTCCATCAGCAGTTATCCCTATCCGTCGTACGTCCCATACGTACCAGTGGCCAGTCGAGTACACAAGTCCGTATCCTACATGAGACTCACACTCGTATAATAACTGTGTCACGGCCAAAGAAACATAAGAATGCCTCATGATAATGGGGAGGTCTCATAAAACTAGGTCAACATGCATATATATAATAAAAATAGAATACGACGCCACCGTTGTAACACCCCGTTCCGCTCAAGCGGACTGCCGTCTCAAACGGCAATAGTGCAGCTGTCCCGACCCGCTTTGCTTCAAACAAGAAGCAAAGGATATCCAGACTTGTCCCTACAGGAATCCGGCTTGGACTTTCAGAAGCTCGCTCAGACGTATCGCTCTACCGAGGCGAATCATCGCTAAGGTGGGTGGCTACGGTAAACTTATCTTTGCTTAGCCAGCACACATAAAATCTGGAATGATATATGCTAGTCGCTAGGTAATTCACCCCCTGCATGCTAATAAATCCAATGCACCTAGCTAAGGGAATAATCCCAACTTGTATTGGTTGCTAGAACATGGAAATGAAATACTGCTTATACTCAGACCCTCGCATGCTATGTCCCTTAACGGTTTCATCTCTCGGCTTACCTTCGGGTCCGAGCAAACGTGTTTACTTATGTTTCTTAGAACACATGCTTGTCTGCTTGAATGTTGCCTTGTTTTCATCCAACTCCGGAAGACTACTAAGTAATCGTTCCGTGCATGATTGACCCTGCAAGTATCCGAGACCGTTAGGTCACCAGGCAGCCCCGAACCAGGGGAATGCATCAAGGCAAGATATTCACTGTACAGAATCAAGATTCAAGTATCCCGTGTACTCGTGTACTTGTGTTCCCGTGCACTCGTGTTCTCGTGTTCTAGTGCACGCGTGTTCTCGTGTATCTCGTGTTAATTGAAAGACCCTAAAGAAAGTGCATGTCGCGGACAACTCGGAAACAAGGTATAGTTCTACGGACGGTCACCGGGGCACTGGGGCCGATCCGATCCGGATGGAACTTCACGTGTGATCCCTCGTGTTCGGGCTAGTGGTTTGTAGCACATCGTGTACTTTGTTGCATTCCACTTTCCCGGGACCACATCACGTGTGTAGTCCATCGTGTGCGGGCAAGATGGTTTGTAGCGCATTGTGTACTTTTGTTGCATTCCATCTTGGCCATGGACTACTTCATGTGCAATCCATCGTGTACGGGAGAGATGGTTCGTAGCGCATCGTGTGCTCTCGTTGCGTTCCACTCTCGTCTGGAATTAGTCCTTTATGGCTTTGCCAGCGACTCATGTTCATATAGATAAGTCATCCTCGCTTAGCGGCTATCCGCGTGCGAGTCATTGCATCGCATCAAGAACAACTGAGCACACCGAATATTGTCCCATTCAACGACCCTCGTGTTTGCATATGCTATGCCCCTGAATGTTTAATACTTGTCCGTGCTTGAATTAACAATGTTTGCCTCAATATTTGCCTTGGACAGGGAAGGAGATGGTAAGTTGGTAAGTCTCGCCGTGTTTTCTCTCATGTTGCACGGCGCACTGCCCGACACGTTAGGCTATTCAATATCTGCATGAAACTGATCCTAAGGCAACTAGAAAGACAACTTAATAGTTGTGCACGGAACTTATATTACGTGTTTGGATTTGTCGAGCGGGCGAGTAGCTTCCCCACCAGTGCATTCAATGTACTGATAATCCACCAGTTTGTATGCAGGGTGCGGGAGAACCTCGTTCGGTGCGGATGCCTCCAACGTACGTGCTAAGGCCAGGAGTTCCCTCTGAAGTCTTGCAACGGTACGTCCGGAACAGAAGCACATATACAAGACATAATGTTGGAGCGTCGCCTGACCATCGCCTGTACAATCATTCCACAGTTGTAGCCACTTGGCACGCTTTTACCGTTTCAGAGAGAGAGGCTTGAGCGACTTGTAATCTCGGCTATACGTCGCCTGTAACACATGTTTATATCAATAAAAGAGTTGCTTTACTTCAAACTTGTGTTTCAATGCTTCCACTATATTTGTCGACTCAGTGAACCTGTTACCAAATTGCTATGCGTTCATGACTCCGCTGCTCTCGAATAATCTGTGCGACTCTGTGACTTAGAACTCTTGCCGCCAGCCAATGAACCATGGCCTTGCACGGGCGTGGATCATGCTCGTGCGGCATCACGCCCGGATGGGTCAAAGCGATCGTTCCACGAGAGCGCTGGCGAGGGTGATTCCCGCCTAGCGGGAATGGCCGAAATAGCCTGCGGGAGATCGGGGCATGACATGTTGGTATCAGAGCCAGGCTTCTACGCCTTTGGACTTCGATTCGATATCTCTGTTTTGAAAGCTCGTTCGTGGGTTATGTGCACGCTCTCTCTCAATGCCTCGATGGGATGTTCCAATAATAAGTCTAAATACTTTCAAAATACGTTTTGAATGATATGATTGCTTGTCTGGTTGTATGCTGCGAGTGGCCTTTGTGCCAACCTGTGCGAACCCATGAGAGTATCGCTAGTAGCTTGTCCGATTTTCACTAACTCTAAGTTTGGTTGAATGCATCTATTCAAGGGACGCCTTGAACTAGTGCACCATCCAAGACTTAAGAAAAGGTGAAACTCGAGTGCTAAGACTTCGCTATCACTAAGCTGGTTGACGTGTTCACGCTAGAAGTGCACTTCGAAAGTGCGCACGATCCAGTCTAAGCGATATGCTGATTTCGAAGCTTGTGCAAGTGAATATCCAAATGAACAAGTGCAACGACTTGTCTAGGATTGCCTCAACCCTAGATTACTGCTTTTCCTTAGTAAGTCTCGAGGACGAGACTTTTTCTAAGTTGGGTTGGATGTAACACCCCGTTCCGCTCAAGCGGACTGCCGTCTCAAACGGCAATAGTGTAGCTGTCCCAACCCGCTTTGCTTCAAACAAGAAGCAAAGGATATCCAGACTTGTCCCTACAGGAATCCGGCTTGGACTTTCAGAGGCTCGCTCAGACGTATCGCTCTAACGAGGCGAATCATCGCTAAGGTGGGTGGCTACGGTGAACTTGTCTTTGCTTAGCCAGCACACATAAAATCTGGAATGATACATGCTAGTCGCTAGGTGATTCACCCCCTGCATGCTAATAAATCCAACGCACCTAGCTAAGGGAATAATCCCGACTTGTACTGGTTGCTAGAACATGGAAATGAAATACTGCTTATACTCAGACCCTCGCATGCTAAGTCCCTTAACGGTTTCATCTCTCGGCTTACCTTCGGGTCCGAGCAAACGTGTTTACTTATGTTCCTTAGAATTCATGCTTGTCTGCTTGAATGTTGCCTTGTTTTCATCCAACTCCCGGAGACTACTAAGTAGTCGTTCCGTGCATGATTGACCCTGCAAGTATCCGGGACCGTTAGGTCACCAGGCAGCCCCGAACCAGGGGAATGCATCAAGGCAAGATATTCACTATACATAATCAAGATTCAAATATCCCGTGTACTCGTGTACTCGTGTTCCCGTGCACTCGTGTTCTCATGTTCTCGTGTTCTAGTGCACGCGTGTTCTCGTGTTCTCGTGTATCTCGTGATAATTGAAAGACCCTAAAGAAAGTGCATGTCGCGGACAACTCGGAAACGAGGTATAGTTCCACGGACGGTCCCCGGGGCACTGGGGCCGATCCGATCTGGATGAAACTTCACGTGTGGTCCCTCGTGTTCGAGCGAGTGGTTTGTAGCACATCGTGTACTTTGTTGTATTCCACTTTCCCGGGACCACATCACGTGTGTAGTCCATCGTGTGCGGGCAAGATGGTTTGTAGCGCATCGTGTACTTTTGTTGCGTTCCACTCTCGTCTGGGATTAGTCCTTTATGGCTTTGCCAGCGACTCATGTTCATATAGATAAGTCATCCTCGCTTAGCGGCTATCCGCGTGCGAGTTATTGCATCGCATCAAGAACAACTGAGCACACCGAATATTGTCCCGTTCAACGACCCTCGTGTTTGCATATGCTATGCCCCTGAATGTTTAATACTTGCCCGTGCTTGAATTAACAATGTTTGCCTCAATATTTGCCTTGGACAGGGAAGGAGATGGTAAGTTGGTAAGTCTCGCCGTGTTTCCTCTCATGTTGCACGGCGCACTGCCCGACACGTTAGGCTATTCAATATCTGCATGAAACTGATCCTAAGGCAACTAGAAAGATAACTTAATAGTTATGCACGGAACTTATATTACGTGTTTGGATTTGTCGAGCAGGCGAGTAGCTTCCCCACCAGTGCATTCAATGTACTGATAATCCACCAGTTTGTATGTAGGGTGTTGGAGAACCTCGTTCGGTGTGGATGCCTACAACGTGCGTGCTAAGGCCAGGAGTTCCCTCTGAAGCCTTGCAACGGTACGTCCGGAACAGAAGCACATATACAAGACATAATGTTGGAGCGTCGCCTGACCATCGCCTGTACAATCATTCCACAGTTGTAGCCACTTGGCACGCTTTTACCGTTTCAGAGAGAGAGGCTTGAGCGACTTGTAATCTCGGCTATACGCCACCTGTAACACATATTTATATCAATAAAAGAGTTGCTTTACTTCAAACTTGTGTTTCAATGCTTCCACTATATTTGTCGACTCAGTGAACCTGTTACCAAATCGCTATGCGTTCATGACTCCGCTGCACTCGGACAATCTGTGCGACTCTGTGGCTTAGAACTCTTGCCGCCAGCCAATGAACCATGGCCTTGCAGGGGCGTGGATCACGCTCGTACGGAATCACACCCGGATGGGTCAAAGCAATCGTTCCGCGGGAGCGCTGGCGAGGGTGATTCCCGCCTAGCGGGAACGGCCGAAATAGCCTGCGGGAGATCGGGGCGTGACAACCATCGTTGCACCCAAGTTATTCTTGGATGCGCAGTTTATATAACAGTTAAAAATATGAACTAAAGGAAAAAAAATAAAATGCATGCACCATAGAAAATATAATTTACAGTACAATGGCAAGGTATACATTCTTGGCAAGCAATCTGCGTAGTGTAAGCATCCAGACGTCAAGTACACAAGATCAGAAACTATGGCCTCTGAATAAACGTCTCCGGATGCTGAAATAAATATCATCAATATTCTCGGAATCAGCGAGATTGCTAGAAAACACTACCCTTTCGTCCAATTTGGACACAGGAGCAAAACGATAATTTTGGGTCAAAACGGGGTCCACATGTGGTCCACTTTGCACTGAAATGCGTGCCAGGGGTAAAGGTCTCTAAATAGGACAAATTATAGGTCAAAAAAGAAATTAAATGTTAGTACGAACTCAACGGTATGTCCAATTTTGGATTTCGGTGAGCCGAACATAAATCCGCCCCTAAAGTCAACCGTGGGGCCCATAAATAGGTGGCTTGATCAACTATCTCAGAATTATGTAAAACTTGGATCACAGGACTAGCGTGATACCACGAATCCAATGGCGTAAGTTTTATCGTATTCCGACGAGCGTACACAAAATGGTGTGGCATTTTACAAAAGTTGCGATACATGGACTTTTTACGGATAAGGGTTGATTCCGACGCGCACACATGCCCAAATCAGTTTTTGCGAAAGCCCATACGTCAGGACATACCATACACGTATTTTGGTGTAATTGGTACGTGACGGGGCGGTCCCGTTTGGTGGGGCACGCTCTGTATCGCAAATTCTAATATTTTAAAAACAAGTTTTTCTCAGTTTTCAACCTAATTTATCTCTGATTTTAGCACAAAATAAAATAAACTAGTTAACAGGGAATGATCTTGGTTATATAGACTTCACATAGCAAAAAGTAAATCTTAATTTGGATGTCTGTGGTGGAAGATATCAGTCTCTAAACATAGGTCATCGAAACAGTTCATAATAGTTTAAAATATATGGTTTTTCTTCAACTTAGCTTCGATTTCTACCTAGTGTTTAACACTGTTTGATGGAAACTAATTAACAGGGTTGAGAGGAGGATAGGTTATGATTATACCGATGAAGACGGATTAGAAAATGATAGAGAGACGAGGAGAAAAATGGCACGTGAAGTACGGGTCGTCGCTGCCTAGTGCTGCGGATGCTTGCGCGGTTGCGCGGGCGACGTTGACGTGGTCGGCCGGTCGCTCTCTGGTGGTTGCGCTGTGGGACGGAAGTCGAAGGTCGGCGCTAGGGTATGGGCGATTAGATTAGGGTTAGGGTTTATGATATATATATATATATATATATATATATATATATATATATATATATATATATATATATATATATATATGCGGAGAGATGAGAAGGGGGTCACAGCCGCGGGCGGGTGTCACAACCCGCACCCAAAATTTTGGCATGAGTCGTGGGTACGTCCAGCCTACGCCGCAGCATCGGTGGTAGAACGCTGTCTAGGTCTCAATAATATACTAACATAACTCATAACTTGTCAATGTATCAATTCCAATAAGGAGGACAATGAAATAGCATCTCACAATAGCTCATAAAGTAAACTCAATCACAATAACTATAAGACTATAAAGGCACGATAAAAGATAAGAAGAATGACATAGTCAAACATATTGTCTCAAATAGAGATAAACTACAGTCTAGTTGTCCAATATAAGAAGTCTCCACAAGTCTCAAATTAAACTTAACATAAGTCTCAACATAAACTGAAATAAACCTCAAATAAGTCTCAATGCATAAAATAAATATTGTCTAGATAACTGCAGGTAGTGTCTCCTCTAAAGGAAGGGACTCCTCTAAGATCTCTGGTGCGTAGTCTGCATCTATACCTGGTCCATAATGTGTGGGACAGAAGTCCCCAAGATCCTCTGGAAAAAATATCCAGTCAAGATTGGAGCAAAGTACAAGCACTAACAGCAGTTCCACATATATTTACAAAAACTATAATACAGTGTAAAGAAATACAAGATGGATATAAATACTGGCAATAAACAATACTGGAATAACAAAATACTGGAATAAAGAAATACTGGAGCATATATCATCATCAATGGTACATCTAGCAATGAATAGAAATACAAGTGCATGCTAGAACAATAAACTAGAATATAATTAAATACTAGAACAATAACTAGAACATAAGGAATGCTAGATTAATAAACTAGAGATACATGTCAAGAACATCTAGCTAAGTATGTGAAACATCAGCATATCATATGATCGGCTTATGACTGATCAGGCTTGTTACATATGATTAGCTATAATTCATGTAAGGTCAGGCTAACCATCCGGATAGCTATGATGCGAGCAATAGTCAGGCTAATCATATGTAATAGGCTATGAGGCATGTAATGGTCAGGTTGCACCGACGTGAGGTGTGGGTGAGCTATGATGCATATAGAGTTGGGTATGATCACATAAGCTACTAATATTTTCCTGTCCCCAGCTAGCACGATGGATCCCAATCACGACTCCTCGTGACAGGTCTCGATGATGCCAACTCGTGTATACAACAGTATCAGAATCATGTACGCTATACAACTAGAATCATAGAGATAATCAACATAATAAAAATTGTCAGAGAATATACTCGCCTTTGGTCCTCTGCTGGAAATACCAATATCCTATTTTTGGGTTCTCGTCTGAATAATCCAACAGTCCTATAGACATTATTTAATGATAATACAGAATTAGTCGATACGCTATCATACACATAATCAACAGTACACAATAAACTTAGAGACTACTCTAGGGGTGACACAATCAATAGTACAAGGTCAAATGTGCATCTAGCTGCATGGGTGTCACGTCTGTAATTGCTGTACAAAAATCAGACAGTCAAGCTAACACATGGCTTGCCAGTACGTTAGTGTACATAGGCAGCCTACTCACAGTTCTCAAGGTCACATGGTCAGTGTAATTACGGAATATTCGTAATAAAACTGGGGTCTCTCAGTACATATATATATATAGTCTTAACTAGCATTTAGCATTTAATTACTTACAATGTATATACATACCATATATAGAACCTGAAATCACGTCTCCAGCTTGCTCGGTCTCCTCAATCGTCATGGAATATGCGCATCCCTGTAGTGCTCCTATCTGCTGCTGTTGGTGCTGAGAAAACCTCTGCTGGTGTGGTGGAAGTGGAGGTCCCCTCTGCTGGCCTCCTGGTACAGTAGGAACTCTGGCTGGTCCTCTTTGAGTGGCTGTTTTACCCTGATGAGTCTGAATAGATGGACAGTCCCTAAGCTAATTTGCTGATGATCCACAGAACAAGCATGTACCCAATATTTTCCTGCAGATATCTCTGGTATGTCCCATCTTCCCGCAATACGCACACTGGGCAATGGGCTAATTTTGTCTCTGTGGCTGCTACTGCTGGATGTGTCCACGAACTGGTGCCTGGTGCTACTGATGATGCTGCTGGTACGGCCTATGTTATTGTTGAAAGTGTGGGCGCTTGGCCGGTCCTATGTTACCACCTGTTCCTCCAGAAGTATCGCATCCTCTCTTAGGCCTGAGGTCCAAGTCATCTTCAGCAATCTGGACATCCATCAGAATACCCTCAAATATAGCAGTGCGTCGTGCCAAAGTACGAGACTTGATCTCTCTATTCAAACCATTCCTAAATTTCCATGCTCTGTCTCCTTGGTCTCGAATCATCGATGGCGCGAATCGACTCAAACGGAAAAACTCCATGGCATATTCGTCAACTGACATGCTCCCTTGGACTAAGTCATGGAACTGACCTTCCAAGGCTCCCAAAGCTACGTCGGGAAAGAACTTCTCCTTGAAGATCTCCTTGAAGTCCTCCCAAGTAATTCCTTCATCAGTAAGTCTCGGCTCTATACGATACCACATCAGCGCGATATCATACATCTGACTGCCAGCGGCCTCGATTTGAAGAATCTCTAGAATCTGCGCCAAACGTAAGCTTCTCTCT